>OX376314.1:1200000-1800000 GCA_947369225.1 Hofmannophila pseudospretella
CCAAGAACTAAAACATTATTTTAAATCCATAGGTTGTGAACTCCAATTTTTTTCTATTTACACCTCTGAGGTGGGCAACTTCTGGATACGTGCCTGTACGGGTGTGCAGTTATTTATTGTGATTATACCGGGATAAAGGTGATAGATAATGTGGTAGTTACGAATGGCCGGCCCTTTTGGTGAGGTGCTGAAATACTGTATAAAAATTAAATGGACCTCCTTGAAAGACGCGGTCCTTGGTCGACTTTTTAGGGGTCTTTTATATGGTAATTGACGATTTTGGTCACATGGGGGGTCGACACGAATTTAAGGGCCTTAACCCTAACGGGATAATATATTCACGCGATTTTTGGTTTGGTGCTAACGGAAATATCGACAACGTCCAGACACCATAAAGAGTGAGAAAGAGAAATTTTGTAAGCTTTGTAAAAGCTCGTGACGTAGGCGCTTATAATAATAAGTTATTAATTTCAGACAAAAAAGAGGGTGTGTGTTTATGAGCAGACGATAGAAGTAAAAACTTACAAAAAAATACGCAAAACACGACTTAGATCTCCATAGAGAAATAAACAATGAAATGATGCACTCCTTCTTAGACAGTAAACGTGGCTGATGACAGCTGATGACGACTAGAGCCGAGTATACGCGATTCAGCGTCACCGACCCGAGCGCCCTTGATATCGAATGGAGCCGAGTATACCCGATTCAGCGTTACCGACCCGAGCGCGCTTGATGTCTAATGGAGCCGAGTTTACCCGATTCAGCGTCACCGACCCGAGCGCGCTTGATGTCTAATGGAGCTGAGTATACCCGATTCAGCGTCACCGACCCGAGCGCGCTTGATGTCTAATGGAGCCGAGTATACCCGATTCTGCGTCACCGACTGGAGCGTGACTGTTCAGTTTGATTTACTGTTCAAAAAGAGCGCAAGGTGCGCCTAAACAAGATTTCACTTCAAAAAGTACACCCATATTTGCAGCACGCTTATCTGGTATAGCGCGCGTGATACTTTGTTCTACGCCGTAGCTCGATCAGCGTAGCAATGTTTCAGTTCGTAGTCTCTATTCGGAGTAGCTACAAATTCTACATTTGAAGATGGTATAAGACTATGATGAGTAATCCTGGATAGGTAACACCCTGTTACATATTTCTGCCGCAAAGCAGCGATGCAATGGATTGCTGTGTTTCGGTTTAAAGGGTAAGGGAGCCGGCGTTATTGCCGGCAGTAAATCCTCAAGGTTAGATTATTTACTCTTTACCTTTTCTGGAGTTTAATAATTAAATAGACCACAAAAAAACACAATTTTTTCCTTCTAATTTCGAATAAAAATATCTTCACTTAACATACTACATAATAAGTACCCATAATTTTTCTTAATATCTCGAAAAATTGCATAAAAAAGCAGTCCACAGTCCAGCCAAGAGTGCTCCTTGTAATTTGTGACGTCATTTCCTAAAACAATAACCAGAGCGGATGCTGACTCGACCGAGATACACTGGCTGTGCTAACACGAATTATTTACACGCCCATACATCATGGGAAAAAAGAAATAAAGATAGTTTATGAGGAATGATAATGATCTTATGTTATTTGATGGTAGAAGGCTCTTGTATGGAAAGCAAGTGACCATTCAGGCAGTAAGTAGGTATATTCATAATAGAATATTGTCAGATTAGATTTCTAAGCTGATAATCAGAATCAAATCAAATGACAAATGAAAGACATGCGAGATGCGAGTTATACGATAATGGGTTTTAGGCTAACAATGATGACCATAGAACATTGTCTTTAAAAAAACTGCCATAAAAGAAATTGAGAATGGTCATTTTATTTTCAATTGAACCCGTGCAAAGCCTATGTAAGCTAGTGAAAAATGACTAAGGAATAAGGATAAAACAACCATGATTAACCATATGAGAACCAGGTATAAAATTTCACTAAAAATAGCGACACCCATAACTATAATACGAGAAGCAAAGATAAGTATGTATTGCCAGGAACGCGGTTAACAAAGATTATGAAGTCATTCATAGTGAATTCTATAAAATTTTATAATCTTGTCCCTGAGGAAATCAAAGTGTTGACTGAAAGAAAATTTAAATTAACGGTTAAAAAAATTCTCATCAAAAATCGTATTATAGTGTTGAACAGTACTTGAACGATAACAATGCTTGGCGTGGTCATGACATGATCTGAAAATTAGTATTAGTAATTAATATATTTTATTTTTTTCAATTTCATTATGATTAGTTATTTTGTTTATTATTTTAATTGTTATTTTGAATGTATATTAAAAAGTGTACAATTTGTACCAATTTGAAATAAACGAATTGAATTGAATTAGTACCTGAAGATGTGTAAACGAAACCGGTCGTAATTATTAAAATACAATAAAAACCCGTAAAACAGTATATTATTTAAGTCTAATCATGTACTACAAGTTTCACCAAGTACCAACAACCGCAAGTATTAACCGATAAAATAACCATTAAAACTAACAATTATATTATTTTGCAATCGCCTGTGTGGATCAGGGAGGGATCTGCGAAAGGACACAAGTATCTTCATCTCCCAACTGTAATTGTACTAAAAACTGTTCGTATGTAGGTACCTATGTCATCGTTATACAAATACCCAGTTCCAATATCACCTCCCAAATCAAATCAGCCCCTCAAGCGTCCCCATCCGAAACCTCTTCGATTCAAACGTTACGACCGCCTAACCCGGCCCTTGAGTTATTTGCCCAAGTTATCGGCCGCCGTTTATCACCAAACTGTCACATTTAATAATAATTAATGATAATTGCCTTCTAGCTTAGAACGACAAAGGCGATTGGCCGATTCTCATAAGTTATTTCAGTTTAACTTAGAGAGCAGTTGGAATTTGAGCCGAGAACTGTATCTTGCGTAGTTTCGCGGTGAACTTCGGACTGGGACGCCGTGGAGAGGTTGTTGAATATACTCGTAAACATGTTTGATTTAGCATTGCTACTGATCGGGCATTCTGTGTTTTATAGCCTGGTTTTTAAAGTAAGAGAAGTGTCAGGCTCAATATGCCCCGGCTGCTCGGTAGTTGGGTGAACTCGATGATTGCATATATGGTGTTGAGTAGTTCACCGTCTGAGCAGTCGGTAAATGTAGGTAAGTCTTTCGAATAAACCGAAAAACTCATTACAGAGGCCTGAGCCAGCTGAGGCCTATTTGGTGCTGCAGCATGTACAGCGTCCATTATTATTAATTTAGTTTAAGAAAATATTGTATATATATATATATATATATATATATATATATATATATATATATATATATATATATATATATATATATATATATATATATATATATATATATATATATATATATATATATATATTGATGTCATACTATAACTAGGTAAAAATTATATAATATAATTTCAGTCAAACAGCCCCCCGCGAAGTGCCCCCTGGCCGAAAGTACCCAGGATACTCGCGGCGTTCTACTAAAAAGTGGCCGGTCGCGGATCACCTCCTCCTTAATTCGTCTCCCCACAGCGCGAATCAGATCCTTGGCCTCAATATATATATTATTGTATAATATATAAGTGGAATTGCGTGTGTGCTGCAGACAACAAATAAACGTTTTTCTATTCTATTATATTCGTTGATACATGACATTGCATGGTTTCGAACTCGAACCTCCCGCATGGGAGTCCGACGTCCTAGCCACGACGCCACCGACGCTCTAATTAATTAATACAGAATACAAAATACATAATGTTACTAATAGAAAAAACCTGTTTCCAATTAACGACTCCACAGTTTTCTGTGTCCACACAGCAGCATTCTTAATCACTTAGCATGGTGTTCGGGCCGCGACAAGGTAAACAAATGAAGAGTCCAAGTTATGCCGTAAGTCATGCCGTGCTTAGCGAGCATTGTTTAACTTAACTACTGCTTAGACCGATTGTGACCGTGCCACTGTTATTGGATCTATTTGTATAATCTACAGTTTTTGGTCTTCCACGTCGGCTATAGTGCCTACTTTATAGGGTTAGAACTGGACATGGGCGCAGTGCACAATTCAAGCACAGATGTGGGGGGATTGACTGTCCCAAAGTCAGTCCATGAAACATATTATACAGGATTGCCAGAGACGAGCGTAGCCCTACACTGACTACGCACGTCTCTGTGTACAGATACAGTGCACACTATGTTGTACATTGTGAATTATCATGTCAGCAGTTTTAAATGTCACGCGCCTGCGCCCGCGTCGGGTTGGTCGTTTCTCTACCACCGTCATGTACGGTATACTGTTTGGAAATATAAGTATCGGTTAACAAGTCCAGTGTCTCATTGAAGATGACCCCTAGAAGACATACACTGGCTAGGACGTAGATATAGACACGTGCCGATCTCCTACACCAGTAAAGAGGTATAACATATATACCTCTAAACGCAGGAAGCCTGGACGACCTGATTTCACTTACTGATGAGGCCACCGATTGACTGATAACCTGGATATTGAATTGTAGTTATTGTGATGCTTTTTCTTTTATGTAATTATTGCCATACGATTAAATAAATTGGATCAGTGTGTTTTAGGTTTAGGTAATAGGGTATTTGACTTTGTTATTGCATCAATCAACTTGCATGGACATTCTGTAGATGGATCTGAAAATTGTTTTTCGATGTCTCAACTAACACCAGAGATCTTAATTGTTAAAGTTAGTGGGAAGATTCTCTGTCCCTTTTTTTTCAAAGCAGTTCTTATGTAGCTTGTATGGTGCTACAGTAGTGTGACGTCACTAATTGCAGTTGCTGTTTCTTTCTACCTTCTGATTTCTGATTGCCTGTAGCTATTTTATTTTTCAACGAATTTCAATTCTGTTTTCACACTTGACCATCAATTTATGTATATTATTTTGTGTTTATGTAATCCAATCCATAATCGCTTTATCGTGCTCTTATCAATTTGCACCAAATCCAAAATAACTCGAAAACAAATACTTTAATCAACCCTTTATACCGAACCTGTCGCTACAAAGGCATCTATTCTCATACCGTTCGAGAGCTAATCGAACGCAATCTATCTACACGAGATAAGCCCCTCGTTAACAAACACTGTTGCGTATTGTTCGAACAAGTTTGTACGGGAATCGAATTTGTTCCTAAAACTCGAGCTAATGGGGTACGAGGATAAGATCTGGGGTAAGTTGTGGTGGAGGAGGTATGTTTTGTCTTATTGTATTGTGAACATGTTGATCCCATTATAATGATCTAGTTTCAGGGCTTTGGTATGGTTTCAGGGCCTAGAGAAAATTTAAGTAATTACCTATGTAATATCCCATAAATGTGTAAAATTGGGCCAAGTTTGATGCATCAAACTTAACAAGTTAAAAGTGAGTACGGCGGCTTTGCCAATAAACTAAGCTGTACCAAGTTCAATTAATCTTCAAACTTACCTATACAGATATAATATAAACAAAATTTAAAGCGCTTAAAAAGAAAAACTATGACTTGCTTAAAACTAAATCCTAAGCTTGGCAAGTTGTCACATAACAGTAATTCAAGATAAGAGAATTCAAATTCAGTTTATTAACGAAAATATAACACATAGCATACAGTTTAAGGCGTTATTTATATTCATAAGAAAAAGTATTTACAATATTTATGACTCGCAAAACTCAAGACATGACTTCAAGATAAGATGAGAAGTATAAGAAGACAGAAGAGTTCAAGAGTTGGTACCTGGCTGCAGGCAGGGTGACTATATGTCATTTCAAACTACTTATTGTCTACGTTTCCCAAAACTTACACCCTTGGGATGTTCAAGGGTGTATGTAAATAGCCTGGTTCCGCGGGCTCCAACCTCGGCCTCATCATCACTTACATTCAGGTGAGATTATGGTCAATCTTGGGTCCAGTCCCAAACATAAAAAAGTTGACGACTGACGACAAAACTACCACATCGCTTGTTTCTGCGCTCCCCTCAACGGTGGTGTCAGTCGCTTTGGACTGTATCGGGGATCTCTTTGTTGGTGTCTCATAACGCAGCGGGTTTCTGGGAGTCTTGCTACCTGCTGAAATAAGGCAGGTGGCGATATATGTAGAAGCTGGCTGGAAGAGTCTAGCAATATCTAGATCTTGACGTATTACGTCTAGCCGCCATGTACCGTGTGGAACGGAAAATTTCAGAGGTGTTAAAATCTTTTGACGAAGTGACACCTAATTTTTTAAGAATAGATGCAAGTACAGTTGAAATTGAAAACGTTTATTTAGTACTGTAAACACCAGAATATAGAACACAATACAGAAGTATACAAAGTTTAATACATGCAGCATGGAACATCTGGTGTGGTACAGTGCCAAAAAGGGTACACCAGCTCAGCATAATGCTGAGGCAAGCCACAGCGATGATTTTCAGCTGGCCCCTCAGTGACTGCACGGACGAAGAAAGCACAGTGTGTGCGTGTTGTCATGTATGAATGTGTTTGTTTGTATGAATGAGGATATTGGTGTGTATGTGTTCAGAGCTTTTAAAATTTTCTGATGAAGTGTAGTACTAGAGTAAGGAAAGATCTAGCCTCTTGTTGCCTCATCCATAAAAAAAAACTCCCCCTCCCCTAAATAAGCTTATCCTATAAACGTTCAGTCATAATAACCAATGGTTTAAACTCTGCGTTTCAAGCTTTAGAAGGTACCGTATCTAGGCGCCCACTTCATTTAAGGCATACCTATGATCAGGTTTAGAAGTTACCTAGGAATTGTAGAGGCTACAAATAAGTAAACTTCTCTCGAAAATTAAAAATTCAATAGCTGGATAAGTGGAAATATGTACAACATCTATCAATCATTCTAGAAAAGAAATGTAATAATTTTTTTTATGAAATGAATTTTAGTTGCAAGAATATACGTCAATCAATCAATCAATCATTTATTCGTGAACATAGGTAATAATAACTAAGTATACAGTTTAATGAGTTGGTATCACTATGCGTCTACGTCATATATGAAGGATCTTAAAATTAGGTAGTTCCAGCATGTGCATGTTACCACAATGTGGTGTGCAAATTTATATAATAGATACATACATTTTACAAGAAATTAGAAAAAAAATTAATACAAAGCTTATTAACTCTTTAGATTATCTCTACCTTAGCTTTTTTCATATCCAGAATCTCTATGTCCTCGCTATATCGGCATTTCGGGAGTTTTAATATAAGATCGCTGATGGCATTTAGATGCTATCGTAGATTGTATTGAGGTGGATAAATGAGTTTTCTCGCCCCATGCCGTTCCGAGATCTAAGTTCGGAATATCAGAAATCGCTTTGTCTTCGAAGGTCTGCTAAGATTTAGATAATGTTTCAATTTTAAACTAAACTAAATTGAATGGCATGTGAATCTTGTATTTGTCATAAACAGTGCATTCTCTCCAACAATTTTGTTTTTAAACCCCGACCAAAAAGAAGGGGGTGTTATAAGTTTGACGTGTATGTCCTTTAAACTGTAACCGTGACAGTTAGGTAGTTCTTTTTTTAAACTTTGTTTTATTGACTACTAAACCCACATTTGACCTCGATCTCGCCTGATGGTAAGCGACGATGAGGTCGACGATGGAGCATGCGGGTCCAGCAAATGCCTATTCACTCTGGCCTTGAAGATCCCAAGGTTGTAGGTTCGAGGTTAGTTCGAGTTTGAGCTTAATGTTTACTTAGGACCATGGTGTCTTGTTCCAACACCTATGGAACACTGAGGACTTGATAATGACAGAAAAAGTAAGGGAATCACCACAGTGCCAGTGGTAAGTCGGGGGGTTTCTTAATTTTTTTAATTTCGAGGACTACTTGTTTTACAGGACATGCTAGATTATATATAATATCGCGGAAGTTATGCGCAAGCGTTCCCGTGGCTTCGCCGTCAGGCGGTGCGCAGGAACACCGGGGGGTTTTTGGCCGGTAAAAGTCCGGCATAACCTCTTTGTCTCCCCCTTGCGGCGAAGAGGTAAGCATGAGCGTTTCCCCCCGAAAAAAAAAAGTTATATACTCATACCATTTATTGCTTTTCATGTGTTACAATTGGTCTTAAAAATGTATATTATCTGGTCATACATGAAACCCTGAATAGGGCACCGCAATATAATATAATTGTTTGTAGTAGGGAATCTAAAGTTTCAAAAAAAATATTAAATCGTATAGGAATCCTGCCTAAGGCATCACAGACTACTTAGACGTATGTTTTCTCCGCAAGCCTTAACACCTCAAAAATAACAAAAATTGGGAGAAAAACACCAGTATTTTTCCAAGATCTCTCGCAAGGAGTATTCCAAGTAGGGACCAGTTATTTCCGGCCGCTCGAGCTCCATTCGTTGTTTAATTAAACGCAAATTAGTGTTGCCGATTAACAGCAGGCATGTATAGTGCTCCACAAGCCTGTGTTTCCGAGTTTGCTCGCTTCATTTTATCGATGACACTTCGCTTTTAAAGAGCCATATTTGGAAATTTTAAAGAACTCTATTTCATAGCGGACTTACTTGCTACTTATACTTTCTCCTTTCCTTTTTTATTTCATATTTCATTTTTTTTATTTACTTCCTTATCGTATGGATAGTGGTAACATATAATGTACGAATTGCGCTCTGTTGACAGAGTTTTTAGATTCTTGGTCAGTATAATGGCAACAAACATCATGGTAATAAAAATACATCTACCTACTTCAACATACTTACCAATACATAAATGCTAAATCATTTTTAAATATCTCGGTCACTTTGTAACTGAAGACTTAAAATATGATATGGACATTGAGAGGGAGCGCAGGACGCACTACACTCAGAGATCTCTAAACGCCCTGCGAATCCAGTACAACAATGCCTTCAGAATGCTATTGAGGCTGCCTCGCTTCTGCAGCGCCTCCGGAATGTTTGCGGAGGCGCGCACCGACGGCTTCCATGCGCTCGTGCGCAAGAAGACCGCCTCCTTGCTGCACAGAGTGGAGGGCGGCAGCAATGGCATTCTGAAGACGATAGCGGGCAAACATGATTGTCCTATAATCAGACATTGGGTTCGTGTGTTGACCGGGTTCGGGTAGGTCCCGATGAATGCACCAACTCTCTGTCCCACATCCCACATATCTGCCTTTAAGTTTTTCTTTGTAAATAATTACTAACATAGTCTTAAGTACCTGCATTGTTACTAACAAAAATTGAACCTATGTTGTTCCGAAAATAAATTGTTTCATTAGATTTTGATTTGACACACACATACACACACAAAACCTATGTATATAAAAAAAATAGAAGGAGAAACAAATCTTCTTTTCTTTCGTTTGAGTACTTACCGAAAATAAGTAGATACTGAAGTCCTGTCAACTCAACCCCTTTTCTAAGAGATGATATTTTTTAAGGAGAACAGACAAGCAAACGGATCACCTTATTGTAAGTAGTATACTTCAGTTTTTTAGCATTAGACGGAAGCAAGTTTTTTTTAGTATTGAGAGCGTCGGTGGCACAGTGGCTAGGACACCGGACTCCCATGCAGGAGGTCCGGGTTCGAAATCATGCAGTGCCATGTGCCAATGAGTTTTTAGTATTTTTCCAAGACTTACGTACATTTACCGACTGCTCTAACGGTGAAGGAAAACATCGTGAGGAAACCTGCACACTGAGATGACTCCATGAACCTGGAGTTTTGTGCTATGAACCTGGAATGTTACACAAAACTCCATGTTCAAATTGCAAATTGCATCTCACCCCACTTTAACCTTGAGGGTTTGGACTGAGTGCTTTTGCCTCTCTTACCTTTCAAACTGCAGCACAGCAATGCAAACAATGCTGAAGCAAAAATAGGGTGCCTGGTATCCGGTTCGGTTTGGTCCGGTTAACCGAACAAATGAGATGGTAATGGTACTATCTCATTTGTTCGGTTTGTACGGATACCTAGGATGGCCTAGGTTGACTATTCACAGAGGCATAATTAAACACTAAACTTTCAAATGGTAATTTCCTTCGTGTAAACAGACAGACAGTGTATTTTTATATCGTCAGTGTAAATATCGCCCCGCCCGCGCCCGCGCCGCGCCGACAAATGAGGTGATCGCGCCCTTTTACAAATTGGCCGCATTAATATAGACAAGGACTGCAGCTCGTTCCAACGAAACATGTGCGATATTGTTTCAAGGTGACGGAAGTTACAAAAAATACAAGGCTCTATATAGTCTCCATCTAATCTAGCAAAAACAATGTTCTGCGTCATTTGTTCTCATAAAATCAAAAATAATAATAAAAAAGAAAATATCGTCATTTAGAGGTATAAAAATATAAAAAATACCTCGATTTTAAAAAAAATTGTAATTTGTCGAACTTTATTATTGCCTGTATGTTTATGATATATGTATAGTTTTAAGTAGAAAGCTGTTAAGTTCGCTAAAATAAATTAAATAAAATACAAGGTGTTCCTTTGGTTATGCATTAACTTCGACACTGTACTCAGAACATCGAATTTTCCATATTATCACAAATTTTAATTTTAATAACAAAAAATATTTTATTTTCAGGAACTACTTGTATAAGAGTGTACTGTAGTGGGTTTTAAGAGTTACGATAAACTAGATACCTACTTTATCGACAGATAGTATTATCTAAAACATGCAAATTACTAATTCCATCGACGTACTCACTTACCTTTCGGTTAAAACTTACTTAGGTTACTTAACGATAAAAAGTTGGAAGTTCATTGCACTCATTCGACCATCCGTTGCTCGGTCAAATAAAATGACCCCCTTATTGCGACACGGTTCGGTGTTCCTCGATACGGGCTAGCCTAGTGAGGTCCTCCCACTCTCTAACAGCTTGCTACTTCAAACACATCACTAAAAAAAATATTTAATTTAATTGTTAATTATTATTATTTTCGCCTATGAATTATTTTTTCTTAATTTTATTTTCGTTAATTGCGTTGTCATATTTGCGTAACCTTATTATGTCATCATAATATAGAGATATCGGAAGAGACTGGCCGTCACAACATAGGGTATCCTAGTGTTCCCACACGCTCCCGCCAGAGAAATCTGAGAAAATCTAAAAGACACTTTCTGCATGAATATGTTTTTATATTTTTTTTTAATCGCAAACTTTTGTACCTTGCTCTCTTTCTGAACAGTAACCGTCACGCTTGAGTCGGTGACGCTGAATCCGGCATACTCGGCTCCATTCGACATCAAGCGCGCTCGGGTCGGTGACGCTGAATCGCGTATACTCGGCTCTAATGCTTTGCGTGTTTTTTTTTGTAAGTTTTCACTTCTATCGTATAGCACACACCCTCTTTTTTATTTTATTCCAAAGAGCGCACCATACTTTGCGGCGTGTACATTAATGTAATGCGGCACGGTAGTGTCGATTCGGTAAGGCGCTGTCGAATGTTCGTCACGATCGCGAGGGCGGTAGAGTTAGTGCAGTCAGTTACCGGGAAAATTCATATTCCGAATTATAATTACGTTTTGTTTAGAAAGTAATTAAAAAGCTTTAGGAATATCAGGTTTTTAATAAATTAACTAAAACATTAGCTCTTAGCGATAAGACCGCCTAGATTGTATTAATTGCTCTGTGCTTTGTTTCATACTTTGTTTTCGTGCAATAAAGTATTCATTCCTGATGAGTAGATAGGCGATTTTTGTTTTAACTTTATATTGGCTGTGGGTGGGCCATTTATAGCCCTGTCTAGCTTAAATATGACCAAACACCTTGATCACTAATTTTGTTATTTGGACAGGAACATCGCTAACCTCTACGGCGACGGCGTAGCACTGCTACGGGCAGCGTAGGCGCTTGCTACTATCATTGTGTTATGTGAGCAATGCGCATACGCAGGTGGTAAGTATTTGAAGACGGTTTTCAATCACCTCAATGATAACAAGATAAAATAGGTACAAACATTAAGTAAGACCGGCCTACTGTAGTCTCGGGCGAAGTCTATAAGAGTTAAGTTAGCCTCTGCCTGTCGAATGAGTTAACTGAAAGGGGTTCGCGGGAGGGCAAAGCAGCTTTGAACGTCCATTGGCTGGTGACCCCGGGAAAGGCAGTACAGCAGCATGCTATAGCTCTACGCTGAAGTGACGGAAGGAACTGGGAGGTGGAGCAGGAGGGGCCCGAAAAGTGCTTGGGGACCGGTGCGTTCCACGGGAGATCCAGGAGGATTTCGACAGGCATGAGGGGATTTTAGGGTTTCTCCTCCAGGAGGCCGGGTATCTTATGAAGATTCCCCCCGTAAACAAAAAAGGTATTTAAGTATACAGAGTTATGATTAGACTTAAATAATATACTGTTTCACAGGTTTTTACTGTATTTTATTAATTACGACCGGTTTCGTTTACACATCTACATGTATTTGTTTATAATAATTTTCTGAACTACATGTAGGTAGATAAAAACAGCAAGCTGTTTTTATTAATATTATATGTATTATATTATTGCTGTATTTTTTTAAATTTTACCCATGTACTACAAGTTTCACCAAGTACCAACAACCGCAAGTATTAACCATGTACAGAGTTAGTTTTCTTATTACACAACCTGTTATATTCCCCCCGAAAGTTTCCCGTGAATTTTCCCGCACTACGCCGTGGGTCGTCTGTCGATCGGTGTCGAAGTGAGAGCGGTTTAATTCGCGTCTTGCCGTCACCGTCGCGACGGAATGTTAATTAAACAGACAGAATCGCCGCTGATCGGATCCCGCCAGCTCGGTGCTTAACTCCCTTAATTGGCGCTAAGAGACCGATCGCAGGAGAAATATTTCAAGGTGATTGATAAATGGGTATACATAACATCGTGAGGAAACCTACATGTCTGAGGAAATGAAAAGTTTCCGAAGGTGTGTGAAATCCACCAATTGGCACTGGACCCGCTCTCTGACTGGCCCCAGCAGTGAGGACATTAATAGGCTGATGATGATGATGATCTATTTATATAAGTATATATATTTTTCACCTTTTTTATAATTTATTTAAGTATATAAAGGTTATATAAACTAGGGATGTTACGGAGCTTCGACTCCGACTCCGAAAGGTCGGAACTTCCGATTGATTTTACACCGCCGACTCCAACTTCGGCTCCGATAATTTTGAATCGGAGTTTATACCGAAGATTTGAGAGCAAACATTTTTTTTTTTAAATAGTGTAGGAATACATATATGTATTATTATTTATGTATTCCTACACTACTTTCTAAAGGAACATGTTTTATAGCCGCAAACGTAATCATAAAAAAGGCCAGTACAGCCTATAAAAATTAAAAAAACGGTTTAAAATTTGAACTTCTTCTGAACATCTCTCTTCTACCTCCGCCCCCGACTCCGGTTCCGACTCCGATAAATCAAATTTAAAACCTTCGGTTTCAACTCCGGCTCCGATAAACCACCTCCGTAACATTCCTAATATAACACCCGTATTAGGAATCCTATTGACACTTTTTCGTCTTAAAAGATGATATATTCGCATTTCTACTTTTCAAGGGCAAAAATTGGGGTAGTTTTCCAATACGTTCGTCATTTTACATACTATCTCAGTGTGCAAGTTTCCTCACGATATTTACCCTTCGATGTTGGGGCTAATTATAACTTTTTTTCCTATGGATAAATAAATATTATTTAAGGAATCCAGTGGGGAGGCTAAAAGAGTATGAAAGGGTATAAAAAAACTACCTGCAGTGTCATCTTGTAGGCCAAGTATCGATAGCTCTTGACAAGCAATTTTAGATTTTTTTAAATTTAACTTAAGGTTGCCTGGAAGAGATCGCTCTTAGCGATAACCGCCTAAATTGTACTTCACTATTTCCTTTTCTATCTCTTGTTTGTTGTTTTTTATTTGAGCCATAAAGTGTATTTTACTTTTACTTTACTTTAATTTAATTTATTGGTGTACAATGCAACATTATTATTTTTATTATTACAATTAAATAAAACGGATAGACCACTTACATTAATTAACTATCTAATTATAATATCATATTTACAACTTATAATTACAATAAAAATAATATATATAAAAAAACATTCATCTCACACTCTCACAGTAGCACAGACATGCTCTTCTGATACTCGGCCATGCATCACTAAATACGTCACAATCACTGTTGGTGGTCAGGAGCTCATTCAGAGCGGTCTTCATGCGGCAGATGGGGGACAAGAATCCAATGCGTCATAATAAATTCTGCCCTCTTCATTGAAATCTATCCCAATTGCATGTTTTATCTGTTCCATCTAAAAATGGCCCATCTGCAGACTCCTTAAGGGCAATCCTATTCAATCGCCGTTGCACACCCTTACAGTTTTTAATGGAAACCCCAACCCTTTTCTTGTCTCCGCACTCCCCTGAATTGCAATTAATTTGAAATTAACTGCCTCGCAATTATAAAGAAAGTTTTCGAATGATTTGACTTTTTGTTTTTAATCAAAAAATGTGAATTGGTAGATACGTTTTTGTACTTTTTAGGGTTCCTTTTGAATGAATATACCATACAGGAGATCCGGTTTCTAAACCATGCAATGTCATATGCGAATGAGTTTATTAAATATTTCGAAAATTATACCTACCTATCGCTGCTCGAACGGTAACGGAAAACATCGTGAAGAAACCAGCACACTGAGAGAAAACAATGGCAACCCATCCCATTAAAACTGCCAAGAAGGTCGTTCCATGTGGTTATTTCCATAAAATATCACGACTTTCATCAATGAGGAATTCGATTAAGACAGAGATACGTGGCGCTCCATTCTCTCTGCCTACACCCCACAAGGGACATAGCATGAAGTTACGACTAAGAAGAAGACTGTCATTTAGATTTAGCTGTATTTAACTGGCGCCACCAGAATCGCTCCCATTGCGTAAATAAAATAACCAGTACAATGTGTTTTGAACTAATAATCATTCCAATTAGAACCTAAAAAGAATTCACAAAGGCAATAGCAATAGCGACAAATTACAATCGCTATCAGTACGGTTCAGTACGAAGCTGGAGAAGACTATGCAAAAAGGCGCTAATTTCGCGAAAACCAAAAAGCGGTAATGGTTATGCGTTGCAGCGCCAACGCGTTTGTCTCGCGATAACGCGCGCTTACAATTAGCACGGACGGTGTTATGCTGTAAGTGGAAATGCTGGGAAAAGTTGAGTAAATTTTTATGTCGCTTATAAAAGTGAGGCGGAAAATGAACTGCAAGAACGGTAAAGAAGAAAAGAGTTATTTAGAAAGAAATTTGTCCGTCAAAACATTTTTAAAATTAATTTATGATTATCAGAATAATAAAACGGGTATTTCCTACAGCAGTTGGTAAATGACAAAGTGTATCGCATCGATTCTTTTTGAAAGCGGTTGCGTCAAAAGGAAGGCTGTGTGCGAGGACCTACGCAGTCCCATATTCAAACATTGATTGGCTGTAAATAAATAAATTGACGCCATTTTGTTTTTGGTATCGTTTGTTTTTTATTAGTATTTGTATTATTATTAATTATTTTTTTTAGTATTATTAGTATTGTTATTATTTTGTTATATGGGTTATTTATGCCTGAAATAAACATTTATTATTATAAACAATCATAATGTAGCTGCAGTCTGCAATATACGCTGTGGTAGTTGGCGGAAGCAGTTACAAAAAAAGCCTAAAGGGCGCCATTGATATTTTATAGTCTGTGTCATGGTATTCGGTTTGAAAAAACGCTCCCGAACCGTGGTACAACTGCTATGTTCAACTGGTTGTACTACGGGGAAGAAATTCCGGAATGTTTCGAGGGTTTTTCTTTATCTGGTTAGAGTATACAGACCTACACGAAGTCTTGAAATTACGTAAGTATTTCATTTTGGATAAAACCGTCCACAGTTGCAATTAGACGTGACTTGGCGACTATAATCGTTAATGTTTAGTACCGGCCACATATTTCTGTACCTTTGTGCAAATGCACCCTCTGTCTAGAGCCGCATGTGTCTACCGGGGACCAATCAGAGCGCTCCTTTATTGCTAACGGTTATTGTGCGGTTGACGTGTCCTTTTTTTCAAATTCTCCGAGTCGATATTCGTAGTTGTACCAACTGCGAAATTTCGAAAGAAAAAAGGTCCAAAAGAGGCCGTCCGTTAATTACGTGTAGTGTTTTTGTAAAATTTTGCCCCTCCCTCCCCCCTGGTGAGATTTGGTAAGATGTAGAGGTCACCCTCACGTGAGATTTCTGTCATAATTTTATTTAATTTACGATATGTTCATGCATCTTGCTTCATACTATTAATAAAGAGTTACTATGATAGAGTGTTCTATCCAATACGGGTTTAATAAGAAATAAAAATAAGATGACATGGTCACCTTGTCGTGTAGTACCAAAACCACTAAATTGAGATTTAAAAAATAAATAATAGATTTTCTTTGACCCTCCCATAAATGAGATTTGGTGAGAGTTTGCCCCCCCCCCCCCCCCCCCCCCCCCTTTATTAACGGACAGACGGAAATCGAGGTGAAATTTCTCGAACGTCTTTTACGTTAGACTAGAGGTTTAGTCTAGTCTAAATCCCCAAATACTTCATGATTATTTGTTTCGTCTTGCCTAATTCTCGAAGATCGTACCAGTCAATCTTCAGGCAAGATTAAACTTGTTAAAAGTTTTGTCCTTTCGACGATGGAGTGATCAGAGATATTTACTGTAAGTAACCACCCCATTAAATCTGCCACGAGAGTCGTTCTATGTGATTAATTCCTTGGAATGATCACGGCCCAAAGCTATGAGGAATGACGACTTAGAAGAAGAAGAATTTCGATATAAATCATCTCAATCTCAAAATTGCATTCACCGATGAACCGTCGCGTCGCAAAATGTTCAAAATCTGTTAATTTACGAAAATAAATAACAGTCTTTTGAAAAGGTACAGTGATCAACACATCGGGATATACCCTTTGGTACTTTGTCGGTTTAAATTATTTTCATACACACACACATTCATACAAACATCAAGAAATCATAACAAACATTTATTGCGACAGTGTTCCACAGATTATAGCTGGATGTGTATTCTACTATCCTTAAAAATTTAATACACTTACTAGCAGACACATTCACATTCTCCAATTACTTCTCCATTACCGCCATTCAAATAAAATAAGCGATATTTACAGGCGGCGCGGCTCATTAACCGCGCACATATCGGCGCCGCTGATTTCTCCAGGCGCCTCTACCGTTTGATGGCGCCCGACGTGGGGCGCTCTTATTGAGCTGCGGCCTCTAAACCAGCTTTGTACCAGGTCTCATAGCCATGTTTCGAGCATGGCCAAAAAGTGATCCTACAAGTGAAGCAACGTTGGGCGAGGTCAGATCTAGGATGGGTGATCGCTAGTGGCACATTTCATCTGAGCCCATTCGTGCCTAGGTGGGCACGTTTAACAGTCGGTCCCGGTTATTGTCGTTCGAAAGCAGTTGTTAAGCCATGTCAGAGGCATACAGGCGGCCTGAATAACTCCAAAAATTGGTTGGCCATACGATAAACAAACAAGTTTAAAGAAGTAGTTTCTCATGTAGAATTCAGAAGAGCCAGTATATAGGATCATTCTCGATCCGCTATCGCTCACGCTTAACAAATAGTTCTTTGTGAGGTACTCGTATTTCGTGGCCCTCTACTCTAAAGTTAACTGGTGTGTAAAGGGCCAAACTATTCTGTGCGCCTACGTCAAACAAGCATATGAACTATACTGACTGAAAAAGTTTTGGTTTAGTAACTAAAAATAAACGATAAATCTAATAAATAGGTAGGTATTTAATTGCACCACTGACTAATATTTATTATTTGAAGATATGTGCACGTATACGTGATTTAAACACGTTTTTGCAGTCGTGACCATCGAACCACAATCAATGATATAAAGATAACCAAATTAATTTTCAATTACGGATGAAGGGCTATAATCTAAATCGAGACATTCCCACACATTCCTAAAATTCTTTTTCAAAAGGTACAACTGTAACAGAAATACCATTTTATTAGTTATTCTATGTAGGTACGTTATCAATGACACTCTTAACTTTAAACAGTTTCAGGCGAAACGTAATCAACATCTGCCAATGGTCTCAATTAGTTCCTCATATCCCTCTCTGACGCAGCCTGTGATTTCTCAGGGGGCGGTAAAGTCGCTCCTCGTTTTATGCCCTATTTCAGCTTACAGGCAGACCTACTCGCATATGGATAAAATATAGCGTTTACATTCCATATTGTAACATTCTGTATTTTTTGTTTTATAATCGTGGTCAGAGTTAACTACCACACTGAATAAATAATCCCTTACACTAAACTATGATGAGATTTCGATATTTATCTCGTATTATCTTGAATGAAATGAGTGAGTGATGAGGTTTAATAAAACCTAGATTTTTTTCAGTTTCACCTAATCCAAAGTTAGCCTAACTGTATTAGGTAAAAATCTCGGTTAACTCGATAGAATGACTCTATCATCCCAAAATAACGGTCATAAAGTGCGGAGCGGAAAATAAGCTGAAAATAAGCGGCCCCACGGTGGACGCCAAAAAGTTCCAAGTTAAATATTCATACTCCGCGAAAAGTTCTGGAAAGATCCGCCAGTGCTCATCAAATTATAAGTTGTGCAGTCATCAGCTGACGAGAGTGAGATAGCGTTATCTGTGAAGAGATCTGTGTTGTGCTCGGGGCGATAGAAATGTCTAGACGGACGTTGACATTTGTAGGGAAGGGTTTTATTAATTTCTTTTACTGGGCTGGACAGTATCTACTTACAAGTTTTTGTACTCTAAAATAACATTAATTTGGGTAAATTGATACAAATGGAATACAAAATAATATAAGTACTTTCTCAAACATCCCAGTCTTAAGATACCTCTATCAAGTTTTTATACAGTGAGAACAATTAGTTGCGCTGTTTTAATTTTTTTATAATAATTTTTTTTACATAAATATTGCTGAAGAGGAAAGACATTTTCACAAGACTACATAAAATGTACCGTTTAATTTTAAATTCCAAAATAAAGCTACATCCCTATTCTCTACAATAAAACTATCGGTGCGACCGGCGCCGCCGACCGCTCGAGGCGAACTGACAAACTTTTAATTTCTTCACCGCAGACATTGACGTTCGGCGGTTACGATTGGCGGGAAACTTGTACAGATAACGGTAAGTTTCGAATTTGGAATTGTTGGACGAAGAGGTCGATGAATCTTTGGATCTGCACTTATTTCAAAAGTTTGAAGAGTATTTTGTAATTTGCTTCAAAATTATTCAGCCTTATTTTTTATTTTATTTTATAAATTGGCTACGACAAACAGGCAGGCGTGCCACCTGATGGTAAGTAGTCACCGTTACCTAGAGACACGTGCAATACCAGGGGTATTGCTTGCGTGTTGCCTTATAATAAACCTTAATAAAAAATTTGTTTATAATCTATCGTTCTCAATAGATCCATTGGCCAGATCCATACTTGTTTACAAACAGTGATTTCTAGAAGTATATATATACGAGTACTTGTTTGCAATAACTATGTTTATTTCTTTTCTTACCTTTATTTCTAACATTTCTATTTTATAGAAGCACCTCAATTTTCATTCCAAATCCCTGTCTTACTAAGAATACAGTCTATTCTTAGTAAGACAGGGATTTGGAATGAAAATTGTCACCTCCCCATTGTCACCAAAGCACACACACCTAATTGTAATCAAGAAAAAAACAAAGCCCCATTACGGAGTCAGCGATTCACTAATGACACATGTTGGACACCTAAACAATGTTTTAATGCGGCCCAAACTCCCTTACGCAGATGGCCCAACGTATTTGTTTAGGACAAGCTAACTGCCGACCGTTTAGCGACCGACCCGAGCCTCCGATGGTTGGGGCAAGAGACAGGAGGCTAACTACAGGCGAATTGGTTTAGTAGTCAAACAACATTATGTTCTAGCCTACGATTAATAGTTGGTGATTGTTATCATAACCAAAAAAGTGTAGGTATGCAACCAGTTCAGTAGGCGTTGAGTTGATAAAAATGATGGTAAGGTTGACAGCACAGAATGAGATTCAGAAAGAATCAATAAATGTTATTCAAAGGAAGGAGGAGGAGGAGGACACTAAAAGGAAAGGATAGGAAAGAATCCATCAAAATTCTGTTCTGTTCTACAGAACAGAATTTTGATGGATGAAAATATAAATAAAAAATATGATGATATAAATATGGAACATAATTACTCGTAAAGACGTCCATTTATATTTCACATGTGTAATGAAAATCTGAAATGAAGTGGAGCTCAGTGGAGACTATGAATGTGAGAACGGTGAAGGATGTCAATTTTGAATTGTTATTGCGAATATTGTAAGGTCGGATGATGGTGGAAGGAGGTGCAATGCCACACGTTTAGGCTCGTGAGTCGTAAATGGAGTTATAACGTTCTTTTTCTTATAGTCCATTCTCTCTTTTAATGGTCACGATCGTGGAATTATGTGGTTAATTCCATCAGGCGACAAAATTGTATCCATCGTTGTCTTCCGATTTACTTTATTCAAAATCATCCGATGCATTGGCGCGGCGTGGTGATGATCTGTTCGTCCCGCCGTTGCTTGTAACTTGCCCCAATCCTTATACAGTGCGATACAGGTGCGAGCTTAAATGGCCGCCGTGTATACAGGCTGTTCATTACGATATTGCTGCGAGTACAGCGAATATTGCGAGCGGTTTTTATTAGGGCCGTCATAACGCTTTACTTTTTTGATGAGAATTGAAAATGTGTTTGATCTGGGTGAAGGGACGGCTGCGTTTTTTTTAAATTTTTTGTTTGACCATTGTCGTGATTGTTTATTGCGTTTCGTTTAGCTCCATATTTTAACGGGTTTCATGTGAAAATGATATTTTGATTGTCATTAGCGTTGCGTTTTGTTTTTTCTTTTGTTTACTTTTGAGGTAGGTACAATTGTTAATGTTTACTTCAGTCTGAAGTTTATTAGGATCGTGATCGACTTTCTTGACTAGTTTAATGTTTTATCATAATAAAACAAATAGGTCCTTCATCTCTTAAAAAAGAAAGAAAAAAAGTTTTTTTTTCAACTTACGAGTACATTTTGACATTGTAACAATTATTACGCCAAACTGTAACATTGGAATTTGGATAACGATTATTTTGAAATTCTTCAGTTACTCTTCATGTTATTTTTATGATCAAATAAGAATTCTTACACCTAATCTTTTACAAAACTTTATACGAATGAAATTACTTATCCACACTGAAAAAACAGCTTGTTTGATTCTGAAGTAAACAAACCTACTTGAGGCTCGTATTGAAAGAAGTGCTTGTTTGAAGTAAACTGGCTTTATTTTCCAGTGCATCAATATTTTGGATTCTTATCAAACATTTCTAAAAACACAGTTGTAAAATGCCAAAATATAATCCTTCAAACATTAAACCAACAAGATAGCAGAAGCAACTAACAGTAAATCCTCAAATCGAGGAGACGAAGGCTTGATAATGTGTATGGCACATCGATTAACGGTAGCAGGTGGACGGAACGGCGCGTTTGAGCTACGGTTATATTTACAACACCCGTATGCGCGCATAACTCAAGAACCGCTGCATCGCACACCCTGTAGTGATAGATGGAGTACAGTGAACACGTGGTAAGTTCAGGATAATAGTGGTGACAAAAAAAATATCGCAAGATAAAAGAACTTGCATAATAATTTTTTAAACTACCGCACAGGGACGAAATAAAAATACTTTATATCTAAATTGAAAAATTCGACGTTAATTTTACCGGTATAACGGTCGATTCTACGTTTTTCGTATTAAAACGATCTATCTCTAATAGTGAGTTATTTATTGCCGGTTATTGGTGATAGGTAATATTTTAGAAGATTATTTTTTTAAATGATATTTTATAGGTGTCCTAAAATATATTAAAAAATTCTTCGTTACATATATATATTTATATATATATATATATATATATATATATATATATATATATATATATATATATATATATATATATATATATATATATATATATATATATATATATATATATATATATATATATATATATATAAAAATATTAAAATACGTTATTAAATTATATAGGTAGTTCCAGCATATCCTACCACATTGCGGTGTGCAAATTTATATAATAGATACATTTTACAAGCAATTAGAAAAAAAAATTATACAAAACTAATTAACTAATACTTCTTAGATTACATGTCAGACAAAAACTTCGCCTTCTCTGCCTTCTTTTAATAATGCTCTAAAAAATCACTTTAGTCACGTTGCTCAAAGTGTTTGAGCTGAATTATTATGTTATTTGTATGTAAGTATTAAATTAGTGTATATATTATATTATTATTATATATTTCATTAAATTCATTATATTTATATATGCATTCGTATATGTGTATAACAAATTGTATGTATCATTATAATTGTTGCGTATGTATTTTATTTATCTACTATATAAACCTACAACCTTGGGATCGTCAAGGCCAGAGTGAATAGGCATTTACTGGACCCGCATGCTCCATCGTCGACCTCATCGTCGCTTACCATCAGGCGAGATCGAGGTCAAATGCGGGTATAGTAGTACTTAAAAAAATAATATAATTATTGTAATTTATTTATACTTATTATTTACTGTATCCACACCTTACCCACCATAAAAGTAGTCTAAACTCTCCTTAATCAAAGGTTGGCTGGAAGAGATCCCTATGGGATAAGCCCGCCTTTGTACATATTTTAATGTTTTTAATTTCTGTGTATATTTTTGTTTCTATGTGTGCAATAAAGAAACAAGAACTCTTACAAGGATCACAAATTACAAATTCATAATAATCAGGACCTGATCTCTACATAAAATCTTACGAACACCATTGCTACCGAATAAAATGACCCAAAACCGTACAGCCCAATTCAAATGACATTCATTTAATGTCATAAAAGCTATAAAATAACACACATAACCTTTATCCTGAAGCACCAACGTACCATTTAACCCTTAAACAGTCACGCTCACACTAAAATTTTAATTAAATATATCGAAATAAAATCATAAATACGGTGCGACGTAAATTCGTACCTTTATTAAAGCCATTAGGAGGGTTGGAGGAGACCCTGTATATCACGATATTATTGTGTTTCCTCACACGAATGTGGGGGGGGGGTCAGGAAGACCCCCACTACCACCCCCTAATTCGGGCAGGGTTGGTCAATACAATTAAGGCCGGGCAAGATTTCACACGTACAATTTGAATTTTAAACAATAGTTTGTCATATAAATTTAATCTTATTGTCACCGTGTTTTGTTGGGGTGTTCTATATTAAAATGACGGAAATTTAGTTTGTTTGACGGTAGATTGAACTATTAGTCATATTATAATATGTATATACCTGCATAATATAGGTAGGTAGATAGTCAAATCCGGATTCGAAACCATGCAATGCAATACATTGCATTTTCGAAGACTTACGTACAATTACCGACTGCTCTAACGGTGAAGGAAAACACCGTGAGGAAACCTGCATGTCTGAGGAAATTAAAAGTTTCCGAAGGTGTGGATCATGGCCCGTACCCCCCTTGTGGAAGGGGAGACCTGTGCCCCAATTCATAGGCTGATGATGAGATAGTCAAATATTGTATACTAAATTATATGTCTGAATTTCATTTGTATTTCAATATATTAATTTTACAAGCTAAATAAGGTTTAGCTTGGAAAATTAATATATTTGAAGGTTGCCGGGAAGATATCGCTTAAAGCGATAAGGCCGCCTTCTGCACAATGTATTGTACCTCTCTGTACGTTGTATGTTTTGTTTTTGTCCCGGGTGTGCAATAAAGTATATTTGTAAATAGTTATATTATTAATCCTGACAAGGATTATCTCTTTTCTGCACCCTATAACCGCCCGGGACAACACTTCAGAAATAAATGTCATTTGGAACTACGCATAGACAAGGGTTTACTCCACACAATTAACAGCAGTTACGGCTGTAAAGAATAACACATTCGGATTCACCCGGGCCGGGGCGGGCGCTGTCACAATTGCTGCCTCGCCAACTTTACGCGTAACTTTCCATAGTTACGTTGGGGCTGGTGGAACAGCGACGAACTATGAATATGTCATAATTTTATAGGTTTAGGTTAGGTTAAACTTGGTTTAGAAATATTTGTATCTAATATTGAACTAGACTTGTATGAGTGTGAGGAATATACTTGCTTGCTTTTCGTATGGTTAGTGGCCAACCTATTTGTCAGAGTTGTTCAGGCCGCCCGTAGGCGTCTGACATGGCTTAACGACTGCTGTCGAACGACAACAACCGAAACCGACTGCTTAATGTGCTCTCCGAGGCACGGAGGAGCTCAGATGAAATATGCCACTAGCGGTCACCCATCCAGGTACCGACCGCGCCAACGTCGCTTAACCTGCACGATCACTTTCAGACCGTGCTCGCAACTAGGCTACGAGCTCCTGATATACTAAACTAATCAAAATCAAAATGTTTTTTATTGTAAGTAAGTACCTTATAGTAAATTTTTACAACGTCATTCTTTCTTACTCTACCACCGCTTCATAAGGTGCTACAGCTGAAAGGAAAGAAGCGGCGCAAGAAACTTTCAGCTTCTTTCTGCTTTTCATCTTTTGAAATAAATATATTTTACAATAATTATGAATACAATCATATACACAATGTGCAGAGCTGGAGCTGAATTTAGGACCAAGCCTCTTTATCATTTATTTTATAATAACCCTTTTTACATAAGGTCCGTCTTATATGGGTCTTACATTTTTTTTCTGTCATATTTATTACTGTATCAGGTATCTTATTATGATTTATTTTATTATATACCTATAATTAATTTAATTCCATGTAGTTTTGTTTTGTTGTAGGCTTTAATTATCACCGATTTTATTATTATTTTATATCTGTTTTAAAATCATTGGCGCTTGTATCCTTTATGTTCTAAATACGAATCAACAAATTTTTTGTGGGGATCTATTGAAATCATCGATCATCATCATATAACTAACAAATAACTTTATCTAAAGAAAACAGATTTTTTAATGTTATCATCTTTCGGACACGGAAAATCGGTTCCAGAATCTTGCAAGCAATAATTCTTAATCTAAAATTAACCCTGTCGCTGCCGCGCCCGAAGGCCGGTCACTGCGACACATAACAGGGTTAATGGCAGGTTTAGATCGAGTAATGCCACAAAATACTAATTCTCCTTTATGCAGGGTGTCCAACTTGTCTAATTAGAGCAAATCTCATGTTCCCCTCCGGTTATTGCGAATTTGTTAAAACATAACCATCTCGTTGTTATAAAGGTTCTTGATCGAATCATTTTAAATTAATATAAAATTATATAGGTTGTCTAAAATGTAGAGACGGTGAATGTTAATCGTATCCAAATTACAGCCATTCAATTTGAGTGTGGTTATGTTTAATTACCGGTCCGGTCGGACGTCCCAGATACCGCTGGCGCGATGAAGTGGAGAAGGATCTGCGGGAGCTCCAGGCGCCTGACTGGCTCGAGACTGCGCAGGAGAGAGAGCGATGGCGCTCTTTGGTATCGGAGGCCAAGATCCACTTCGGGTCGCTGCGCCAGCGAAGTAATTAAGTAAGTAAGTATGTTTAATTAAAATATTAAAAATTATAAAATTTATAATATTCTGTAGGTAACAGGAAAATCTGAAATCTTAGAACGGTAAAACTAAATTATTTTCATATATTTACAGATTTGTTTCTAAGTGACAACAGTTCAAAGGTACAATCGACCACAGGTCAATATTGCGCAGGCATAAGGTTGAGATTTAATCGAAGGTTTTTGACAGATTGTATACTATAGCCTGTAGTCTTATTAGGTACTTATGTAAATAGGTACCCAAAGAACTTTGCACTATTTATAACTTCTCAGAAAGTAACCCTTTAGATCAATTTCGAGGGTAAACAACCCTTAACCAAGAATTAACTGCTAATCATCTCAACCCTTTAACAATTGCCCATATTACGAACACCGGAACAAAAGAAGCACCAAGTCCGGGAGACAACGAAAATTGCAGCCCATAAACATCAGCAAAACAGCAAAAGCACAATGACCGAAATTAATTCCATAAACAACATCACATATGCAGCCATAGACAATAATTCGCACGCGCGCTTTTCCGAACGAATACCACGTGGCTGGGAAAAGATGGCCAGTGGTGATGTGCAAATGTAAGACCAAGACCAAAGAACCAAATCACACAAAGACCAACACACACACTCTGAAAAGCCCTTTTTAACTTAATAGCCCATAATAAGATTCACTGTGTCATGCACAAACAGACAATACACCAATACACAAATGACAATCAATACTGGGAAGACATCTTGGCCTTTGGATATATTAGATACAGATGGATATAATTCATTCCATTTGGGCGTAACTTTCAATTTTTATGCCGAACTTAATTGAATAGTACGTACATCTTAATCTTCTAAGCACTTTTTATCTTATCTTATCTTATGATATGCCGTGAATGACCCAGCGGCACTTCGACCCTTGAGAATCTTTTGCGCCTACCCCATTTTACACACTGGTCATCTCAGTATGCAGGTTATCTCACGATGTTTTCCTTCACCGTTAGAGCAGTAGGTACGTACGAACGTAAGTCTTCGAAAAATACGAAAAAGTCATTGATACATGGCACTCCACGGTTTCGAACCCGGACCTCCCGCATGGGAGTCCGGTGCCCTAGCCACTGTGCGACCAACGCTCTTTCTAAGCACTTTTACTCCGGCTTCTATCACGAACAAAGGTTATTGGGGAACACGCTTTTCTGGGAGCGTTGAGCTGTTTGGCCCGGTCCTGTCCACACATACCAAGACCAAGACCCGAGATGCTTTGAATTGTCAACCACATCACTAGTGGCCAGCGAAGCAAAGATGGCCGCCCGACCTTTTGGCGGGAACGCTGTCTGTAATGGCATCTTTTTACGCTACCTGCTTGCTAATTGGAGATTACGGGCCTAATGTGTAGGGCGTTAGTTAATGACCATTGTTATTGCCTTAGTAGATTTACATTTTGTTTTCTTTCAATTAATTATGTAGACAATTGTTAGGTAGTTACTTGTTACAAAGAAAAAACTTTAGTTCTTTTTTTAAATCTATAAAAACCTTTGAATATTCAAAATCGTAAAATACTCATTGACAGGTCATAGACAAAATTATCAAATTTTATGGAAATAATAACAGATCTCGATTTAATTCCAGTCAGAATTAATTCAACACGATATAAAGATTTTAAAGTGTACACAAATACAGGAAAAGTAAAAACTACAGGAATAGTAGCACGATATGTACAAAGGCGGCCTTATCGCTTAAAGCGATCTCTTCCAAGCAACCTCTGAAGTTAATTGGACTTTAAGGAGAATAGCGACAGTGTAGTGTGAAGATATGGAAAAATATAGTTATTAAAGGCTATATTCGTTACAAAATTCAATGAGATACTGAGACGTAGTCACCAGAAGTTATTGTAATTCATTATTGATTATTGCTATGTTTTTATTGTATTTAGGCCAACATAACAATGTAATATCACATAATGTTCACGTTAAACAATACATTCCCGTGAATATTATTACAAAAATAAACAACCATTCCGTTGCGCTCTAATTATATCACCTATGAATATGGTGCAAAGATGGCTGCCGTTCCCGCCATCTGTCGCGTGTAGAACGAATTTATTTATACATCTAATTGTTCCGTACGTATGGTGTCGCCAGTGTTAAATAATATTTCTCTGTAAAATGCAGATTTTATGCATAAGGGCCTGTATTAATTCGGTTATAATTCCATCACCGTGTGGTAACAAAAGGTACTATTCGATTAGGTATGCTAGATTTATCATACAAGAAAGAGAGCTTATTAACGTTTGGTCAAAAATAATAATATGGCTGTCATATCAAATTTAATTGGAGCTAATTGTTGATAAATTACTAAATCAGGAACTGGCAACACTCAACCCTGGTCTAGTATGGTAGACGCGTATGCACTTAATTCTGTTAATACAACGTTAGTATAGCGCTAGAAGCGGATTCCGCTTAAAACAACGGTTATTGCTACTGTCGTCAAGTTTTAGTGTTTTGGAGCGGGTAGCGCCATCTGTCTTTTTATCTGCGAGTGGAATTAGTATCTTCATTTCATTTATTAAAATGCATTACAACATCACACAGCACGGACACAAAATTGGAATTGTAGTCAGTCATACATCAAATAAATTAAAATTACAAAAATAAATTAAAATTACAAAAATAAATTAAAATTACAAAAATAAATAAAAATTACAAAATTAAATTAAAATTACAAAAATAAATTAAAAATACAAATTGAAATTAGGTCCATTAAACAAATTAAATTTAAAAACGAAAAATTATTTAAAAAATACTCTTACCAATGCCTAAAATGAGTACAGCTGACATAGTTCCAAATAAGCTTTATTTAGAAATATGCCAACAGTGTCAGCGAATAACTTAAATAACTTGTAACACCCTGTGCTTTGTACATATTTAAGATCGTAATCAGTTATTAACAGTGTTGAATACATACATTATTCCTATAAATACATAAAAAATAAAGAATAAAATAAAAAAAATAAAAAAATGTATTCGCTTACCATTCAGATTCAGATCTTTATTCATAATATTCAATTATACGTCAATTATCATTTATTACATTGCAAACCATTATTATTTAAATTGAATTTCTAATTAACCTTATAATATACAATAAACCATAATAACATAAAATAAAATATTTTTCAATTTTAATTAAACTCTAGTGTTATTTTTAAATCACGCAATGACCAGATCTTACTGACGTTGAAGAACCACATATTAATTAACATTAAACTGTAACCTCCACACTAGGTTGCCTGTGTCGTGGAGATTACACAGGTACACACATTGACCACTTTACAATGTTATGTGTCAATCAAATATTCAGATTACAGAATTAGAATTTAAATTAAAGCTTATGATGTTTATTTTATACTATTGAACATGCAATATTAAAGGAAGGAAGGATAATTATAATAAAATAAATCTTACTTACTCTTCATGAAAACTATAAATAAAATACTACATGATATGTATAGTACGCGACACCACGGAATGTCGGTTTCTAGTACCGGTGACAGTACTAGAAACCGGCATTCCGGGGATGTCGCGTACTATAGACACTTACGAATATCGAAAAACTTTATATTTTTTTATCTCTACATACTTGTACTTAAGGTGCAACTTGTATGGATACCGAGTTGTTACGTTGCGCCTTAATTTTAAAATTGTTTATTTATATTAATTAGTTAACAATTTTATATTGGCACCAAACTCCGTCAGTCAAAGATTATTGGATTTATTTTATTTTTATTTATTACAATTTTACATTTACAAATATACATTTTAAAGCTTTTCCTTCAATTTTTTTTTCATCACACATGATGACCGCAAAATACTCCTCAAATTGAATTACAATCCCCTTTCGAAACATAAGCCCCTCAGGCAAGACACCATTAAACCCATAAATTGCACCATGGTGCCATATTATGCCCATAGACGCGCCATGGTGCCATAAACTACGCTAATATGCATTAAAACATTAGAATAGGAGCTGCACATCGACAGATAGGCGAGGTTGTGGTGCAGTACGAATTGGTATCTGCATTTTATTGTACAATTAATAGCATTAAATATCATTTTAGAACCAAACGCGCGTTTGGGCAAACGTAGTGTGGGACCCTGCTAGATGGAGCGACGATCTGCGCAAGGTGGCTGGCAGCGACTGAATGAGAAGAGCCGAAGATCGGGCTCCATGGCGCGCCCTGGGAGAGGCCTATGTCCAGCAGTAGACTAGAGTAGGCTGCTGATGATGGTAGAACTAAAATCTTGTAATTTCATGAGAATTAGTCATTATTATTAATTAAAAATATCCTTCTATTCCAGTTGTATAATAAAAAGTTTTCAAATTAGATAGATAGTTGCTGTAAAATGTTTTTAACGTCGTAGGGTATCGGAATCGGTATACTGTGAATGTGAAGTCTGTTAACAAGTTATTAACTATCTACAGAAAGCCGTAAAATATTATTATTAGTAATATTCTGTAGTCATATTTTCATTAAAAATTGAAATTGAAATCGTTTATTTAGCGCTGTAAACACCAGAATACAGAAGTATACAAAGTATAATACATGCAGCACAGAACATCCGGTGTGGTACAGTGCCAAAAAGGGTACACCAGCTCAGCATAATGCTGAGGCAAGCCACAGCGCTGATTTTCAGCTGGCCCCTCAGTGACTGCACGGACGAAGAAAGCAACAGTGTGTGCGTGTTGTGTTGTATGAATGTGTTTGTTTGTATGAATGAGGATATTAGTGTGTATGTGAGGTACTGAGTGTGTGTTAAGTTAGTTAATAAAAATGCAAAAATACTTTCACTTTAGAAATATAGCAGTAAATTAGTGTTCGAACATCTCACCACTACTAAGAAAGTTCAGAAAGGTTTGTTATATCGATAGTATTTATAAGAAAGGAATTCTTATTCCTACCTACAATACAAGTTAGTTTAGACTACTATAGGAAGTACTATAGGCAGACGAAAGACCAAACTTCCCATACTACAGGATAACTATCCTAGTTTGAGGGTTCAGGACTATTGTACCAGTGTTTTTCTTAGTAATCAATAAATAAATACATTATATTTTTTTTTTATTTTTTTTTATAATGTTAGATACCTTGTTTTCTTAGCCTACAATAACTTGCACATAAATAGTGGTTATACCGGCGCAACTGACGAGTTTCACTTTTTATTGCCTCAGTCTAGTCATTATAAGGGGGCTAGGGCATTAGGGGGGGCTATGAAGGGGGGCCCCAACCATCTATCAGCGTAATATTGCTGTTTATTTGTTTTTATACCAGGGTAATATTTCTCGAAGATGGTGAGTCATATTGTAATAATGAATGATTTATTCTATCATTTAATTGTGTTTCCCGTATCTGTAGCATATTTGCTACGAATGTTGTAGCGGTATTGACGTAGCGTGCTACGGCTACGTAGCGACAAAAGATGTATTTATCCAGTAAAATTCTTAACAGAATCCACTTTTTTGGCATGTTTAATATTAGATGAATTTAATTTCGTTATTCAGATAGATGGAACGACGATCTGCGCAAGGTGGCTGGCAACGACTGGATGAGAAGAGCCGAAGATCGGGCTCAATGGCGCGCCCTGGGAGAGGCCTATGTCCAGCAGTGGACTAGAGTGGGCTGCTGATGATGATGAAATTCGTTATTAGAATAGAATAGAATAGAAATATATTTATTGCCAAATTACAACACAATTTAAAATTTAAAATTATAGTACAAAGAATTATACTATAATTATTTTATATAATATGTATGTATATATATGTATAATATGTAATGTATATTTGGCAAAAGGGGGGAAAGTCAGCAAATGCTGACATACTCGGGTACCAAATATGCAGCGCTGTTTTTCATTTCCCCCCTTATCCCAAGATTTTAGTGGGAGCGACAGTGATCGTGGGTAAAAAATAATAATAATTAAAATTAAAAACTAAACATCAAATAGAAGGTAAGAATTTGCCAAAAAGAAAAAAAGAAAAATAAATAAATTGCACTAATGACCTGTGATACATATTGTGTGTGTGTGTGTGTGTGTGTGTGTGTGTGTGTGTTTGTGTGTGTGTTTACGTATGTGTGTGTGTGTGTGTGTTGTGGATGCAGGGAAGGTGTGTCAGTTTGTGTGCGGTAGAAAGTGTAATTGTAACTAATAAAATAACTAATTCTTGTAGTCTTTCAGCATAGAAGCCAGCCGTACGGTATTTCTATAAGGATGCCTCATATTTTCTGTCTGTCTTTGTCTCTCCATTAACCTCGCTCTATATTTTAATTTAAAGCACGGTATGCTCATTTTTTTGCGTAAAGGAGGCGGTAAGTCGTTCCATATTTTGGACGCGTTGTATTTGAAGCACCTTTGTATCCCGCAGTTCGGTGGTACGGCACGACTAGTAAATTCTGAAGGGAAGATCGAGTACTCCGTTCGTTATTAATATTAATTATGTTATTATGTAAAGTTATGCTGTTTGGATAAATAATTTAACGCAATACTTTATATTCAATAGGTACCTAAGTAGTTCCCCGCCATTTTACAGTCAAAATAAACAATTTAATTCCCAACCAAACGATCGCATTCGCAATTCTGAGCCAATTCCATCAAAACCAACCGTTGTTTAGTGCAAATTAAATGCAATTTAGCCCTCAAAAAGCATTTCGACATTCCACAACAAATTCTGCACCAAATTGGTGGAGGATCCGAAACCGGGCGAGATGTTTATTCTGAGGGGGTCGGAGCGGAGTAAAGTAACCCATTTGAATGCATACTTGTCTGTCAGTCACGACGATATCCAGAGAGAGGGAGCGTGGTGCGTGTTACCGACCCACCACGCTGTACCCGCCTCGGGACCCCCGCGCGGAAAGGGTTGAATAGAGGAGACCGGGGAAAACACGCGGAGCGTTACAGCTCTACCATTTCTGGCCGTAGAATCGAACGAGGCAACTTGTCACATACGCGATTAAACCTGATTGTGATGTAGGCTCACGGGATAACTGTTGATTTGATTTTATGTTACGCCGAAACGTCTGTTTGCGCGTTTATTGCTTATAAACTCTCGTTGGAAGCGAACTGTATCGGCAAATAAAATTGGCTGTTAAACGGTTATGATTGTGAGTGGATTTTCGGTATTGAATGTCGATTATTTTGAGTGTGCTTTCATTGGTTCCTTTTATGTGTGGGTGTAAAGACGAATAATGAAAATGAGGGTATGAGAATAATCGATCGATTACGAATGTGGAACGGAATATCTGCATTGATTTCTAGCAGAAACGATTCAGTATCGACAACTGAACAACGTTTGCCAGCAACTTTTATAAAATCTCAAAAAAATAGCACTGATCTGCGGCTGAATTTGTATGAGATTTAAACAGAATTACACACATTAATTTTCAATCGAAATTATTATACATACCTACCCTACACAGTACATAATACATTATCTTCACCCTTTGTCCCTTGCGAGGCAGGCACAGAAAATGGCACGTCTCCCAAGCTTTCATTATTACCACAAATCATTTCAATAACTATAACAGGCAAACCGATCTCCACAATTCACAGAATAACATGGTAAAACCCATCAAAACACCAAACAAAAAAAAACCTTTCCTACTCAATACCATCAACGCAGAACACATTCGTTCGGAAACTTCCAAGAATACTTCCCCGCCCTCAAACGTACAATAAATAAGGGGGAGGGGGGAGCACAACAAAAACTCTCCGAGGCATCACCTCGGCACGTCACCCTGCTCAGATTTCATTACCATAAAGAACTGAAGGCCTTAAAACCCCCCAGCAGTGTAAAAGGTGACGTACAACGACCAACAAACTTGGAACTCTCATCGGCGACCTCTCTACCCCTTTACATTCTAAAATTACTTGAATTTCCGCGGCAGGGGAGATCTAGGTATCTCAGTCGGGTCGAATCCCTAAGCGGGCCGGTCCCCGCGTCGAAATGTGCCGTAAATCGTCATAAAACTGTCTAGATCCATGATGTGACGCTGCCCGGGGGTAATTAAAGGACAATTTATAGTTTAGCCCAGCTTCCCCCTTTTTGGTCGAGACGCCCCCGTCTCGCGACGGATGTCGAAGCGCTGTTGGTTTTTGTTTAGGTGTTTTATTATGTTTTCGTGTAAATATGACACTTTTATGATGTAATAAAGCCTTATTTTAGACGCATTATTGCTATTACGCGTTTCGTGATTAAATGTAGCCGGAATCATATGTACAATTTTAATACGTTGAGTTGAACTAAAAAAATTATGAATAGTGGTGTAAAAATAAAAGTGAAATATCATTATAACTAACTACCTACCTAATTAACTACCTAGTTATCTATGGGATTAATGCTGACCTTTATTGAATACCTTCTTTTTGGGAAAGTGCTGGCTCCCAAGATACAGGTTCGCCTAGTTTGGGATTCAGGGTTTTGTTCGATTTACTAATTTGTGATGGTTTCAATAAAGATTTTTTTATTATTTTTTATTATGTTGCTTGTAAACTAGTGGTCAGTAACATCGTAGCATAATTATAAATTGGGATGTGGGGGGTACAATTACCCTATCCTTTAATGTTTCTTTATTTTTAATACATATTGTACTTCTGTTTATTGTCCCAAGTGTAATAATTAAAATAAAATCAATTTTATCCAATTTATTTTACACGTCTTTTTAACCTACTCTATCGGTTTATGTTACTTTTTTATTATTTAATACACAAAAATAGTACATAAGCGAGCTTCATGCCATACGGCATTTTAACCTTTGGGTCATTCAGTGATATTACGGCAGATACGTAAGAAAAATTTGCGAACACATTATCTGCAAAAAAAAGTAAGTATCTAAGTTAATATAGTATCAAGTTTAATTATTTTTTTAATTTAATTAGTTTCAAGTTTTTTTTTAAAATCTTAATTTAGAGGCTTTGGTACACGACAAGGTGACCATGTCAGCCTCGTTAGGGTCACTAAGAAAAGGGAAGGGAAGCTCAAGTATTATTAGAGTCAGCCCTCACTTTGAGAGCCAACTTAGCAAACAACAGTAAGTGTTTCATATTATCAGATAAGGGCTGACTCAAAATTATATTGAGCCTCCCATACCCTCCTATAGTTTCAAGTTAAAATATACTTTAGTAAACATAATATTTACTTTGTGAAATAAAATTCTGTAAAACGTAAAACTCAACTGCCATTAACACAACTTAGGCTGACATATTTATTTCGCTCAAGTGCAGAGGTTTAGGGCGATTCTTTGCAAGAAAATATGTTCATACGTCGGCGGGCAAATCTCGGGCGCAGATTTAGTGGGCCGCTAATCCTGCCTCCGCGCGTTAAGTTTAATTAGCTGGTTCCACGGTATAGATAGACACATAGCACGGGGTCCGATTAAAAAAATTACAACTTAAATTAATGGTTGATGCTCTAAATCCCGCAACAACAAAATACAACCTTTCCAATATTACCTTGGTATTTATATGTTGTTTGATCTAAATAAAATACTCTTATATTACGTTTTCCATAAACCTTGCACACCTACTACCTTTTTCTCGATATCATTTCCTCTGTCCGAAGATTGCCTGGAAGAGATCGCTCTTAGCGATAAGGCCGCCTAAATTGTACTTCACTATTTCCTTCTCTATCTCATGTTTGTTGTTTTATATTTGTGCAATAAAGTGTATTTTACTTTTACTTACAACGTAATTAATTGCAGACCCCTGATGCTTTTTATACGGCTACTAGTCGCGAACTGTTCGATTAACGTCACATTTCGGTCAAGCCAACGATCGATCGGTTCGTTCATATGTGCGTGGTGTCAGCAGAATACAATGTTTTGTTGTTAAAGTTGGATTGATACGAAAACTAATGACAAACGTTGTAAAACAGTGAAATTGGGTTCCTGGTACCCTGTATGCTTAGTCTTGGAATACACTATTTACCCACGACGGAACGGAAAGGTGAAATATGCGTTTGACCTAAGAGGATGTTTGTTTGTTATTGTTGAGAAAGGCAATGTTCACTATAATATTATCTCCTAACTAAACTATAGTCTTCGACATTAATGACGTCAGCGTTCATCATTAGATAAATGTACATATATAAATTGTACATACCTACATGTGTTAGTACTTTATTTTACATGCAAGTTTCCTTATGTTTTCCTTAGCATTTTGAGACCAATCAGGAACGACAATCTTAAGATGGAACTGAAATAATAATTGCAAAACAAAAAGAAACAACTAATGGTTTCTTTTCAACATGAAACTCATTTTATCGAATTTTTACTAAATTTATTTATTTTTATTGGCTTTGGAGCCATTGTCTATTGCGGCACAACCGAGAATGCGGCACAAAAGTCGCCTAGGACAGGCATTTTAGCCTAGTTTAAAAAAATCTATGGGGTAGTTAATGAAGTATTTTAGTAACGTGTAAAACAAAACAAACACTTCGTTCGGGTGCTGATCGTATGATGTTATCTTTGATAAGCATCTGATCGAAGTGCAAAAAATCGTAATTTTTGCCGAAATGTATACTACTAACATAGTTTTTAAGTACACCTACTAAGACAATGGATCAAGTTATCCTATAAATAAATATATTGAATTGAATTGTAAAACGACGCCAAGTTTTGTTCGGCTACTATTAGTGGCCCTACTAAAATAACTATACAGTACCATTCAGGTCACCAGAGGGGCGAAAGGTGGAAAAATGTGTGGACAGATTACGTATCTTTAGCCGTCTCGTCCTGAGTTGAAGCTTTTAAATGAGCTTAATTTGCATAAGCCAGACTGATTTGCTGGCTAATTCTGTACCTAGACTTAAATGACGCTAATTTTGTTTATAGGGAGCATAAAGATTAGGATTTTCTATGAATAATACGAATGAAAAATGCAAAAGTCAAATATGTAGAATAAATCGCAATTTTATCAGGATTTTAGATATGTGTTTCTACAAAAATAATGCACATTGATAAAATATACTTACCTCCTTTCTACGGAACTTATTTTTTCAAAATTACTAATGTCAAATCATGAAGAAGTGCACAAAACTCGTAAAATTAAAGAAGCTAATGCGTAAATATGTAATAAACATGCGTAGTGTCAAAAGTGCCGTAGGGGCAGAGACCATCTGATCCAACGACAAACCGAAAGGAATCGTTGTTTATTGTTATATTTCATAACAACACTAACAGTTATTTCCAAACGTGTGTTACATGTCAAGTTCGATTATGGTACAAGGAAACGAAACAAAACATTTTAATATCCCCAAAATAACATAGGTATATCTTTATTTATAATAGCAATAACACCGTTCAATAATGACGGAACCAGACTATCCTGGTTTATGCACCAATTGAAACACTGCTACAATAGAGGTCTCGATTGAGTGGTTCTTTGGAGCTATGTTAGCGATTTATCGTTAGCGTTAGGTTCGGTTCTCAGGTCACGTATGGAGGGACGGGTGTCCGTCACGACCCCAGTGTGATAGGATGATTTGGACGTGTGACGTGTATTGGGGTATGGCTTAGATCATGAGAGCACTGACTTTGTTACCACTGCAGAGAATTTTTAAAATCAATCAAATCAAATCAAAATGCTTTTATAGTACAGATAGCTTCGTAAGGTGCTGTAGCTGAAAAGAATCTTTCAGCTGCACGTCTTTTGAAATAAATATGTCTTACAACCAATACAACTTTGTAGCATTTGGTGTAGATACCCTGGGTCCTCGGGAGCCTGGAGCTTGGTCACTGTTCCGAGAGCTGTCCAAGCGTCTATTTGATGCGACGAGGGACCCAAGGGCTGGCGGCTCTCTTGCCTAAAGGATCAGCATAGCGATCCAGCGGGGCAACGCCGCCAGCATCCTTGGTACCACATGGGCCTAATCTAAGACATTTTATAAGTAACATTTTATTTTATTTTTGTAAATTTTCTCTTGTATTTTAAGTTGTAAATAAAAAAAATCTTACAATAATTATGAATACAATAATGTACACAATGTGCAGAGCTGGAGCTGAATTTAGGACCAAGCCTCTATCATTTAAGTAGTCATTTATTTTATAATATCCCTTTTTACATAAGTCCGTCTTATATTTACAATATAAATATAATTTTGTTCAAGGCGTACTGCCAGTGTTTTTACACCTGCCAGCTCTGGGTGAACTTCAGAAGAGCCTCCATGAGCGCCATGAGGGTGCAGTGCAATGATGCGTACCGCATCCTCATGAAGTACCCGCGCTATTGCAGTGCGTCGGGCATGTTTGCCGAGGCGCGAGTGCCCGATTTCTTTGCTGTTGTGAGGGCTCGCATAACGTCCTTCTGGGACAGAATGAGAAACTCTCACAACAGCATCCTCAGAGCCATAAGCGAGGACTTAACATGACTTAAAAATATATTGTCCTTAAGTGTAAGTCATAGGAACTTTTAATACTTACGAGTATGTTATTTACTTAAGTAGGTAATCAAGAGGAAGTATGTTTTTAAGAAGTATGGTATCGTATATTAAAAAAAAACATTAAATTAAATAAAAACAGCCTTTATTTCCTACCACTCAGACAGACATTGTAAAAATGTACTATAAGATTTGATTTGATTCTGATTGATGGTTAGCACGTAACCTTACCAATGGTTTCAGTCCAGCATTATTCACATTAAAAAAAGAGAAAGAGAATAAAAGAGAGAAAAAATTTAAAACCCATATAATAATAATATAATTCATTTATTCAGGCAAAAAACCCATCAAACAATATATACAATAATAAAATAAATAAACAATAAAACTAAAAAATAAAACTGCACAATAAATGTCATTTCCGGTTCGCGCGCTGGTGGTGATCGGACAACTAATATTTAAATATATTAGTTGTTAGAATCAAATCAAATCTTATAGTACATTTTTACAATGTCTGTCTGAGTGGTAGGAAATAAAGGCTGTTTTTATTTAATTTAATGTTTTTTTTTAATATACGATACCATACTTCTTAAAAACATACTTCCTCTTGATTACCTACTTAAGTAAATAACATACTCGTAAGTATTAAAAGTTCCTATGACTTACACTTAAGGACAATATATTTTTGTTCAAGCACGGGTTTCGCATTGGTATTATTGAAATAAAAAATAAATTTTATGGCAAGATATCTTGGAAATTTCTGTGTATTACTAGTACAATGGCTTTATCTGCAAGAATATGAACATAGAGATAAAGAAGAAGATGCTGATCCCAGTTCAAGTACCTAATATTTTTTTGCAATTAAAATTATATAAGAATGCAAGAGGATCGAGCGATGAGGAAAGCAAACCTGAGACCAGATTCTCATTTTTTTAAATTTAATTTATATAAAAACGAAATTGAAGCGACTTGACGTTTTTCATATGCCACTAGTTACGAACCGTTCGAATAACGTTACCAAAACCAGCGATTGTTCGGTCCGCTCATATGTGGTGTTAGCAGAACACGAAGGTGAATTAAAACGAAAACGTAATCGCTTCTTTCTTCGTTGGAAAAGAACGACAGACGTTGTAAAACAGTGGAAATTAACTCCTGGGAACACAGGAAGGAAGTCGTCCATAAAGACGCTGTGGAAAGTGACCTGCGTGAGCTACAGTCCGCTAACTGTAGGGAGGTGGAAACAGGGAGCAGTGGCGTCTCTTGGTTACGGAGCACAAGATCCACTCGACAAGTATTTTTATCCCATTCGGCTGGCAATATTGGGAGTTATGGGAGATGACAATTTTCGGGTTGTCTCCGAAAGACCCCGAATTGTTTCGCAGATGCGGACGCGCTAGACATTCAAGAGTGGTGTCGTTCGGTAGGGTATACGATGTAGTATACCAGAAAATTCCGACTTTGTTACAAATCAAGATGGCGGACAAGATGTCGGTAGTTTTGTAAAAAGTGCGTTTTTTCTAATTTTCGGCACCGTTTTTCGGGCACCTGGCAACGTGGTTGCATGTATGGGGCGGTCGTGGGCATCTACGAGATGTGTTGTCTGGTGAAAGAAAATTACCCCATTTTTAAGGAAAGTGTTACCGAGTATCAACCCGAAAACTCACTTTTTGAAGTAATAAAGCCATTTTTCGGGCACTGGCAACACTTTAGAGCAGTATCATGTATGAGACGGTGGTATATACAGTGCGTGAATTTTTAGAAAGAGCTTCGGGTCTTAAGACTTCTATTATTGCAATACGCGAATGTACTAAGACACTAAGACTGTAGTAACACAGAGACACATACCGATTTTACCCGATACCCGACAAAGTATGCCAAGAGAAATGAATATTCAATGTAAAGTCATCAATCAAACAAATAACCTCCATACTTAACTTAGTCATACCCCAAAAGACACATAGGTATAATAAAACGGCTATTAAAACGAAGTCGACCAAATCAAATGTTCGGAGTTAGACATTTCTGAGAGATGCCTCATCGGGAATCGGCGAAGTTGGTGAACGGTTAATTTTTAGACATAACATTATATCAGACGCGTCCATCCATGGTTGCTGGTTGTGGGTCACGGATGTAGAACAATTGAAATGCTGCTGTTCCAAAGAATCTACTTAATTTTTAAATGGTTAATACTTTGCGGTTGTTGGTACTTGGTGAAACTTGTAATACCTGAAGATGTGTAAACAAAACCGGTCGTAATTAAGAAAATACAGTAAAAACCTGTGAAGCAGTATATTATTTAAGTTTATTTATGTAGTTAATTTTTTTCTTATTTTCACTTTCCTGCACTAGGTGTACTGTCGATTACCTATTATTAATTTCACCTTCACCTAAGATTGCCTGGAAGAGATGGCTCTGAGTGATAAGGTCGCCTTTGTACACCTCGATTTGAATTCGAATTTTTCTGTTTGTGTATCTTGGGTACAATAAAAGGTCTATCTGTCTGTCCTCAAGTGAGCTATCCACGCACCTACTTTATAGTCTTTACTTTATAATTTTAATTTTTCAAATTGGTATAAGTTTTTTAGTCATTACATTCAATAGTATTTTTTCCCAACTCAATTTTGTACAACAATCAATTTTCTACTTCCTAACCATGCTGTGTTTACACGTTGAGGGTTACGACCTAGCTCATAACTTTATATTGATTTTTCTGTAATTTCTCTGGTTGTAATCTGTTGTGTTTACCTAATAAATAAATAAAATTAAATTATCTATCTATTTTTTTACTGTAAAAGGAGAGTAACCGGTCACCTGGTTGTAACTGGTCAACGTAGACCATAGACATCTCATCTCACTATAATGTTATTAGAGGGATTTTGATGCGCTGTTAACCTTGAAGACCACCCTTCATCAATCCCCTTATTACCTATTCCTGCCGCAAAGCAACAATTCCTGCATAAGAGAGCCAGCGTATCTACCCTCAACCTTTTAAGCGATAGCACGTACCTCGTGTATTTATTTTGGAAATAAATGTAAAATTTATATTTACATCGTCTAAAATCCCGATATTTAGCAAGTTTTAAATCAAGTAATAACTTACCTCAATAGTGTTCTTGGAAGTGTGTATTCTAGTGGCTTGGCGAGTGTGATCTACGTTGACAAATGTGAACTGTGTGACGTCTCGGTGATTTCTCTCCATATTCGCCGAGGTAACACCGCTCCTAATTCCACGTATCCACTAGTAACTGTCACTAAATCACAACATCATGAAGTGCAGTCACTGCAATAGGAAGGATCTTTCGAGTGACACGCTGATCACATGCAGCGTATGTGGCAGAAATTATCACTACTTTTGCGCGTCAGTAAGAGAGACCCAATACAAACAATTGAAAGCGAGCGACAGATTGTTTTCGTGGAAATGTAAATGCTGCCGCACTGGTGACCTTCCGAAGGGCGACGCGCCGGCAATTGAGCGAATTCTACCTACGGACTGTGAGGATGCGCACACGACGCCAAGTGCATCGAGTGGCGGGGCTGCTCAACCGCAGGAACAACTGCAGTTTTCTGACGACAAGGATTCGACTGGAAGTGAGTCGCTCGCCTTAGATTCTTTAATAGGGATTCGTAACTTGATATCTTCTAGCATCTCGTCCCTCAAAATTAAACAACAAGAAGATTTACAAACTTTGGAAGATAAACTTTTGGGAATTTTGTCCAAGAACCAGAAGGTTTTAGAATCAAAAGTGGATAATGCCATGTCACTGATATCAGACTTGAGCATCAGACTTGATACTTTAGAACATAAGTTATTCAAGGAACGTATTTCTACACTAGAAGCTCGCATAAAAGAAGTGGAGAAAGGGAAAAAGGATTTATCGGACCATATAAAGGATGTCAGTATGTTAAAGAAATCGATTAACGACGTGGAACAACGCGCCAGGTTGAACAATTTGGAAATCTTTGGAATTCCCGAGCGCAAGTCCGAGGTGGCGATGGATCTGGTAATAGCAATTTCAAAATCTGTGGGCGTTTCCTTGGAAAAGGAAGATATTGACTATGCCGTCCGTGTCCCGGCGCGCAAGACTACCGGGCTGCCCAAGCCAGTGGTTGTGAAATTCAACTCATCCTTGGTAAAAGACAAGCTTTTGAGCGCCGCACGTAAACAGCGAGGTGTTTCCACCAAGGACATAGGACTGGCAGGGGATCCGAAGCAACTTTACATCAATGAGCACCTCACGGCGGAAAACAAACAACTGCTTAAATCAGTCAAGACCAGGACCAAGGATCTGGGGTTTCGTTATGTGTGGACACGAAATGCAAAGATTTATTTAAGAAAAGACGACGACTCCGCGGCAATCCGGATCCTGAATGCCTCCCAATTGGATTCCATCTGTTCAAGTTCCATCAAACAATGAACTCTTGCATTTTATTATTATGTAAGTTTTTATCTAGCGGCCCCCGGTCTAAGAACGCCTGGCCGGCGCAGCTGCAGTTGTTACGTAATTTTATGTTTTGCCTGATATTTCTAAGCCACTTTTTCTTTCACTCTATTCATTCACAACACTTCCAAGAAACAACTACTCACACCCTAAACACACTTACACACACACTAACAAAACCCTTAACGCTTTTTACTGAGTCACGTTATTTACCTACTCGTACGTGTGGGCTGAACGGTTATCTCTCTAATTCAATTGTTTTTTTCTACTTTAAGATAATAAATTATTTATGGTATCTACGCGATATCTCATTGCAATGGCTGCACTAAATGTATACCTTCAAAATTCTAGAAGTTTGAGAGGAAAAACTGTTCAGTTTGTACAGAGTCTTCTCTTGCACAATTACGACATCGTTGCTATTTGTGAAACATGGCTTTTGGATGGCGTACATAACAACTCGGAGGTGAGCGATAGTAGGTATGACGTGCATCGCGCGGACCGGCCGGTGCCTGCCGGCACGAGCTCGGCCCGTGCGCTGCGCCAGACCGGTGGGGGAGTCATGTTGCTGACTAAGCGAGCCCTCGCTGCGCGCCGTCAGCCTGCCAACGTGGCAAACTCGCTCGAAATAATACACGTAACTATCGACGCAAGAAACTTACGGTCAACCAGACCATTACATATTCTTTGCGCTTATCTGCCGGGCGCCGGGCCCAGACATGCCGAACTTTTGGGTTCATATAATGCATATCTTGGTGGTTTTTATGCTTCTCATCAAAGCGATCATTACCTGGTCGTTGGAGACTTTAATTTACCGATGATAGATTGGATACCGTGCCCCGACACGGGTACTCTCACACCAGTTGGTCAAATAGGCGATTCACGGGAGGAGTTTGTTAATCTACTTTCGCACTCGAACCTAACTCAATATAATAACATAATAAATGATAACAATCACATTTTAGAATTGGTCTTGTGTAACAGTTACGTTCAGGTGTCTCGTGCTCCTTCGCCACTAACCAGAGAAGACCTTCCTCACCATCCAGCTCTCGAGTTAGTGCTTCCCAACTTATCTCTTAAATATTTAGCAGAGTCCCCCAAAAAAGTGTACAATTTTAAGAAGGCTAATTACTCTGCCATTATTCCAAAGCTCTTAGCTGAAGATTGGGCGGAATCTATGTCCAAATTATCGCTTGATGAAGCAGTAGCTTATTTTTATCATGAACTCAATTTAGTTATTGAGGAGCATGTACCAAGTTTTTTAGTTACTTCTACTGGATACCCTGTGTGGTTCTCTAAGGCTTTAATTAAAATTATTAAAGAGAAAAACAAATATCACTCTAAATGGAAAAAGTATAGAAATGACAGGGACTACGACACTTATTCAATGCTAAGGCGTAGGCACAAGAGTCTTCAAGCTGAGTGTTGGTCGAAATATATAAATGATAGTGAGAAGGCAATATCCAATGACCCCAAAAAATTTTGGCATTACTCGAGAAGCTTAAGAAGTGACCAAGGTATTCCTATTCAGATCACTTATGGGTCGAAAATTGCGTCAGGGGGGCAGGAGGTCTGTGACATATTTTTAGACTATTTTCAATCAATTTACCTCTCTAACCCTAACAACGTTCTTCCTGACGCAAAATGCACTTCTAATCCTACTTCATGTATAGGAACCATTGAAATTAATAGGGATATGGTACGCAGATACTTAAGTAAACTAAAATGTAACAAAGGGCCGGGTAGAGATGGCATTCCTCCGGTATTCTTTAAGGAATGTATGGATGGTATACTTGAACCGGTTTATATTATATTTAGTCGATCACTCGCAGAGGGAGTTTTCCCATCAGCGTGGAAGGAGACATTCGTTGTCCCCATTCACAAAAGCGGGTCGAAGCAGAAGACGGAGAACTATCGACCTATCTCCAAGCTATCAGTTCTTAGTAAGACTCTGGAACTCGTGGTTTATGATCAATTATATCCTGTAATTGCAAAAAGTATACCTATCAATCAGCATGGTTTTATGCGGGGTAGGTCTACGGTGACGAACCTCTCGGACTTTACCGATGCAGTGTCGGGGCATATGGATAAGGGATTACAAGTTGATGTAATCTATACTGATTACTCCAAATGTTTCGACCGCCTGGATCATGACGTCATGATGATCAAGTTAGCTAACATCGGTATACATGGCGATTTGTTGAGATGGCTCGAATCTTACCTTAAAAATCGCTCCCAAGCAGTCAAGTTGGGCTGTTATCAATCGGAAATGGCGTCAATCCCGTCCGGTGTGCCCCAGGGCTCACATTTGGGACCATTACTTTTTAATGCTTGCCTTTACGATTATGAATCATGTTTTAAACATTCTAGATTCTTAATGTACGCTGACGATACTAAGATTTATATGCCTGTTCGTAGCGAGCTCGATTGTATCAAATTTCAGGAAGATCTAGATAGTCTAAGTGGGTATTGCTATCGTAATAGACTGGATTTAAACGTTAAGAAATGTCAGACAATTACATTTACAAGAAAAAATTATATTGTGAAGTTCCCGTATAGATTGCATAATAGTATTGTTCAAAGAGTCACACAAATCAAAGATTTAGGAATAATTTTGGATACCAAATTACTTTACGTGGCACATTATGATTATATAATACAGAAGGCTAGGAAAATGTTAGGCTTCATATTTAGAGTAACAAAAGCATTTAAAAAACCTCATTCTTTAAAAACACTTTATGAAGCTTATGTTCGTAGCTTACTGGAATATGCTTCCCCTATATGGTCACCAGCTTATACCACACATGCCGACCGCTTGGAGGCAGTCCAGAGAAAGTTCTTGCGGGCGTTGATCTTCCGGACAAAGCAAGGTTCTTTGCATTATGATGAGGGCCTTAAGGTGCACGGGATGGTGTCATTGCGGGACAGGAGATTGTTGGCTGATTTGAGGTTGTTACATTCGCTGCTCAACGGCAAGCTTGATTGTCCGGAGTTAATTTCGCGAGTCAGCCTGCGTGCCAACTCTGTACGCACTCGGCGCGCCCGTACACTGCACCACCCAATGGTACACACTAACTTTGCAGCGAATTCGGTACTCCACCGCTGCGTGGACACTCACGAAAACCTAATCCCAGACTCCGACGTATTTTTTATGTCTCAAGGGCAATATATTCAGAGAGCTCGAAGGGCTCTTTCCGAGCGTTTAGGCAAGGGTTGAAATACACACAGCACACACAAACACACTACCTTACACACCTTCACACCATCTTACACACCTTCACATACACAAATAACCACATATTGTAATTCTATTTCTATTTCTTCTACATATTTAGTGCTATTTAATTAAAATTAATTTTGAGTTATTGTGTAATTGGCGTTATAACTTTTTAAGACAAGTACTTGTATAATTGTTTTGCTGTACAATAACCTGTAATAAAATAAAATAAAATAAAAAGTATCTGCCGGCACACGAGGTCTCAAGTTTGGCAGTGCATCGAAAACCCTCTTATATTCTTTACCTACTGAGGTGATATATCTACATGTGACAATAACGACTTACCATCACCGACTACTCGTCTTTAAAAAAAATTGATTTAAGTTAATTTGTTTGCTTAAAGTAGACTTTTATGGAGTGCTTTCTTTGCCACATCCATTAAGTTAAAGTTCCCCAAACAGTTAAGTTGCAGATATAAGTCATTATCTGGTAGCAAGACTCTAATTGCCCCCTGTAGGCTACTAAGTGCTTAAAATGCGGCTAAGTTAACTTAAGTAGAGATTTCGGTTCGTTACAGATTACTTAGGCTCGCCTACTTAAGACTAGTAATAATGCAGGGGTCGAGAAACGTTCTATTCTATGAAATTTATTACTTATATTATTTTTTTCATCAGCATATAAATGTCCCCACCGTTGGGGCACAGGCCTCCCCTTGTACAAGGGGTACGTGCCATGATCCACCGATTTCACACGCCTTCGTAAACCTTTAATTTCCTCAGACATGTAGGTTTTCTCACGATGTTTCCCTTCACCGTTAGAGCTGTTGGTAAATGTACGTCTTCGCGAAAAAATCGGAAAAACTCATTGGTACATGGCACTACACGGTTTCGAACCCGGACCTCCCGCATGGGAGTCCGGCGTCCCAGCCATCTTATCTTTATTACTAGTAAGTTGCGAGTTGTTATTTCTGGGTAGGTAGACGTCAGAATCTATTTACGCTACTCCTGATGCGACGGTTTCGTGGGTACGTCAGTCTACCCATGGAACCAGAAGAGAGGCATATCAACTACGGATTGATTGTTCACGTCACCGCACAAGAATACGTCATCTACGATAACACTCGTTTGATGACGAACCTTTGTGCAGTAACGTGAACATCGTTCAATCCGTAGTTGATATGCCTTTATTCTTGAGCCATACCCGTGACCACGGCGCATGCAAATGCATCGGAAAATCGGAAGCTCAAAACAATCTCAAACCCGAAGAATTCCGTATCTAACTGTAAAAAAATTCCAAACAAAATTAATTCAAAATTACATAACATATTTCATAAAGACATAAGTAATTAAACTGCAACAAAGTAGAAGACCTCACTCACCTCCTAATGGAGTGTGACCTGGTGAAAATTGGGAGGAAGAAATTTGGGCTCAATAGGCTCCAAAATGGGAGGCTCAATGTTATTTTGAGTCAGCCCTTATCTGATAATATGAAACACTTACTGTTGTTTGCTAAGCTGGCTCTCAAAGTGAGGGCTGACTCTAATAATACTTGTGCTTCCCTTCCCTTTTATTAGTGACCCTGACGAGGCTGACATGGTCACCTTGTCGTGGACAAAGCCTATAAATTGAGATTTTTTTTAAAAAGTCTGTTTATGGTCAAGAAATTTTTTTTTGGTAGACAATTGTTTTAAATACAACTAAAATATTAATATAAGTAACATTACTTGCATTGCTTACATTACATAATACATTCTAGAATTCTAAAATTAAGCAAAGAAACACGAACTGATGACAGGACACAGAGAAGCAAGTTCATTGCCGCAGAGTGTTCCATTTGCCCTTCGCCAACGTCTCTTAAGGTCGCGTCTCTTTCGTCTCTCTCGTCTCTCTCGTCTCTCGTCTCATGGTCACGTTGTCGTGTACCAAAGCCTCTAAATTGAGATAAAAAAAACCTAATTTAAACAAGGCAATATGGAAGTAGAGGCAAAAATACGATTAAACTTTGTACCAAAGGTTTACGCCGCGAAATGAGATAGCACCAAAACTTTAGTGCAACGGGCAGGGGCCAACTGTAATTATAATAATTCACTTATAATAATGATCTGAGGGTCTTAAGGAATGCTATGGTGAGCTTTTTAAGCTCGTTTTGTAGAAAAATAAGAAAAATTAAAAGTTTGATTCATATTTTTTTCTTTATTGCAAATTAAATTGAAAGATTTATTTTAAGGTGATAAAATTCTGTACAGAGTCAACCTGGGGTGGTACCCCCTTTTACCCATTTCTACCACAAAGTAGCAATGGTTTCATTTCTGTGTTTCGGTTTGAATAGGATAGTTTCCAAATATCAAATATTAACAGCATATCTTAAAAATTATGAAATAGACATAAAATTAAAGTTCGTTGAAACATAAAACAGCTACAGGCAATCATCAGAACGGTAGAAAGAAACAGCAAGAAGTTTTATGACGTAACTGTTCACTAGCGTCATACAAGCAGGTCCTGGCTGCATATAAAGGACTGTTTTGCTAAAAACTAAAAAGAGACAGAACATCTCTCCAATTCTGACTTTAACCATTAATATCTCTTATGTTAGTTGAGGTATCGAAAAACTAATTTTAGATTCTTCTTCAGAATATCCATGTATCTAGATAAATGCAATAAAAAAATTGATTAATACCCTATTGTAAAAGAGCCATCGTAATTACCGGCACATGAGGCACAAAGTCCATAAAGATAGCAAAGAATTCAATTCCTCTAATGAGACGGTGACCACTTACCATGGTGGCTCGATTGCTCGTATGCTCTCCTTATACATAAAAACAAAATATTTCTTACGTGTTGATCCTCTACGAAAGTCCTTCTACGTCGTAGCTTACGCTACATCTAGCTTACAACCGCTGTAGCGTTTCGTGGATACTCGTAGCAAGTGTAGCAAAACTTTCTTCTTCTAAGTCGTGTTCCTCATTGCTGAGGGTCGTGATCATTCTAAGGAATTAATCACATAGAACAACTCTCGTGCAGACTCTGGTGGTTTGCAATTTCCTTCCCCATTTCACACACTGGTTTTCTCATTGTGCAGGTTTCCTCACGATGTTTTGCCTTCACCGTCAGAGCAGTCGGTAAATGTACGTAAGTCTTTCGAAAAGTCATTGGTACATGGCATTGCCTGGTTTTGAACTCGGACCTCCCGCACGGGAGTCCGACGGCCCAGCCACGACGTCACCGACGCTCTATTGTTTTTGGAACATAGCAAAACATTATGCGTAGTTCAGTGTGTTTTGGAAACAGAGATTCTTTGACAATAATACTACAGTTATCGTTATTAGGATAGACTATTTTTGTTCAGTAAAAACAGAGGTAAAATAAACATTGTTAGTAAATTGACTGATAGGACTCAGTTACTAAATTATGTATCTATATTTCTGTATTAGATTTTGTGCTGAATACATTTAATACGAGTATCTAGTGTCTTACACAGCAAGGTTCTAACTAGTTCTAACAAGGGTGTAATTACTACTAAATTGCCTATATTAAGTGTAGCTTTTTGGGACATAAAACAAGCAAATTTATTTTCTAAGTAACGTGTAGTAACTGTAAGCCCCTTTCAAAATCTGCAAACAAAATAAAGTTGAGGTAAAATTTCTTTCAATGTTGGTGGTGTAAATGTAGGCTTGGTTAGGACGCCAGACTCCGATGCGGGAGGTTTGGGTTCGATTCCAAAAACCATGATTTTTTCGGAGATTTTTCATTAATTAACAGTGAAAGTAATCGTTGTGAGGTATCCTGCGCACTGAGATAACCAGTGTGTGAAATAAAAGTTATGACTGTGCAGTGCCAGCCTGGGGCTACATGAGGCATTCCATCTAAGTTCTCAAGGTAAACAGCACATCGAAAACCCTTTAATAACAAGAAGACCACTTATGTACGATCAGATTGCCAGATTGCGCGTCTGCGCGATTAACACAATAAAAAAATGTAACAAATAGGTAATCACCGCTAGAAACGTTGTCAAAGTGAGGTCAGTGAAGGGGCCAGCTGTAAAATTGTGGACAATGCGGAGCTGTCCAGCCAGAATCAGGATACTCTTCTTTTGAGAGACGGGAGCTGTCCACCAGGTGCTTTCATAGGGACCGAGGGAGATTTGTTCAATCTGGGAAAAGATTTACTTATAAAATATTTCTAAATTCTTGGTTTGTAAAATATACGAAGATCTTAGATTTAAAAAAATAGAATAAGTATCTTTCATCTTGTTAGTATGAACTCTGTACAGAATCAACCGGGAGTGCTTGCATTGCTGCCTAATTTATCGATACATGAGGCAGTCCATCTGAGTCCTCAAGGTTAACAGCGCACCGAAAAGCCTCTAATAACATTATAGTCAGATGAGATGTCTATGGGTGACAGTGCTGACCACTGACCTTCAGATGGCGCCTTTACTCGTCTGCTCTATTTTAATCAGTCTATTAGAGGCTTTGGTACATAGCGAAGGGAAGGGATGTAAATAACTCTCACATCCAAAATCCCCGAGGGGGTAGACAGAGAAACCACCTTCATTATAGGTAGTTACCACTTTTTGCCGTAAGATTTGGTAAACAAATATGATAAGTGGCGAGCTTATCGCCGTCTACAGAGTGTAGAATAGTATTCACCAAGTCCCTTAGTCGCCTCGTACGACACCCACGCGAAGAGTTGGTTTGGGTGCTATTCTTTATGGCCGGCACGACACGGCACTGGATGAGAAGCTCAAGTATTATTAGAGTCAGCCCTCGCTTTAAGAGCTAATTGAGCAAATAACAGTAAGTTTTTCATTTTATCACATTAGGGCTGACTCAAAGTAAAATTGAGCGTCCCATTTTGGAGCCTATTGAGGCCAAATCTTTCTCTCTCAATTTTCACAAACAATAAATACATTTGAATAGTGGAACAGATCAGATCAGAGTTCATGATTACGTCTATATTTAAATGCTACTTACTTTGGCAAGAACGTCATTACTGTGCCAGCAGAACATGAACAGTTGAGCGATGCCGAACACGAGGTATTCTACCATGAGCAGCTTTTGCACCATGCTCTGCGCGTTCTGTACACAGAATACCATGAATTATACGCAGAACCGTCAGATACGCGAAATGTCCAATACGCAGAAAGTAAAACTCAAAATGGTGAAAAACTTAATGAAGAGAAGGCTTGCATATAGTAGTTATACAGTTTACAAAAATCCAATCTTAATCTAATCTAATCTAATTTAATGTATCTTAATTTGTAATGTGTGTGTGTGTTTTAGAAGACCATTTGTGCTTCTGGAAATAAATATTTTTAATTTCAAAAAAAGTTAATTTTAATTTGATTTACCAATACAATAAAATTATAGGTAAGTGGCTAGTAAAACTCAAACAGTCGTTATTTCATGTCTAGGGAAGGGTGTATGATTGAATGTATGTAGCGAGAGCTCCAAAAGTAAGTACTCGTATACTAACATTGAGCTGAAATGCGCTGGCGCAAAGCATCAGGGTACACATCACCACGTACAGAAACATCACTGGAGATAGCAACGAGTTGAACAAACGTGAATGTCTGAAAGAATGAATTAATACTCAAAGAATAACGAAAGAAATACCAAGATAGAAAGATAAAAATAAAAAAGTGAATGTCTCAATCGAACTCTAAAGATGCAATTGAAGAGGTTCATGGAAGAGTCAAGTTGGTGGTTAAAGTTTTACTTAGCGTCTTCGGTAGCGTCGTGGCTAGGGCGTCGGACTCCTATGGGGGAGGTCCGGGCCTATTCAGTGGCATGCATGTACCAATGAGTTTATCGGTTTTTTCGAAAGACAAGATAATAAGACCTACAAGATTATGTATTCTAACAAATAAATGGTGGATTGATTGACATTGTATATATACGTGAAATAAACGGCAAGCATAAGTGCAAATCAATGCTCACAAACTTTTTCCACTTAAACGGCGCAGCCTGTATATGAGCGACAGCTTGCCTTCGGCTGAACCGGTTTGGCGCTTCTTATCAGTAAGATGCGCTAACATCGACGCATTACTATGCCTACTGCGCCTCGCATTACAACGATCGAATAACTCCGCTAATTCCATAATAGATTTAAGTGTTTATATTTTATTGTCAACTTTACTGTAAATAGGTAATAATACGACCGATTCGTTAGTGGCGCACAAGCCCTGTGGCTTATGCCAGTATTATGTTTTAATATAAAATTAGTTTTATTTAAATAAAGGGTAAAAAAAAATGCCACCGGGTTTGACGGTGAAGGAAAACATCGTGAGGAAACCTGCACACTGAGATAACCACTATAACCAGAGTGTGTGAAATGAGGAAGGCGATGGCAATTATACCACCCTAATTAATCTGCCAAGTCAGTCAGTGTCAGTCGGTGTATGTGATTAATTCCTTAGAATGATCACGACCCTCGGCAATGAAGAATACGACTTAGAAGAAGAAAGACTTACTTGGTCAACATAACGTGGGTGGTATGCAACTGACGAATCGCTTCTTCTGCCTCTTCATTACTAACACCGCGTCCAGAACTCCCCAGCATTCTCTTACACCTCTCTCGAAGCAGCTCCATCTTTCCCCCAAAAAACACCATAATAACTATAGCAGTAGTATCATATCCAGCAACGACTGTTGCCCCATAGGTGCAGATAAAAACCTGCCATAGAACCGTGATCCAGCAGCCAGGGGAAGTGTCCTTGTCAAAAGGCATCCAAGTGCTGAACATGTGGGGAAACTCTGTTGTATTCCTGAATTCCTCACGAGGTGACGTTAAATGAATCAACAGAGGTTGACATGTAATGGTTACTGACGTAGTAAAAACCAAGGACCAGTAGAAGTAAGTTACTCTACGTGAATATTGTGTGTAAGCGTCCAGGATCTTGCTTCTAACTGGATCTCGGTTATCCCTTTCGAATTGGTCAGCTTCTGTGACGTAGTTAATGACTTGCTTCCATTTATCCTGCCATAGCACGCAAGTATTAGATTTTATAACGCAAACTGTACTTAGCATAGAAATCTTCAGGTTCGTCAAGACAAAGTCTAAGTCTGATTTGGTCACAAATAGTTCCACGTATTGGCTAAGAACGAAACCGAACGTGGCCAGCACGTCAATACAGAGGTAAGCAATCTTAGCGAGTTTGTTTTCTGGTAATATGATACCAGATTTTTTTAAACACCAGTAATTTGGACCAAGAAGAGGTTTTTCTGGGTCCTCGAGGTTTTCAAGGAATTTCTGCATTGTTTCAGTTGTATTAAGGACAGAAGTATCGCGAAAAGTGTTTTGATATAAACGATGTCGTATGTTTTTCACCCTTATATATATTTACTTTCCTGTCAATTAGAAACACTTCGGAAACGTTGCAAAAATTATACCATTGAATCCAATTCCAAACCTTTAATTTAAACGTCTGAATCAATCAGAATGTGGGCTGGACGGACAGAACTGTGTAAACAAAATAAAATTACAGTGAAGCCATTATTCAATCTTTAAGAAACATGACAGGGTGTTATTTACTCGAAGTGGAAGGTGGAAATGTAATTTTTTGTAAAGTAGTATTGAATAAGTAAAGTGTTTGATTGACAAGGGAATCCAAGTGGAAGAGCGGTGAAGTAGATTATAATTAACTACGTAAATGTCATATTAACTAGATAAGAGAAGAGTTTTTTTAAACACGACTACACGAGTTACGAATGTGAAAAACAGAGCTACGCTGATCGTGCTACGGCTTAGAGAGTATCGGGTGTGTTCGTCCGGAGATATTCACGATCGGTCCGGCCCTATGGCCCAATTCATCCTAAATTACATAACTGTACAATATTGTATAATGTTGTTAAAGTAATAATGTTGTGTATAATCGAACTTGTCATGTAACACATGAAAAGTGGGAACTAGCTATGATTAAGGTAGTTCCAATTTTAGGTAGATTTGGTGGACAAAACGTAAGAGGTGGCGAGCCTATCGCCGTCCACTAAGACCCTTTTAGTAGCCTCGTACGACACTCACGGGAAGAATCATCACCCCAAATTGATTCCGAAAGTCCTAAAAGTAAAATAGGCAGAAATAAGAAATCAGATTTTCTTTATTGTAAGTAAGTACCTTTCAGTACATTTTTACAAAGTCACTTTTTCACTCTACCACCGCTTGGGAAGGTGCTATATCTGAAAGAAAAGAAGCGGCGCAAGAAACAATCAGCAGCACCTCTTTTAAAATAAGTAAGTATAACTTAACTTACAATAATTATGAATACAATCATTTTTATGTATACACTAGGGTGTCCCAAAAAACCAAAATCGTTTTTTTTTTCAACGCATACCCTCTTATTTTCTTTGTCTAGTGTCAAAACACTCGTAAATCCAGTTTAAGTAACTTTGGACCACTTGCACGAAAGATGTCAGTACTTGAATACTTGAGCGAGCGTAAGCGCATGTGTGATGTGCATATTATTGCCAATTGAATTGCTAATAAAAATACTGGTGTTAGTTGACAAATATGTCGGGTGAATTCCGTAGTTCCAAACACCAGCTAAGTGTGAGTCGGGCCTCGCCATATCTATAGGGATCCATACCGTTTTCATATTTTGAACTAAAAAAACTTGAGCTTATAACTTACAAAATGTTAAGATGTACCAAGTTTTCACTCTGCGCAGTCTCGAGCCAGTCAGGCGCCCGGAGCTCGGAGCGCTCTTTGGTATCGGAGGCCAAGATCCACTTCGGGTCGTTGCGCCAGCGGAGTAAGTAAGTATACCAAGCTTTAGTATTTGTTGTTCAAATAGAGGATATGACCAATATTACAGCCAATTTTCAAGTTCCTAGATAATACCGTTCATGAGACAGACGTGCTAACAACAGTTCCCTTAGAGAGTCCCTGCAGCGTAGATTATATATTGCATGAATTGCTCTCTTCTGTTGAATGAAGATGGTTTCAATATCAGCCGCTCAGCCCCATAAAATAATGCCATAAGACATTATGCCGTGAAAATAACTGAAATAAACTAGCCGTGCGGTTGCTACATCAGTTAGTTGTCTTATCTTTCTAACAGCATAAGCGGCAGAACTTAATCTTCCGGGAAACGAATTTATATGAGGACCCCACTGAAGTGTTGAATTCTAAGCTTCCAGCTTACTGTTATCTAATGTAATTTACGTTAGGCAAAGTGAATTTAATGCATTTGGTTTTTTTTGCATTCAGAACTAGATTATTTACCGTAAACCATTCCAGTCCTCGTGCTATTTGCCTTGACGACTTCACTGGCTTGTCTATTGACTTAGAATATGAGTGAAGCATATGAAATATATTCTTACCTATATGTTACCAAAGTAAGTTATACACTGCTTTGATTTTCAAATTTTTGATAGCTTTGAAACATTTCCTTCTACGCATACATAACCTGTCGGCGCCGCATCGTGTTGTTGCAATGCTGACAGCTATCGTGTTGCATCGACGTGTGCACGACGCACGTGATCCCGATATCCCGTCGGCAGTTGACGGTTAAATGTTGTTTAGTGCCAATGTGCTTTACATTATGGCGTATTTTATAGGGATTTACTGTTAATTAGCAGTCTAGGTCTACAGCTGGACATAATAATGTGAGGCGAATCTTTATTTGTAAGTGGTGTGACAGTGAGTAGAGTTTAAGAGGAAGAAAAAAAGGAGTACTCAAGAATATTTTTCGGTGTTGGCCGGTATCGATTGGCGCAGAGATGGATCATTTTCCTCTGGTATCGTAATCCAAGCTAGTAATCCTCGGTAGCCAGGATTCACACAGTCCTTTTGCGATTCTATTTTTTATCACAATTTCGGTGCATTTCTCAACGCGGTCCCGGACCGACTAGAGCTATGGCCGCGCGCTCGTCGGAGTACAGGAAGAGAGGGTAGTTGGGAGTTGATATTATCGGGACGTGGGTAGGAAATGACCACTCATTGTCACAGTGGGTTGTAAGAAAATTTGTATTGTATTGTAAGGTACCACCTTCCTTAGATTGTAAAGTGTCGTAGCTAGTGGATCTCGCAGCTCAACACTTAGATATGACATTATTTTATGCTAATACCTAACCACTTCCAAAAAGGATGGTATAAGGACGCCGAGGATAGGGAAAAATGGAAAGGAGGAGGGGAGGCCTTTGCCCAGCAGTGGGACAGCCTATAGGCTATTATAAAAAAAAAAAAATACCTAACCCGGTTTTTATATTAGCTATCACTTCCTCTGTAATCACAGTACAGTGCGTCAAAAGAGAGTAGACAATAAATGAGGGAGCCACTGTCAAAACGTACGTAAAAAAAATTAGCTCCGCGTGAAATAACTGTCTACTCTTTTTTGACACACTGTACGGATAGTGTATAGAACTTTATTGCTTTGATTTTCAAACCAAAAGCAGTGAACATTTCCCTGAACGCATAACCTGTCGGCACTGCGGGGCGTGTTGTTGCAATGCTGACAGCTATCGTGTTGCATCGACGTGTGCACGACGCACGTGATAACGATATCCCGTCGACAGTTGACGGTTAAATGCTGTTTAGTGCTAATGTGCTTTAAGTTATGCTGTATTAATATTTAGGGCCGCTTACGCGAAAGTACAGGTTAAATTTTCTTTAGATTTAACTCGCGAATTGTTGTTTGTTGTTTCATTAAAAACAATTCAGGATTTGCGTTGGTGCAACACGGTTTTGTGACTTAACCCGGGTTAGGTACTAACTCTTCGTGCAAGCGAGCCTTTCTGTTAGTTTGCAGCCTATGGTCTACATCTACGCTGGACCTATTTAAAAAGAACACAACTCAGCTGTGTCAATTGATTTGAATTGAAACAATGGGTAAATCTTCTCGCTGCGTGTAGGTACGAATACATTTTTAATACCTGGGTTCATAATCTTAATAATAGAACCACAAAAAAAAGATTGTGTTTAGTAAATTTTATTCTAGAAAACTATACCTCTACCTGCTCTACTTCTACCTATCTACCTACCTTAAGTTTTTTTTAATGAAATTTGCGTCGGATATGAAACTTTCCGTTTATTCCCAAACCTCTAAAAGGGCTGGTCAGAATTTCACAAAAAAATGCTTGAATAGCCATTGAAAGAAAAAAACATTTCTTTTTTTCTGACGATTGATAATATTTTAGCCATGTTCTTAGTTTCTTGTGTCTACAAAAGAGTTATACATATTTAAGATATTCATAAAATTACAAAAGAAGTTTAATTCTAACCCGAAAATAAGACAGGCCACTGTTTAACAAGAAAATATTTCGTAGAGCCATTACGAAAAATAAGAAAAAAAATCCTTTTTTCTGGCGGCGTTTAAAATACTTTTTTTCGGGTGACATGGCCAGTTATAATATTTTAAAATGTTGTAGATAAAATTCCATGAAATCTAGAATACATTCATAACAAACCCACGAAGTCGCTTCACTTCACCTTTTTATATACTCGAAGAACAAAATAAACGCAAAGGGAGTAAAAATAAAACACGGAACATGCACGGAACAAGAAAGAATTCCCATTGCCCACATTTTGAGTGACACGTAGCGCCATCTATCGTATATTCTCGTGACCAGCATGCAAATCGCCCCGTCGCCCGTAGATGTCGCTGCACGAAGTTGCACGACGTCGCACGTCACCCCGCGACATATTTATGGGCAAAAAACGCCGGTTTCGCCAGAAACGGAATGGGTTTTAAATGACTCCGTGAATTTGTGCGCGATCTCACGAATTTGTATGCAGATTTAAGGAGAGAGATGTCTGAGAGGAGGCAATGTGTTTCTCTGCTGGCAGGTTTGTTTTTACAAACAGCGAGCTAAGTTTCAAAGTAGGTAGTACCTACTTATAGGTATTAGAAATCTTATGCGCTTATTATTTAACTCAGTCAACGTGTAAAAGTGTAATAAATAATAATGCATTCATTAACAAACAGAAGTCTGTCTAATTAGTCATTTAAATGTAAAGCACTTAATTCGTCGTTCTATTAGAGATTAAAAATCTTTCTACTCTTAAAACTGAAGGTGTATGCCATTCATAGTCCACAACGCTGCGAGCGTAAAGTTGAAGAAAAGTAGTATACTTAGAACCGGAATACATCCAGTGTTTTTTTTCTTACATGAGCTTCTGTTCTACGAATAAAACTAATCGACAAAGACTCCGAATTACCTAGCAGGGGACTTCGTACTTAATTTTTATGTTGCCTACCCACAGCCCTCCTAAAATATGCAAACAAAGAAGAAACGTATAAAGTTTAGCATCTGACAGATAGTAGAGGGGGGCAAAAGTCCGGACCGGGACGGGCGTCGACGGGCCCTCCATAAATATCAACCGTCTGAGACATTGTCAACCGGCCACCCTAATTTACTGCCGTAATTAGGAGTTTGCACTTTGCCAAAACGATTTGCATCGACCCGCCAATATTAGTTTATAGGTTATAGTATTTATTTAAATGTTATTTAAAAAAAGTACTCATTTCTGTGTTGTCCTATGTTTAAATAATTTATTGTTTACATTAAAATAGATAATATCCACCATGCACATTTTAATAACTTTTTTCAGTCATACATAAAACTTTTCAAATTCTTCATGGTGTCGCCATCTGTGGGTGTATGGTAAAACAATAAGCCAAAACACTCGTCTCAAAACTTGTTAAAACAATAATCTCTCACATCACTATGGTATTTTAGTACAAGAAATAAAATACAGATGGCGCATGCATGACAGCACAAGTGCAGAAGTTCCCGCGATATTTTGACGCTTGGGGTAACGTTCAGAAGCACGTTCATGCTTATTGCATTGATTAACCACAAGAGTTTTTAAAATAATGTTGAAAAAAGGCAATAGTTAAGTTATTTTATTTCATCTTCTTTCTTTACTTTCTCGCTTTCTGTTTTTATACTTTGAAAGCAAGTACATTTGTACTATTTTCTGATACATATCTCAAAAAGACTAATAATGTCAAAAAGGTTGTATTTGAAACGCACCTTTGATCTGTCAAAACTTAAACCAATGTTTTTTTGTTCATTCATATTATTTTTGTTTACATTTTTATTTTATTCTTCTTTATTAAATAGGAAGTAGTTATTATTCCGTACAGTAGACAAGTACCTAAGTGTAATTTATTCCTTGAATAGTCGCTAAATTTGAATTACAATGGATCCCTCCGAAATTGAGTTCATAGCCGAAAACAGGATCATCAGTGTTATTCCAAACTTCTCGTACGACAAAATCTACTTGATTTGCGGTGAATTCGGTCCATTCCGCGCCGGATTGCCTCTAAACGTGCCGCTGTGGTTAGCTGTGATGCTAAAACAGAAGCAGAAGTGCAGAATGGTGCCCCCGGACTGGATGGACATTGATACTTTGGAAAATATAAAAGAGGAAGAAAAACGGTCAAGGTAGGTCTATTTACTTCAGAAATATAGTCTAATTGGTCAGAGTAAGGGCTCCAATATAAGTCGAAGGAGCGGTTGGGTGTCGCTAAGGGGGCACTGAGGGAAAAAGTGTTAGAAAAATTCTGTCTTGTTAAAAAATGAACTGTGCCACAGAAACTTAGTGGATGCGAAACCCACTCGGATATAGTAGTTTATGGTAGGTTGCATTATGACAACCATGCAAAAAGCCCTGCGAAGCGGGGCTCCTTCGTCTTCTCTTTGTGCCCTCTTAATGACACTGACCGAATGCCCCGTAGCGGGGCTCTTTGCGAGACTAGCCTAGCAAAGATCCCCCACTACGTTCTTTGAGTGGTTGTCATAATGCTACCTAACATAACCTAATCTATCCAAGCTTGTTCTTCATCCCCTAGGTTACGGTTGTTGTTGTTTGATTTAACAAGTATGAAAACTCCCTTAGTGCCCGCTTATCAATTGTTAATTGTATTTATTTCATCTCAAAGCAACAAAACCTGTTACAAGATAATTCGTACAAAATAATTAAATTAAATCAAAATTGAATTATTTACATTACTTATGTACACATTAAGATTATCAACATAATTGAACAGAAAATTACCTATAATAGTACAATAGTGTACAGTCAATAAAATATAAAATAAAATAACAACACCTCAACCGTTTAGTAACTTTTGTTTTGATTATGGTGCATATAGATGAACCAGCCTCCGATGGAGGCTGTATGCACCTTTAGATTTGCATGCACTGCTTCCTATTATAGTATATGGCTAAGCGATGTTTTACTTTTTCCACCAGGAATATAATGCAATTCACTGTATTAATATCTTTACAACAGTAGATTTTATTTGCAATATTGTTCATTCTGAGTCTACGTATTGTCACTGAACTCAAACCCAAAAAGTCTTTGTTTTCATTTCCTGTTACTTTGTATATTTCCACTAGCAAACTATTGATAAGGCCGCCTTCTGCACATTGTATTGTACCTCTCTGTATGTTGTATGTTTTGTTTATGTCCTGGGTGTGCAATAAAGTATATTTGTATTTGTATTTGTATATTGAAAAGCCTTCAAATTCCAGATTCTTCACAAAAATGCCAAACGATCATTACATGGTCGAAGCCAAAGTCATTCTAGGCATAGCGGCAGAAGACGTTCCCCAGGCTTCTGAGATCAAGACGATCATCAAAGACATCTGGGACATCCGGATGTCGAAGCTCCGCACCTCCATGGATGCCCTGATGAAGGCTGGAGGCAGCTACGGTCGACTGGATCACTTGACAATGATGGAAATCAATTCTGTGAAGCCACTGCTACCTGCAGCTATGGATGATTTGCATCGGATACAAACTGTAAGAACCTACAGTCCGTGAGCTCTTAGAATGGGATTTGGGTATTGGGTAAAATCGGCCTCAGTCTCTGTTTTACCACAGTCTTAGAACATTCAAGTATGGCTATCAATAACCGAAATCCCAAGACCTAAATCCCTTACTAAAAACTCACACATTTTACCCTCTGAAATATAAAAAAACTGCTGATGGTTTGCAATGCAAACTGCAGAAAACAGTCTAATAGTAGGACCCTTTAATTGAAGAAGTAGTAACAAGAAGCTGTTACTACTTATTGAGAACAGGAGCATGCAAGATAAGCAAAGAACATAAGAAAGTCTGCTGGTCCCGGAATTTGATAAGAGAAGCCCAAAAAGAATGCCATGCATTTAGGGAGACTTACATCCAGCAGTGGGTGAACTGGACACTGGTTATAGAGAGAGAGAACTCTATCAGAAAATATAGGCATTTAAAGAAAGAAAGAATTAAACATAGAAACAATTAGATACAGAAGGTAAAAATAATATTAAACAAATATATTTTAAATTCCTACAGACCACTAGTAAAATTGATTGGTTCGGTTTTCCATATATTGATGACTGTTCGGGTTTTAACGACTTGTTTAATTATATAATTAGAACTTTCCAGGCGTGCTGTCCTATTAAAAACGTCCAAATTTTATGTAAAGAAAAAATATGGCAAAATGATGAAATAAAAAACAGTAATAATTTTTTACAACTGTTGAGGATGCTAATCAATTTTCATCCAAATAACGTGGAACTTCATCAATTTTTCTTAAATTATAAATGCCGGCACAGTGGGTTGCTTAGGAAAACCAGAAAGGAATTTCTGAATAGTACAATAACCTCCAGCGCCTCTGCGAATTCATCTCGAGCCCTTTGGAATGTGATCAAATCCGAGACGAATAAAGGCTTCCAGCACGGCGACTCCCTCGCCGCGCTGCGGCACGCGGTGTGCGGCGCGGGCGCCGGCCGGCCGCTGGCCGCAGCGCTCAACGACCACTACCTGTCCGTGGTGCGCGACACGCCACTCCGGCCCTGCATACCTTATGCGATGGAGCTGCTGAGATCCGGCATTCCCAGGGTGCTGCGAACTATGTTCTTTTTCCCGTTCACTGTAGAAGAGCTAAAAAAAATCATTAAGAAAATAAAACCTAAAGGAACTAAGGATATTTACGGTATACCCACTAGTATCCTTCACGACTTACCCGTTAATCTGCTTCTCGCTCTGTGTGATCAGTTTAATTCTTCAGCGCTCCATGGATGTTATCCCGATTTACTAAAAAATATAAAAGTTACCCCTGTCTATAAAGGTAAGGGATCTAAAAAAGAACTCAAAAGCTACAGACCTATATCTCTGGTTCCAGCGATTTCGAAAATTTTCGAAATGGGTATCTGTAATAGACTAATCAGTTTTCTTAATGGCAACGAGTCGCTATGTAGGCAGCAATATGCTTATCAAGCCGGGCGGTCCACAGTGGGCGCGGCACGAGCGCTACTTCGGACTGTTCTCAAAAACCTGGACAATAAGAGTAATGTGGCCGCGATATTTTTCGACCTATCGCGCGCTTTCGACCTAGTTGATCATGACCTTATTAAATCAAAGCTTGAACACTACGGTGTCCGTGGTATCCCATTGGAGCTTATCGCCTCATTCCTATCTGGCCGTAGTCAGCTGACAGAAGCGGGGGATGCCAGATCGGACCCGGGTCCGATTGGTGATAGGTCTGTTCCCCAAGGATCGAACGTCGGTAACACCATTTTCTTAATTTTAATGAATGATTTGCCTTTCGATTCGTCCTACACTGATTTTATAATGTACGCCGATGATATTTGCTCTATCGTTAGTGCTAACAGCAGGGAGGAACTACGCTCGAGGGTCCAATCGGTGATATTACAACTATCGAAATGGTTTTCCGCTAATGGAATGCTGCTGAACGTAGACAAGACCAACCTCATGGAATTCTCACTGCGAAACCGCACTGTGTCACCGATGTCCGTGAGTGTGGGTGATGTTTCCGTAGCGACCACGGAACACGCGAAATTCGTAGGTTTCACATTTGACAGTGGTCTTCAATGGCAGTCACATATTGACACTCTTTGCGCCAAACTGAATTCTGCCTATTATGCAGTGTCACGCCTCACATCAACTCTATCTAGACAGAACATATTGATGGCCTACTTTGGTTACTTTCATTCCCTCCTAACTTACGGCATAGACTTATGGGGTCGGGCGGCAGATAGGGACCGTCCGTTCATAATTCAGAAACGAGTAGTTCGAAGAATGGCGCGTGTCCCGGAGGATACACCGGCTCGTGATCTATTCATCGATTTTCAAATCCTCACTGTACCATCGCTCTACATACTTGAGATAGGTAAATATGTCAGAAAATATCTAAGAGAGTATCCTACGAAGAAATGGGTTGGCAAGAGACTGACAAAAGTGAGGCAGCAGGATCTCGAACTGATTGACAGTAGACTGCTGAAGACCCAGCTGTCCACGCACGTCGCTGGTCCGCGAATTTACAATAAAATACCAGCTCCTATCCGAGATACTAAAACGTACAACAGTTTCGTTATTGAATTTAAAAAATGGTTGATCCAAAAGGCCTATTACTCTGTCAACGAGTTCCTTGACGAACGATGTTTGTAACTGTAGATTTATATTCTGCAATACTTTTTTAGTTTATTTTAGTTTTTAAACTTGTTGACTTTATACTTACTTTGAGTAAGAAATTTTACTATTATTGATCATGACATGCTAACATTTTATTATTTATTTTTTGACAATGTATGATCATTACTGAAATAAATGAATATGAATAAATGAATATGAATATGAATATTATAAAAATAAATTAACAAAAGTAATTAAGTGGTGAAGTGGTGAAGGTGGTGTGCAGCACCGGAAAAAGGGGACTGCCTCAGCCTGTCGCCGCAGCGGATTTAGCACTGCGGCGCTGATTTTCAGGCATCACCTGTGATGCCAGGGATCACTCAATATTTTCTTTTTATATTTTCAGGCCACGAAGACATCAGCCCCAGTCAACCAAAACAATTCTACCTTCAACCAGTCAAGCTCAAGCACCTCACAGAATACTTAGTTAAGCTACATAGGTATTTATTCCAATTTTAATTAAGTACAAATTAAGTTTAACTGCCTTAATAAATTATGTTGTGATTGCAATTATTATTGTTAAACTGGCCTCTTCTTTGTCACCTCATAAATTAACTTTGGCCCATTTTCTGGCATTATCTGAATGTGATGTCATAATTACTCAATCTACAGACAGATGTCCCACTACATTTTTTTCTATTTCCTGGAAAAAATGCGTAATCTATCTTTTACTTAGGTATCGAAAGATGTTGCTGTTGACATCTTTCGAGTAGTGGCTAGGACGTCGGACTCCCATGCGAGAATTCCGGGTTCGAACCCATGCAAATATTTTTTTAAATTTACTAACTGCTCTAAAGTATCCTGGGAAACCATAGAGTCTGCGGCATCGGACAGAGCGCGGTGGAAGAATATTGTCTCAGCCCTATGCACCACTAGGTGTTCTAGGACCTGTAAAAGAAGAAGACCAACTGCTCTAACAGTGAAGGAAAACATTATGAGGAAACCTGTACACTGAAATAACCAGTGTGTGAAATGGGGAAGGCTATGTATGGTAAACCACCCCTGAAACAGTCCAAGAATATGGTTTTATGTGGTTAATTTACTAAGAACACTAAGATTAATAAATCGGTTCTCTTAACACAAATTGCAATTTATGATTGTGATAACCAATAATTTTACATTCAATTTGGTTTGATAAAGCATTTGTAGGTTTTAGGTACAACATGAAATATGTGTTCTAATAACCCAAGGCATACTACAAATTGTTTAGATATCGTTATCTATAACTTCTAATTAATTTGAGATTTGTTTCTGCAACTGCTAGGAAACTTGTATATCTGAGGAAGTAAACATGTTTGTAACGATGTCGACTTCATGGTCCATATCAACCTCCTTGCCATCAACTTCAACCTCATCGTTAGCGTTTATCTTATCTCATTTCGTGTTGGCATCTTCATTTCTTCATCTAAATACAAATCATATTCCCATTCCATTTCTTAATTTCATTGTTTTCTTTGTATTTTGCATTTTTCTCTCTGTATTTTGTCTTGAGCGGACGTTTCTCCGTTTATTTTTGTCTCCTACTACTACCTATTTTCTACGTTTACTATTTTCTGTGTTCTGTTCCTTAAAAATATAATATCTATTACCAAGTTCTTCTATTACTTCATCTGCACACTGTCCTAGAACACTGCTAGCCGGCACCTAGAGGGCAGATTATAGCATGTTTAGAAGCGTTTTGACGGTCGGAGCCATGTTTAATACTCCAATAAGTACTGGGCTCCCAAGGTGGATCATGACCTCTAATTGTGCAAGGGTAGATCATGATATGGCTTTAATAATGATGATGATGATTGATGACTATATTATATTTAGACTTTGGTGTAGGTATGTTCCGGAGATAGTTTTACCGGAACCGGAGGTTTTAAATTTAATTTATCGGAGTCTGATTCGGAACCGGAGTCGGAGGCGGAAGTATAAGATAGATAAAAATATATATAGCTGAACTGGCCAATGTTTTTATGTTGACGTTTGCGGCAATAGTCCTACACTATTTAATAATTGATATTTGAATATGTTTGCTCACAAATCTTCGGTATAGCCTCCGATTCAAAATAATCGGAGCCGAAGTCGGAGTCGGAGGTGTAAAATCAATCGGAAGTTCCGATCTTTCGGAGTCGGAGTCGAAGCTTCGTAACATCCCTACTTTGGTGTAATAGGTTACGTGAAAAAATAAGACGTCTTCATTGAAGAAAATATATTTTCATCTTAAAAATCTAAATCATGTACATTGCTGGCTTAGCACTAACGCATCTTAGACTACGCCTTAATTACACTTAAGACTATTTTGTTTTGTTAGTCTCATGTTCGTTACAGAATAAGGTACACTAAAATATAATCTAGACTTTAAAAAGTCTAGATATGCTAGATAGACAAACATTGCGAAAGTAATTAGTTTGAAACTAGAGTAAAGTATTAAAAATTCAGACTGAAAAATAGCTATTTCTCTGGCAGTGTTCTTTGTGTAATTTTTTTAACTAATTACAAAGTTCTTTTATTGCTAGGTTAATTTTCAGTCTTAGAAATATTAGGTATATTTAGCTATTTTTCACTCCTATATTTCAGAAATAGATAATATTTTGAACCGGACTTAATATAAATGTTTTTAATTGGAATGTAATATTTCGGTTGAGATTAAGATAAGTTGTAGAGATCTAATTTTTGCTACAATAAAGGAAAACACGCGAGACCAAATTGAACAGAAATGCTTATAAAGTACAAAATAATACATATAGTTACTTACATACAGCTTTAGCCGTGTTATACATTTAATGTTGATTAACTTTGCGGAATTGTAATGTACATTAAATCATATTTTTTTGTTTTAACTGCAAAGTAATCAAAACACTTTGGTCTAACTCCAGCTTAAACACACAGAAATGTTGAAAGTTTAGGTAATATCAGTAAATTTTTAATTTAATTATTTACAATCGTTATAAAAGTGATCTCAGACTTTCACGTTATGTACAATTAACGAAAGATTTCAACAATAAAAAAAATTATTATAATTGGATAAATTATCTCGTAAAAAAACAGAAATATATACAAAGATCTGCCGGTATAACGAAGCCAAACTAGTCTCAAAGCTGTTTTTTTTAAAATATTTATTAAAACGGCTGTTTTCTGGTTCGAAGCATTTTTCAAAAAGCCTTTTTTAATTCACTCAAGGCAGACAAAAACGCTTCTGAACATTATAAGGCAGTGTACACACAATTTTTGCAGTACCCTATAAAAATGTGTGTAAAATTGTTAGTTGCAGCTTTTATTACAACCTAGTCAATATGGCACGGAATATGTAACATAAAGAGCTTTTATACAAATGTAACAATAATGTATTGATGACTTACATTGGGATTCAGTTAAATAACTAAGCGAAGAGTGTCGGTTGCACAGTGGCTAGGACGTCGGACTCTTATTAAATATTTTTTGTTGCTTAATATTTATTTTAATAAATTTGTGCAAAGATATTGGTAATTTAAAAATTTAATGACCACTGAAATTGTTTAAAAGGCAATCAATATTTTGGGGAAAAAACCTAACCTATAAATAGTCCCACATTGGGCGCCTTCTTACAGTATGTAAGTTTTTACTATTATTTTGAGCGTCGGTGGCACAGTGGCTAGGACACCGGACTCCCGTGCGGGAGGTCCGGGTTCGAAACCGTGCAGTGCCATGATACCAATGAGTTTTTCGTATTTTTCGAGGACTTACGTACATTTACCGACTGCTCTGACGGTGAAGGAAAACATCGTGAGGTAACCTGGACACTGAGATGACCAGTGTGTAAAATGGGGTAGGCACAAAAGATCCTCAAGGGTCGAAGTGCCGTTGGGTTATTCCCGGCGCTTGTATCTTATAAGATAAGATAAGATACAATAACTAAACTTTTTTTGATCATTGTTTAAAAGAAAATTTGCGATTTTTTTTATCAAAACGACAGTGGCTCAAAAGCTAGGGCATGAGACTTCTGCGCAAGGGTTCCGGGTTCGAATCCACCCTTGGACAATTTTGGTCGATCACTCCCTAGCTTAGGTACTTTTATTGCTAATAAAAAACATTAGTAATGAATGGGCATCGATTTATAGTTGCATAACTTTCCAAGGTTTTGATGCAGTCAGGATGAGAAAAGAAATCTTAGCTCATCAAACCACAACAATGGCTGATATAGTTCTGCTATGCTTGATTGGATTAGTAAGAGGGAACAATATCACCAGAATTGCATCATCAATGAAAAGTGATGCAGATGAGAAGAGATTGGTGGATCTAACAACAAGGCTAAAACTCAAAGTTAGAGTGGCAGGTGATCATACTGCTATAACCTTGTCAAGAATGATTGCATGCTTCCCTGACATAGACTATATATGCTTTGGGTACAGAACAGGACATTCGCCCGAACCTGTACGGAGACGGAATCCTAGGCACACCGACTAGACCGCCTTTGCGAGTGACCTCAAGGTAGATTTGGGAGACCCAAAAGGTAAGCTCAACTCTGTATTAGATATAGAATTTGAAGCGGACAAAATAGTTCAAGAAGTATCTAACGCTTGGACAAAAAACTGTCCAGAGGAAACCTCTCTGGGGAGAAAGGAGCCTTGGTGGACACCGGAATTAGTTGAATTGCGTCGGGAGGCACGCGGGCCTTCAATGCTGCTAAGGCGAAGAAGGACTTCACTGAATATTCGCGCACTCTGACCAACTACAACAAGGCGGTTATAGTTGATCAGAGTTGACTTCTATGTCATCAACAAAGAAAGTGGAGACATCACTTGCTTAATTCCTTGACATCCAAGGTCCTTACATCAGAGCAAAGATTCAACTATGCTGTCAGTTATGGGCTCATTGTTGACGGAAGAGAAGAGAGAGAAGAGCCAGTAAAGCTAAAGTCTGAATGAAACTGTCTCACTTACTCATATGCTAAATTGCGTAAGAGTGAGGGTAACGTTTCGGTATCAGAGATTTTGTAAAGATTATATCTGTTTTTTGCGATTTCCAAAAGATTTGATTCCAAACGTTTATGTTACTGTTAATTAATCACCTAAAAAACTATCAATACATTAACTTTGTTACAATTTGTAAGCATTGGTGACTTTTTATCCTTTGAAACACAGTTCAGTTTGTTACGTTCTTCTGACGGCAATGAAACACAAGAGATCTTCAGTGAAAGGATAACAATGCAGCTTACGCGCTCTTAACTCTAAAATATTTACAAATTATTTACAACTACCCCCTAAAATATATCTAAAATACTCTACTATGTACAAAACTAAATCTATGACTTTTAAATTACTTAATACTAGATAACAATGACTTGTTTCAATGATTGTGCGCCGATTTCAGCTTTGCAAAGGTATTTGACAGAAATATAAAGCTACGAATACAACTAAGAGATAAACAGTACTGAATACGTAATTGTAAATTCGTGTCTAAACTTAAAAGATCTCTCAGTTAATCTATAATTAGTGTTGCATAAAAATCGATTGTTCCATCGATAAGGAAAATCGTTCTTAATAAAGATATCTGAACACTATTTGTACAGCTAAAGAAATTCATAATACTATCGACATTGACGATAATCTGAACTTCGGTCAATTTAAAACCTATCGATAGCACAGTTCGCACCAATAAACTGGAGGTAAGAAGGGATCTAGCCCTTGTTACTTATGTTATTAAAAAATTCAGGGGAACATACATAACACATACATAACCACACTTAACCCACATGTGTTGGAGTCGCTGGGGCTGTTCGTGCCGGACCGGTACCGAAGCGCTAGGCGCCCCAACCTGTAGTCCCCACCGGCAGGACCAATCTCGTATATTTTGCACCACTGACACGAGGTGCGTCTATTGAATGCGTTCATTAGGAGTGAACCGACCCTGGACTTGTTCACTTGTTCTTTGGCGAAGTTCACAGAGGTCGCTTATGGATTTATATAGTCCCGGACATAAAATTCATTCAGAAAATTAATATTCTTTATAAGTTTATAATATTTTTGTGTGCTACCATTAATTTGTAAACATTGTGTGTTTATAAAAGATATAAATAATAAAAAAATACTATCGATGTCACAGATGAAGACCTGTGCTATCGATATGTCGATACTATGATCAAAAACATCGATAAAATCGACTTTTACACAACACCAAGTCCGTGGAGCAGCGACTTTTTCGATAACAAAATATGAAACTAAACCTTAAAGTTATAAAATATAGGCTACCCTGGGATCCAGCTCTTCGCACCGCTTGCCCGAGTCCTGGATTAACCGTATTTTAAAGGACTTAACACCACCCCAACTCTTCCCGTGGGTGTCGTACGAGGCGACTAAGGATCTAGTGGATACTATTCTACACCTAGCAGACGGCGAAAGGCTCCACCAAATCTTACGGCGAAAAGTGGGAACTACCTATGATGAAGGTGGTTCCTCTGTCTACCCCCTCGGGGATTATGGACGTGAGAGTTATATATGTATGTAAGTTATACTTTATATTGTTATCGAAATAAAACGCTGCACCTCCACTCCAATAGTATGCTCAGGTTTCTAACACAAACATTTAAACCGCCACAATCTTACTCGGATCCACTTTCACCCTCAAAAACATGACATCATCTTTCACAAAGTTCCTTTTCTTCAACATTTCATGGGAAACAAACCTCGGGAACCCAAAACCTAGCGCATCAGGTTCTTTCGAAGGCCTCTGAAAGTTCTTCCAAGTGGGGTCGGGGACGAAGCTTTCGACGATGTTGCAAGCTCTGTCGGGGCTGGAGCTTTGGTCGAAAAGAGTGAAGGATACTGTATGGGCGAATGGCCAGCGGAGTAGGGCGTCGTACTCGCCGGGTAGGATCTTGATGTAGACTGACATGTGGGTGGCCTCGCCGGCGCCGTTACCGTTGAGGAAGAGTGATGCCTGGAAGAGATTAGTGGTGGTTAGGTTGGGTTCTCGGATGAAAGAAGTGGTTCCCATCTTCGTTCCTTCATGGGTGTTGTTTTAATTTAATTTATTTATTAGGTAAACACAAAAGATTACAACCAGAGAAATTACAGAAAAATCAATATAAAGTTATGAGCTAGGTCGTAACCCTTAACGTGTAAACAGCATGGTTAGGAAGTGGAAAATTGTTTGTTGTACAAAATTGAGTTATGAAAAAATACTATTGAATGTAATGACTAAAAAACCTATACCTATTTGAAAAATAAAAATAATAAAGTAAAGACTATAAGGTAGGTGCGTGGATAGCTCACTTGAGGACATCCTCAACCCGTCTTTTAAAAACTAATGTCCTAGGAAATTGTAAACCGCTTTGTGAGGATATCAAAGAAATTGTAACTAGCACCCTAGGTTAGGTAAGCATATCATAGTAGAAAGAATCTTTGGACAACATAAGATATTTATAGTTTTTGAAAGATTTTGTCATAGTAAACTTTCCAAGAATAGTAGTAAGGGTCTAATCAAGATTCTGACAGTAAATGATTCTAAAATCAAATAAACAAACAATTAATAGTAGGTTGAAAATCGTATAAGGTAAAGAAACTGAATAACACAAGATTCTAAAGTGTTTCTAATTAAGAGAATCTTCATCTATGTGTTAGCATTAATTTTAAAGAATAATTACGAACAGAATTAGTTCATACCGAAAAATAGCACAGTTATTAGTTATTACAGATAATGTACAAGATTTTTATTTACCACTAAACCCATACATATGTCTTCTAAGTCGTGTTCCACATTGCTGAGGGTCGTGATCATTCTAAGGAATTAATCACATAGAACGACTCTCGTGGCAGATTTAATGGGGTGATTTGCCATTGCCTACCCCATTTCACACACTGGTTATCTCAGTATGCAGGTTTCCTCGCGATGTTTTCCTTCACCGTCAGAGCAGTCGGTAAATATACGTAAGACTTTCGAAAAAACCGAAAAACTCATTGGTACCTGGCATTGCCTGGTTTCGAACTCGGGACCTCCCGCATGGGAGTCCGACGTCCTAGCCACGACGCAATCGACGTTCTTAAATGTATGTATGTGTATTTAAACCTACATTTGACCTCAATCTCATCTGGTGGTAAGCGACGATGGAGCATGCATTGCAGTAATTAGTAAATGCCTATTACAACAGTAAGTTAAAAAACTGCGAATGCATACAAGTTAAAGTAGAAACAAGGAAATTAACAACACCATTGTCACTGCAGATAATGAAAAAAATACATAACTCAAGTAAAGAAATTGAAACATAAACCAAAACCAATAAACCTAAACCCTTAGTCAAAGCTAATAACTCAGTCACCACAGATAATACAAATGAATCCAATAAACAGTCCCTATCAGCAACACACATCGCCGTGTGACTAACCGAGTTTAATTCAGTCTCACCCGAAGAAGTGACGTTAGTCATTGGTGTTATTCACGCGGGGAAATAAACGCATGGTTGTGTTTACTAACAAAGGGTTTGGCTTGTCATAATGGATTTTATTGCGAAAGTGCCTGAAATGGGCCTGAAGTCACGCCCAATTTAAGTATATTTGAATATGAGTAATGATGATGATAAATTGAATGTGTTAATGATAGAAACGTGAATAATGATAGTTGATTATTGGAAGCTACTCGGGTTGTGAAAGAAAAACTTTGCCTTATAGTATCTTATGATAGGAGGCCGGTAATAACCCCAGCGGCACTTCGACCCTTAAGGATCTTTTGTGCCTACCCCATTTTACACACCGGTCATCTCAGTGTGCAGGTTTCCTCACGATGTTTTCCTTCACCGTTAGAGCAGTCGGTAAATGAACGTAAGTCTTTGAAAAATACGAAAAACACATACATGGCACGGGAGGTCCGGTGCCCTAGCCACCCGTGCCACCGACGTTCTATGCCTTATAGTAAGTGGGATGTAAAAGATTGGCAAAGCATCTCTGTAATTTTTGATACCTATTTATTACAGAAGTCTAGAAAAGACAAATATGGTTATTATAGGATGGTTAAGAGAGCAAGAACAGTGATCAGTTCATCAATCAGTGATAATGTTAATAAAGAAATAGCATGTTTGCTGGAAGAAATCTTTTTAGAGATAAGTTCACCAACAGTACAATGTCACATTTTAATTGTTTTTATTAACTCTATTGACCAAAATGAGGAATTAGCTAAAGTGAAGGGGCAAAGCACAATACACTTAATTACATGCCAGCCTGGGCTCCATGGTTTGACTGTGTCAGTCTTGGTAGGGAGCTACTTGTCTTGGCTTTTAGATTACGCTCGGGTCACATTCCGTTAAATAAGTTTTTGCAATTGGTGGGAAGAGCTGCATCACCGTTTTGTACCAACTGCAACACAATAGAAGACCTCACTCACCTTCTAATGGAGTGTGACCTGGGGAAATTTGAGAGGAAAAAATTTGGCCTCAATAGGCTACAAAATGGGAGGCTCAATATTATTTTAAGTCAGCCCTTATCTGATAATATGAAACACTTACTGTTGTTTGCTAAGTTAGCTCTCAAAGTGAGGGCTGACTCTAATAATACTTGAGCTTCCCTTTCCCTTTTCTTAGTGACCCTAACGAGGCTGACATGGTCACCTTGTCGTGTACCAAAGCCTCTAAATTGAGATATAAAAAATTTAAATAAAACTATTGTTGTACAATAAAGTGTAAATTTTAAAATTAAATCTTGAATTAACTCGCGAATTGTATTATGCTTTTCATAGAAAATTTACCTCAGGTTGGAGTTAACGCGAGAGTTAGTGGTTCGTGCAAATCTGCCTAATATGATAAAAAGGATATCTTTCTTATTGGTCTTATAACTTTATTTTATGCCCCTGCCTCAGATTAAAGAAAAGAAAGTGAATGTTAGAAGAGTGTTCCCACTTCAATAGATGAAAAGCCATCACTATTTCCCTTTTTATTCCATTTTTATCCTCCGACCGATAGAGGGCGTTATAAATATGACATGTTTGTCTGTCGGTCCGTATGTCTGTGGCATCATGTCATAACAACGGATGATCCGATTTGGACCCGGTTTTTTTAATTTAATAGACAGTTGTGTCGAAAATGCTCTGAGCCATGTCTGATAAAAATTGGATCATTGGTTTCTAAGATCTTGGAGTATCTTTGATGTCAGATGGGATCTCTGGAACAGTAATAGCTAGATGGTTCAAGTTTGAGCTCAAATGTTTAGGATAATGGCCTTTCCCACATCTGGAACCTCAAGGACCTGATGATGACTAGGAAAATGTAAAGGGATCTTTACAATGGTAACTCGAGGATTAGTTAAATTTTTAATTTAGAGATAAATTCACTCTTCGCTTACCTGTAACTTATATCCATACTGGCTCGTATAAAACGCAGGAGACACCAGCTCCAAACCATCCTTGCACTTGGCCTCCGCCATCTTCGCGGCCCAGTCGTTGATCCTCCATACCAGCGCGCCCGAGCAGTTCACTGAGAGTCTGGCGACGGTCGCGCGAAGGGATTCCAGCTGTCGCGCCTGTCTGGTGGCCAGCGCCGAGACCAGGGCGAGGTGTTGTTGGCAGCTCTCTTCGGTGTGTCTTTCGAGGGCTTGTCTTGTACCCTGGAAATGATACGACCTTTTGTTAATTTATTTATAAAAAACTATATATTAAAATATCAAATTTAAAATCTTAATATAGAAAAAAACCCCGCTAAAGCTAAGATTTTTTATTTTCAATTTTGAAAAACTTAATGTATGGGTACTTTGTTATAGCAGTTATGGTGCCTGAAATCTTCCTCGACATTCATTCAAAAGGATAAAAAGGGTTTTTCTTCGTAAGAGTTGTTGAGAGCCTATAAAACTTCTGAAGAATTTACTATTCCTTGTTTAATACAAAGCTTTTATTACCTATTTGTCACTGAGAGCCTATCAAAACTCCTGAAGGATTTACAGCTCCTTGTTTTATACAACAATCAGATTCGTTCAGTAACCTTATTTGCTCATTAACCACTGTTTACCAGGGCGTCATATCCTTGTGTCAACACCGCAACCTTTCTCCACTCCTGTTTTATTCCACATCACCCCCATAATATTGCAGTCGCTTGCAACACTTCCAAATCTCACCTTAAACCGGCACCCAGCGTCCTTAAATGCGCAAGCGACGCCGGCCGCGGCGCAGTGGTCCCGCAGATGCGCGTCCAACTCGTCCCTCGGCACGGCGGTCACTGCGCACCGCTGGGGGCACGGGACAGGTGCGCGGGCGCAGGTCGCCCCGTGCGCCGCCACTGTGTCCTGGTGACATAGAGGGCTCTTTCTTTATTGAGGAATTGTTTAATTAGGGTGTTTGAGGTTATTTTCTATATATTTTTGTAGATTTATTTGTTGGTGAAAGTTTAATTCATTTTGTTTGGAGACTTAATTATTACCTTCTTGCATTAGTGGTGGAATGGGATCCATGCCCCCTCCCCCCACACACATGTAAGATCTCTATGGAGCGCGAGGCTCGACTCACCCTTGACAATTTTTAGGGATATGTACGGAACCCTATTGATCTTTAACCTAACCTAACCATAACCCTAGTAACTAGTATTATTTTACGATTTCAGCCTGAACTCCTGTCCGAGAACTCCTTGCAGAACTGGGTCGTGGGGTCGTGGGGAATTTAGCCACTTCGATAGCTTTGTAAATTTTCACGACTGTAGGAGGCCTCAGACTTCTCCGCTTGCTGCAGTGCTGCTGTCTGCTGTACCATCTATGTTATGGAATAGTCCATAGCTCAGACTTCTAGACTGATCCTCACCTGGGTGTACCGCTGTCCGCAGTGTCTGCATGGCACGAGTCGCTTGCTGCAGTGTTGCTGCACGTGCTGCTGCGTGTGCCGCCGCTGCACCTTGGCGCCGCACTTGTTCTCGCAATATACTGGCTCGTGCCCGCAGTTGCCTTGGTGCTCCTGGAAATCGGACATCGAGACGTTATCGTAAAGTGAAGTCAGCCTAGGGAGGTACCATCATTTTATTTATTTCTGGCCCAGAACAGCAGTGCTAACATTTATGTGTTTCGGTTTGAAGGGTAAGAGAGACAGCGTAATTGCTGACACACGAGGTAGGTACTCCATCTAAGTCCATAAGAGTCCCATGAAATGAGATGTCTATTGGGTGAGGGCGACACGCATAAACAGGAAAAGAGAAAGAGAAAAGAGGATGACAGTAGACCACTGCTTATTATGTCTCTGCTGACGATGACTCAACTGAAGCTCACGAGAACTTCTTGCCGCAGTGATCACAGTTGGCTCGCAGGTGGTCCTGCGTCAGCACGCTTTGTGCTACTTGTTGGTGTGCTGACGATGGCTCACCTCTAGCGCGCTGCCCGAGAACTCCTTGCCGCAGTACTCGCAGTTGGCGCGGCGGCGCGCGCACGTGTAACGTAAATGATCCTGCATCAGCACGCGCGGGATCATCGCGCCGCACTGCGCCGCGCACAGCACCGCGTCATGCTTGCACGTGTTCAGGTGCGCCTGCACATGGGAACGAGGGTTAGATGGTTTTCACATTGTATCGAGGGCCAGTGTAATAACTCTATATTAAAATTTTTAGAAATCGTGAGACATTTCTGCAGAAAAAAAATGAAAGATGGCGGCCAAAAATTAAATAAAAATTATGTGGAGCTAGGCATTTTAAGATAGCCATGGCGAGGCCGAAGACCGAGCTCCGCGTGGGGCGTAGCCCGGAGCGTCCCGCGCCTTCAGGCGTCGAAGGTCTAACCTGCTGAATGTTCTTAGCCATGTCAAATGGATCAGTGGTTATTAGATCTTGGGATGTTGGAGTATGATGGGATCTCTGGACCGGTAACAGTTAGGTGGTTCGAGTTTGAGCTCAAATGTGTATGACCATGGTGACCTTCCCACATCTGGAACCTTGAGGACCTGATGACCAGGTTGCCCAGTGATCTTTTACTTTTGGCAATATGGTCCTGTGATACCGTATTTTAATACCATTGGTACATATCACCTATACTTAATTGATGAAGGTATTTTTAAGGAACGTGATATAGTTACGTACGTTGTTTCTGAGAAAGAACTTATTAATGAAAGTATTTGGTGGTTGCCTAATGTTGGCGTACAGTCGACCACAAGCTTTAGTATACGATCTGTCAACCTTCGATTAAATCTCAACCTTATGCCTGCGCAATATGATATATTCCAGTATCTCAAATTTTGACGTATTGGGTAAGTTGACCTGTGGTTGACTGTACCTAATGCAATTCCGTTGACGAAATTAGTGTGGGCGATCAAATGTAGGTAGGTTAGGTATATTTTGGGACTGGTGGAGTCCAACAATTACTTACAACGCGAATTTTCAAAACTCATAGCAAAACTATTAATATAAGTACCTAACCTACTTACTCATTCATAAGTCTGTAGATGTAGATAATTAGTTAATTGGTAATTAAGTTTAATTAGTCCTAATTTGTTTTACTTCAATAAGTTTCATTTTTAAACTTAAAGTTGACGAGTTGAAGGTATCAAAGGTAATTTTTCAGTAAGCTTTCTACTCCTAAAATGGATTTGGGCTTTCTTTTCCTAAAGCTTAAAAGGTAGAAGCAGCAACCGGTAACATGTTAAGTAAACATGTCATATTCGGAATAACTATGACATCACACGTGTGTTTGAACTGAATACAGATAAAGAAATGTGTCATGCGTGACGTGGGTACACATAAATATGATCGATTGGTTGTTCTATCTTGATTCTATCCGGAATATTAAAGGTAAAAGGATTGACTCAGACAACATTAATTGAAAGTAATAAAAAAGACATTTTTAACATAAGACCTTATTCGGACAAGACCCGTGTGATTCAGATTCTAAATTCTGGATTAACTTCCGCTCCAGCTGCCTAACCTAAAGCCACACACTGCAGTGATTTTGAAACAGAATTGGACTGTACCAGTAGCCATAGAAATCTATTTTTCGGTTTCTAGGAATTCGATCTGATTTCGTTTAAAATCGCTGTAGCACATACATTAATATATAGATATTTTGTGTCCATAATCCCCGAGGGGGTAGACAGAGGAACCACCGACAGTAGTGTGCTACTTGAAGGCGTAAAGTAAACCAAATATTTTAGTTGTCAGGCTCACCTTGAGTTTACGTAGTTCGTCCGACCACTGGCATCCTTCTTTATGGTGGATGCAGTAAACCACAGATCCCATTATTGCCTTCTCCGACTCTGGATCTGGGTATATCTGGAACAGAAGAAACAACATTGAAAAAAATGTTCACAGATAAAACAACAAACCTAAAAACAACAATCGACACCTTTTTTAACTTTTTGAGAAGATTTTTAAACATTTTGAATAGTGAAAACTGTTGAAAACAGAAAACACGACGTCAGAAGCAACGGCTGCTGCTGAGACTGATTGAAGCACTGGCCACGCTGGCATAACGGATTAAATAGGACAACGCGATTAAAAATAAACCATTTCAAAAAGAGAATATAAAACGAGCGGGAGCTGTACGCACCGTGCGTTCGAATATGGAACACATCGTTCGAAAATATGCAAAATGGCCGCTTCGTTTGTTTTCGCGCGTAATAAATTGTACGCAGGAGTGTTCACCACAAGGGCCTGATACGGAATGCGTTCCCGTTCGTTTGTACGTTTTCGTTATCTTTATGGGTGCAACGAACAGATGGCGGCCCAGCCAGCGTTCCCTTGTGTTTGCGTCGAGATAAGCGTGATTTTTCACTTCCCAAACCAGCTGGGTAATGGAATGAGCAAATAAACTTGTTAGATTCTTCTGAACAGGTTCCCTTCACATGTTCTCACTAATTTTTCTCTGAAGCTCGGCAACTTTAATAAAAATATGTATATTCTTGCTTTAAATAGCGACATACAACGGAAGAACAGAGTTGTTTGTAAACAACGCTCTAACTTACGATTCAAAGCATCTGAAGCGTCTTTCACTAGCTGCAGAGATGACACCGGCTACAACACATGTCTTCGCGTCTGTAGTCATTAACTTCGTGTTTAAGAAGCTTGGCTTTACACTTTCATGTCCATTGAGCTTTATATTGAAGTATCTGTCAAGAGATTTAAGAAACCGAGCGATGGAACCGACGCAATCGAAAGAGTGAAAGATCAAACGGCCCTCATAGTACGAGATGTTCTATTTACAAACATTGATGCATGTGGTCATCGGCATGGCTGCCGCATAACCGTACCACCTTAGGATCCATATTCTATACGAGCGAAACAAAGTACCTAATCCTATCTGTCACCACAATCGAGTGTATTTCCTAAACCGTTGGACTAAAGGCGAAAGTTCAGTGTGAAGTTAGGAAAAGATAGATGCTCTCAAAGTCGGTGGTGTATAAATTTTCAAATATAGAATGTTATTTGTGTCGTATTCTAAAAAGATGGACCGCGATGTGTTGAACTCTCCCGCATCGCTCAATTATAGAACTCGGTGTATCGTAAACATTGCAGGATTAGAACGTCATAGGTTGTTATAAAGAAACGACTCTTATGACGTTTTGGCGCGAAACACTGCTGCATCCAAAGGATAGAAAGAAAATGAGGAAGCTGCGCTGACATTTGTAAAATATCATTCGTTTGGAACTGACGCTAACGACTTTAAACCATAGATAAGATTAAAGGAGACAAAATTGAAATCATTAATGAAGATGTAGGTAGGTAGGTAATCCTTCTCGATATGGACCCCATTAGGATTCAAAATGAAGCAATTAATCAAAAATGTGAACCTATAAAATGCAAATGACAGTCCAAACGGTTGAGAAATGTTATAAAGCAAACAAGGAATCCGTAATAGGAAGCCAATACTTAAAATTACGCCTACACAGTTTATCAGACTCGAAATGAAATTAAAAGTCATTTTTATAGGTTTTAATTAAGCACACGGAACGGAAGGTCTGCGAAGGCGTCTCATTTAAATAATTAGTCCTTATGAGGACAATGAAAGTGATAATGAAATGAAAAATGTTGCTATTTTTACTCAAGACAAAATGTTAGCAACATTACAACAAGTTTTGTGATCCGCAGGGCATTGAAAGCCTTTTTGGTATAATTAACCCACAGACTGCACGTGTAAAAAGTCTGACAATATGCCTTAAAAAGGGTCTTTTAGACTTCTGTCGTAAGTTAGAGTAACATTGTGAAAAAGGGGTGAAAAGTGAGACAAGGCCCATCCATTCTGATCGAAGTATATGTAGTCAATAACTATGGATCTTTTAAAATATCTTAGCTCTTCGTTACAGCTTTATCCCTTGACGTGCTTTATAAAAATAACCCTTTTCATAAATAAAGTGGCGCGAAATAAATTAGAAACGTCAATTTTTTTTACCGTCAAACGTTTTTCATCGGTGGACTTGTTCAATGGCGGTGCCGCTGCCATCAGGAGAGACATTGTAACAATAATAAATAATACTTAGATGGTACTAGTACAGTAGCGTTGTAGCTGGATACATGTAGTGAAGACTCGACAAACATATACAAATGTACACACCCCTTTCACCCTTTCACTCTCTTCTACACAAACACGCTCACACACATTTCCAATAAACACATCCATATACACACACACCAACTTATTTCTCCCTATAAGCATTATTATTGTAAAATAGGAAATCTGTAATTGGCAGTATGTTTTTTTTAATGGATTTTTTTGTTTTATAATTTAAGTGCTGTGGATTTTGTAATAAATAAAAAAAAAACATTGAAACCAGACAAAAGTAATGACTTTGAAAGAGATTTGTCATTGCTTCTGCATCCATTAATGTTCTTTTAACATTTATCGGATTTATTTCATTCGTTCACCAAGGTCCAATAAAATGAAGGTTATGTGTTTGTGCCGGCGTGGGTGACGTGAAGCAACAATTTATCGGTAAATGTGGGTGGTTTCGAGTACCTTCTCGTGGTAATTAGATATTTTATTCCATATTAGTTCGCTATCTTGAACGATATCTTTATAAATAATGTTATAGAAGGAGTCGTATGACTTAAGTACACCTACCTACACCGTTTTTAATAAGCTTATCTACTTACGCTGTGTTAATATACCTTTTTACGAATATTGGATTTTTTCTGACACTTGTAATATTACTCTATTCAGAATAATAAAAATAAAATAGTAAAAATAAACTAAAATTAATAAATCGACCGTTAACTCAGTCTCTCTTCCGGTTCAAGTGCACGGACAACCAATACTTGAATATTGGACATGTCATGTCCTCACTTATAGCTCTGAGGATGCTATTGTGACAGCTTCGCATTCTGGCCCAGAAGGCCGGCTATCCCAGAATAGTTTGCAGTTTTAAAACAACTTTTGGTACAGTTCAACATTACATAACACATGAGTTAGACCATAAGCACACCATAAGCTCATGTATTCGCTATAGAAAACCTCTCTTTACGGTTGCAAACACTATTTCGGTCCGACAATTGCTCGTGTCAAACAAATTCATTGGACGAACGTGTCCGGGTCTCTGCAAGCGTCACTTTGACGTTTCTAATTTATATCGCGCCACTTTATTTATGAAAAGGGTTATTTTTATAAAGCACGTCAAGGGATAAAGCTGTAACGAAGAGCTAAGATATTTTAAAAGATCCTTAGTTATTGACTACATATACTTCGATCAGAATGGATGAACCTTGTCTCACTTTTCACCCCTTTTTCACAATGTTACTCTAAATTACGACAGAAGTCTAAAATACCCTTTTTAAGGCATATTGTCAGACTTTTTACACGTGCAGTCTGTGGGTTAATTATACCAAAAAGGCTTTCAATGCCCTGCGGATCCAATATAATAACGCCTTCAGGATGCTGATGGGGCTGCCGAAATACTGTAGTGCATCGGGGATGTTTGCAGAAGCCCACGTGGGTGACTTTCACGCAATCATACGAAAAAGGGTTGCTTCCCTGATGCACCGTGTACATAGCAGTTACAGCGGCATCCTGTTGACGTTCGCCGAGTCCCCTGACTCCCTGATCCTGAGGTAATAGATATACCTACATGTCAATGCGAAGTAGTCGTCCAGTGCTTTGGGGTCGGTACCATGGACTTGGTATTATTTCTTTAATACATTTTTTACTAACATAGCTTTAAGTAATATAATATACTAACTTTATTGTATGGACCCTGTCTGATTTAAACATATAGTAATAATAATAAATTAAGAATAATGTCCGTCTTATGAAAAACTAAGTACCTGTAATCATGCAGTAATAGAGAAGTAGAGTGAGAGTAAGTAATCTCATGGCATGAATCCATGAATTATTTACTTTTAACAATAGGAGTTTTCTCGGATTGTTTACTACTTGGTAGATCTAAATACTTGTAAATAGATAAAAAAGATGTAGAGTAAAGAGTTAATGCACATGTGAAACACGTGCCTCATTTAATTGGCGCGAATTTGTTGTGACAGTTGTGTTCTAATTTGGAAAATGGCGGGAGATTACTTAGTAGTTGATAGGTCACGTTCGTAAACACGCCTTGGTTTTTTATATTTATTACTGCTCATTTTAAAAAACTGTAGTTTCTTCGTTCCTTTGACAACTTTACACTTTCAGTTTCTGTTTACAGTCGTGGTCGAAGATTGATTGACAACTGACGGAGATCTACGGCACAAAGAAAACTTTTCCTTTCGAAATATCAACATACCACCGTATCTTTGAGGGTGTAAAGTTTAGTTTGGAATATTTTCGTGTTCGTTATGGAAGCAAATAGCTTTGTAATAGTTAAGCCATCGTTATGCGCTGTCGTGGGAATGTAAACAGAACCGAAAATATATCAGGAATTACTTTCGAGTACTTTCTTGTCGAGTAAACTTGTTTTAAAGTTTCAGTATTCGTTTGGAAATGTTGAAATTATACTTATAAAAATATACCTATATAAAAAAAAGTTTAAAATTAAAGTACATTATATATTATACTTATTTAAAACTGAGCGTCGGTGGCACAGTGGCTAGGACACCGGACTCCCATGCGGTAGGTCCGGGTTAGAAACCACGCAGTGCCAATGAGTTTTTCGAATTTTTCGAAAAATTACGTGAGGAAACCTGCACACTGAGATGAGCAGTGTGTAAAATGGGGTAGGCACAAAAGATCCTCAAGGGTCGAAGTGCCGCTGGGATATTTCACACAGCCCTGTAGTCTCGGGCGAAGAATAAGAGCCACGGTAACTCCTGTCTGTCTTAAAGGCGACTAAAAGGAGGGATCAGGGTCGCGGGCGGTCAAAGTGCACCGGTGCGTTCCACTGGAGATCCCGGAGCCCTCCGATAAGCACGAGACCGGCTATCGAGGGGGTTTTAGTGAGTGGAAATCTCACATAACCCAGTCCATCCCCCAGGAGGCTGGGTAACTTGCGAAGATCCCCCCCCCCCCCCCCCCCCCCAGGCCACCAGATAAGATATGATTATTTTACTTTTTATCGACTACTAAACCCGCATTTGACCTCGATCTCGCCTGATGGTAAGCGACGATGACGTCGACGATGGAGCATGCGGGTCCAGTACTTTCAACAAGACTTCAATTCTTAGCCTTCAAAAGCATTGTCAAACTTTATTTGATATCAATCTAGTAAGAACTTAATGGATTATCTAACGGAAACCATTATCACACTGCAGCTATTTTAAAACTGAATCGTAAGTACCAAACCCATAGAAACATTTAAAAAAAAAACTGAAAAATATATTTGGTTCATTCAGGTTCCGTTTCAAAATCGCTGCAGTGGGCTTAGAGAAGACTAAAGCAAAGCAGAGAGTTCCACTAAGAATTGTCATTTCGACACAAAACGATAAAACTATAAAAAAACTGCAAAGAAACAAAGAAAACCTCGCTAAAACCTTAAGAGCGTTCCCCAACACGCTAAGTAAAACCGCAGTAAGTAATTTAGACAATAAACGATCATTATCTATGGTGGTCGGTGGTCGCACACGTAAGGAGCGGGTTCGATGCCCGGCGGGCTAGCGGAACCGTACCGTGGAGTATGTAATGCCGATTACGATTAAGTACAGTAATTGTAACAATGGGGAATGACAGTTAAGAAATTTATTTAAATTTTGTTCTAAAAATGGAAAAATGATTATAGTCATAGACAAATACCATGAATATTATTTGTAGAGGTATTTTTACAACAATTTGCTGAAAAAAACGTAATTAGTAGAGCGTCGGTGGTGTCGTGGCTAGGACGTCGGACTCCCATGCGGGAGGTCCGGTTTCGAAACCAGGCAATGCCAATGTACCAATGAATTTTTCGGATTTTTCTTACGTACATTTGCCGACTGCTCTGACGGTGAAAGAAAACATCGTGAGGAAACCAGCACACTGAGATAACCAGTGTGTGAAATGGGGAATGGCAAACCCTATTAAATCTGCTACGAGTGTCGTACTATGTGATTAATTCTTTAGAATGATCACGACCCTCAGCAATGAGGAATACGATTTCCACCCGACGTTTTCCCGCAGCGCTACGACATGGGATGCTTCAAAAAGAACGTTAAAAAGTCCTCTCCCTCCACGGCCGGCAACACACGTGCAATACCCCTGGTATTGCACGTGTCTCTAGGCGACGGTGACTACTGACCATCAGGCACGACAAGAAGGCAGGCGGGCCATGCCTGTTTGTCGTAGCTAATTTATAAAAATTAAAAATAAAAGACTTAGAAGGAGAACTTACTTGAGCACTAAGAACACTAGTATTCTACACAACACCTAGACAGTTAGTGATTGCATAAAAATATGTAGAAATAAATACTTAGTTTCTAATTCAAATTAAATACGACACCGACATTTATTCGTGGAAAGTAAATTGAAAACTCAAATGAAATCCAACACCCGCTTGTCGACAGCCGACTAATTGATATCGTGTTCCATACCCATTCAAACGAAGTGTTCTATTTTTCGAATCGCCCGCCCTTTGTGCACAGAAAAACAATTCCCCATTTTCTTTTTAAACGCCGTTGTTATGTGCCAGTATAAACAAATTTATAAACTGAAAGGTCATTAAAAAAATTAACTATATCCCTAATCAAAAAATAAGTTTCTATTTAACACAATGATTTTCTTTTTAATATGCACTTGTTATTCTTTCCTGCCATTGATAATCGAGTCTGCTAATAAATCGAATAAATCGTTTCTGACATCGATTGACGTCGCGTAAACATAAACAAAAGATGCATTAGCATTGAACGATGATTAATCGCTTTCGCCCCGTCATTCATTGTAAAATCACAGGTCAGTTTATGAATGGAAGATAATAATAGGATATAATCACACCTACGCGCGATCACCGCGAGTTTCCGAACGTAATTTTCGATCTTGAAATTAAAAAAAAAAGAAAGTCGTAGTACAATAAAATTACTGAGCATTGTTTGTATTGGATAATTATATTTCCTGTGCTATTATAGTAGGTACGAACACACTATTGTTTAATTGTGGTCTCATTTGTATTTACAGAGATAGAATACAAAATGTATGAGTAGGATACATGTGTGTTACAGAGGCAGTCGGATTGTTATGTACGGACTAATTGAATAGCCACTTGTATAACTCTGCGTAGCTGTGTTTTGGACGGTATAAATCCTACCTACATATTTTTACGAATAATACATTGATTGTAATAAAAAAAATCTTACTTGGTCTTTATTCTAAAGCATACAAATAAAATTAACACACTCTACTATAAGTAATTAAGTATGTAAGCAATTGATAGGGTCTTAATGTAGAGCATAATTGTAGAGTTTTTGAATACATCATTCGGAGAGTATGTCAGTTAAGTAGGAAGGTACTTATTATTGGTATCTTATCTTATCTTATGATAGGGGAGGGATATGCCAGGGATAACCCCAGCGGCACTTCGACCGTCAGGGATCTTTTGTGCTCACCCCTTACCTTAGTCTCCTTCCTGTTCCTTAAAGATGCCCCGCATCAAGGACGCCGTACAGCCTACAGGAAGGAGCCCACATTCCTCTGGCTTCGGGTAGGCCACCACCAGAAGACTCATACACCCTCGGCTGGAGGGCGTATGAGCCACACACGCACAGCAAGCGCTCCACTGTCCCAACGGCGCCACCACAGGCTCCTCAGGTGGGACCGTGCCAAAACGGCCAAAACGTATTATTGGTAAGTGTAATAAAAAAAATGGATTAGTTCATTCTGTACTATCCACCTACCTCTACATTATCTATCAGTTCTACGAGGATATATAGATAAGTAAGTACAGTCCACCACAGGTCCACCTATCCAAAACGTAAAAAGTTGAGAATCAGAAATGTATCATATTGCGCAGTAATAAAGTTGAGATTTAATCGAATGTTTTTGACAGATGGTATACTATAGCTCGTGGTCGAGTGTACTACTAAACCATGTGAAGATTTCGATCAAGAGTTGCAAATATTCTGCAATAACAGTTTTGCAAAACATTCAGTATATACTTGGGAAACTTCATATTCGTAACATGTAACGGTGGTTTTAACTTAACACCCGTACGTATTACGCATAACCAATTTGTTTGTAACTGTTAATTTAAAATAATTCATAGATTACCTAAATGGCTAACTAGCCAAAACAACTACAACCATTTCATCATCATCATCAGCCTATTAATGTCCCTACTGTTGGGGCACAGCCCCCCCCCCCCCCTGAACGCACGATCACACGCCTTCAAAATTTTTAATTTCCTCAGACATGCAGGTTTCCTCACGATGTTTTCCTTCACCATTAGAGCAGTCGGTAAATGTATGTATGTCTTCGAAAAAATCGGAAAGACTCATTGGTACATGACATTGCAGAGTTTCGAACCCGGACCTCCCGCATGGGAGTCCGGCGTCCTAGCCACTAGGCCACCGACGCTCACAACACCAATTATTACAACACGAGATTGAATAGGTACAGTTATAAAGTTTCAAGAGTTTCATAAATTGTTTTAATCGATTTTTGGAACATAAGTAGTTCCATTTTCACATTCTTTTTTGTGATAAATCGTAGTTAAAATCATATTTTAATTATTAATGTATATTAATTTGCTGCTGCTACACATTGCACACTGTTGCTTTCTTCGTCCGTGCAGTCACTGAGGGGCCAGCTGAAAATCAGCGCTGTGGCTTGCCTCAGCATTATGCTGAGCTGGTGTACCCTTTTTGGCACTGTACCACACCAGATGTTCTGTGCTGCATGTATTAAACTCTGTATACTTCTGTATTGTGTTCTATATTCTGGTGTTTACAGTGATAAATAAACGTTTTCAATTTCAATTTGATCCTAATTTTATTCTATTCAAAAAAAGAATAATAAAATTAAATTCCAAGCAGTCTTCGTAAACTTTGTCGTCACCCATTCCCGCAAGAAACCACTGCATGAAACGCGCGTAGCATCGATTCTAATTTTGCATTTGAGCACGTAAGTTCTGACATTTTATGTGAAAACACTTCCTATTGCATTCTACAATAATTTAAACATAACAATTTTAAACCCCAGATTTTTCAAACTAACCACAAATAGACAAAAACACACTGAAAATAATCAACAATGCTAAAAATAAACTGATCACGAGACCAAAACCTTGAAAGTGTTTGATCGCTCGACTTTCGATTGATCTAATCTATAGTTGTATTTTTTACTAATAAGCTGATATAAACAAAAAAAAACATAAACATCGTGAGGAAACCTGTATGTCTGAGGAAATTAAAAGTTTCCGAAGGCGTGTGAAATGCACCATTCAGCACTGGGCCCGCTCGGGGGATCATTGCCCGTACCCCCTTGTGCAAGGGGAGGCCTGTGTCCCAACAGTGAGGACATTATTAAGCTGATGATGATGATGAAGCTGATATAGACAGGCAGTTTAGCTAAGGCTTCGCATTTTGGCCGGCTTTTTTAAAATCTTGAACAAGAATTGCGGATCACAAGTGTTCTCATAACAGTTATCGCCTATAAATCTCTACCTATAAACAATTTTCGTAATGTCATCCCACCACAAATAGGTACTCGTATAACATTTCGAACGACAGGTAGCTATTATTTAGTTACAGTAACGTAACGCCACTTTATGACTTGGTTTTATTACGTGATCTATATGGCTACTACTTGAAACCTAGATATACGAAACGTTTCTACCTACACCTGAGATTTTTATAGCTAAATCATCGTGCGGGCTATTTTCTCACGAAATCCATTCTGAATAGCTACGGCAGTGCTATGGCATTAAAAAATAGAGAGTATGGTTTATAGGGCACATTTGAAGGCTAGTATGCTATACAGATGTTGCAGGTGACCAACGGTGACTTACCATCAGGTTCCCCATTTGCTCTATAAAGTTTATTACCCTCAAAAGAAATTCCTTGATTTCTCTTTACAGCCTTGATAAATAAATTGTAAGTGGGTATATTTAATTGCATATTTCCATTGCACAATGTTGTTATCAAACTTTTATCACAACAACTAACGTCCCGAGGCACAGCGGCGGCGACAAGAGCCTATAAATCAACGGAACGCACCGGAAACGCACGGAGGTCACAGTGTCAACTGATCAAGTGCGCGGGCGCACCATCGAACGGTTTCGTAATTACGAGACGGTAGCTTCTTCGTACTACTTAATAGGTAGTTGTTTGGATGATTTAGAAATAAATTAGCTCTGTGTTTGTGTCTCAATGTATAGAGTTAGTATATTATTTTATTATAGTAGGTATACTGTGTGTGATAGAGTCTAGAATATATTTTAAGGTTTCCAACGTTAAAAACAACAGGTTTGTGTGAAAATGTGAAGGAAAAGATTTAAACTTTTGAAAGACACTGGATCAAAAATGTAGAGGGAATTAACAACACAGAAGATTATTAAACGTGGCTTTTTCAACTCTGTGATGGAGTCCATTAATGATGATGGAGTCCATAGAATAGATGTTACTTAGTTAATTTTCAAATTTAAATTATAAGTATAAGGTTTCGAACGTTAAAAACGCAACTTTACGTGTTTGGTACTTTATAACAAACACGTGAAAGAAAAAATTCAAAAAAGTTTTTGAAGATACTGAGGAATCTAATCAAGATTGTAGAATGCATTACCATAACAGAATAAAAGTGGCTTCTTCATTCTCATCCTCACTTTACCAACTAGGTAGTGGTCGGTAAACACGGGTTTTAGTTAGAATTAGATGAATTACTATATCTTTGTTTATATATTTGTTTTTTTTATTGCATGAGGAGAGAAGACGAGCAACTGGTCACTTGATGGTAAGTTGTACCCGTCGCCCATAAGACAGATCACCTCAATCTTACTGTCGTGTTAATGTAAAATAAAACGTATTTTAACCCTGACCTGGATCTAAAAAACCCTGTCAAGAGGGCGCCATTGGTATAGTCTTTTTCACCTAGGAACGCACGTGGAACTTTTATAAAGATCTAAATAAAATACGAATTCCCTGAGAACGTCGGTGGCCTAGTGGCTAAGACACCGGACTCCCATGTCCGGGTTCGAAACCTGCAGTGCCATGTACCAATGAGTTTTTCGTATTTATCGAACACTTATGTACATTTACCGACTGCTCTAACGGTGAACGAAAACATCGTGAGGAAACCTGCACACTGAGATGACCAGTGTGTAAAATGGGGTAGGCACAAAAGATTTTCAAGGGTCGAAGTGCCGCTGGGTTATTCCCGGCCCCCAATCATAAGATAAGTCTTCCTCTGTGTACTCTCTGTGACTGAACCGATACTTATTGGAAGATTTCCAACTTCTATCAGGGAGAATTCATATTTTATTTAGGTTTTTATAAAAGTTCCATGTGCCTTCCTATGTGAAAAGGACTATAGTCCTATAGTAGTTTTATAATCTGTAATCCTGTATTATGGAGTTTGCTATGAAAAAAAAACATCATTTCATTTCGCAATATGGCGAGGGTTTTTTAGTTTCTGGTCAGGGTTCAAGTCTTAAATCTAATAAAGTTATCCAATCGTCCCCTCAGTAACTGTGTGACCTTTCAACAAGTCTACAAGCCCCTAACCGTTTGAACACAATTGGATAATAGCGAGTAAAGGGTTAACATGCGTCGGCGCAGATTGATCGATCACCGGATACCGCCATTTTGTTGTGTTGGCAGAATTGCAAGTTCCTCTTTATCATCTGTAGTCGGATAGTTGGCGGGAGCGGCCATTGATCCGATTTTTTTATGCAAACGAAAATGGGTCACGAATTCTTTGCGCGATCTTTTTCAGCGATTAAACTGATTGATTGATGCTTAATTTTTCTTGAGACGAAGAAGATATCGTATTACCTACGTACCTACATACCTACTTATAAAAGAACATGTAAAACTAACTTTTTAGCAACCTGTTTATCACAGTTGCAAGTTAAGTCCATTAAAATTTTCTATGTCATATATCTAGATAGAGCTAACACGATAGAATTACGGAAGCGTTGATGTTAAGGGAGTTTCTTGAAACTCACTGTAAGTCATTTAAATAATATTAAACACCGCAAGTGGGCACCAAAGTAAAGTAGACACTTTCACATTTAACCCTGTATTTCGTGTCTCGCAAATTGTCTATATATTTTTTTCATGCTAAATTGACCACGGTTTAATATTTTTTTATTAAATAAGGAGAGCTGGTGATAAGCGTTAATCAGAGACTTAATAGTTGGCGCAAATGATTTATCAAAAGTAGAATTTTATAATTTTTTAATTGTTTTTCAGTTCTGGCTAGTTCAAATGTGAAATAATTATTTTGAAATGGAATAAAGCAAAAATAAGGAATAAAGAATTTGAAATGGAAACCAATCCCGTTACGCCAATTAAATAAAATCATACTGTAATAAAGAGAAAACGTACTTATACTTTATCACTAAACTTAAATCCAATTTATCTTAAAATACTTGCATAACATAATTATGTAGGTAAGTACGTAAGTTTTGAAAAGGCATTTTTGCAATATTTAACGCTTTATAAAATAAACAGAACGCATCTCCGGCTTCTTGCATTTCGGATACCACAGCAGTTATCTAAATTACCCACATCTGTGTCTAAATTAGGTTCTCGCAATACACACGTATAGAATCATGCTTGACAACGGAATGAGTGCTAAGATTCCCATGAAAATAATGCATGTTACTATATTATATTGCTACAATCAGCCCTCTAGGTGCCAGCTAGCAGGGTTCTAGGACAGTGTACAGTTGAAGTAATAGAAGAAACTTGGTAATAGTAGATATTATATTTATGAGGAACAGAACAACATAATAGTAGAAAATAGGTAGTAGTAGGAGACAAGAGAGTAGGGACAAAAATACAGAGAATAAAAACAATGACATTGATGGAATAAAGGAATTTAGAAAAGGAATGGGAATATGATTTGAATTTTGAAAATATAGATGAAGAAATGAAGATGCCAACACGAAATGAGATGAGATAAACGCTAACAATGAGGTTGAAATTGAAGGCAAGGAGGTTGATATGGACGATGAAGTCGACATCGTTACAATATGTGGGAATATACTGACCTTGTCATACTTTTAAAAGTGATAATGTAATTTAAAAGTACCTTTACCAACATCTTTACGTAACTAAATTAGAAATTCTTTAGAAAAGTGTAAACGAAATCGCGACTAGCCTTCCGGAGCCTGCTCTATTCCAACTGAGCTATGGCGACCCGATGACTCCTGACTATAAATCTGGCGTAATACATCATGCTAAAATGGGAAAAAGTAAAGTTCATTGATTCCCCATAACAATGGAATTTTCGTTACCTGAATTTACTTGTGATTTTAGAAATATCTAAACCACTTATTAAAAGAAAATTGAAATAGTTTATTTAACTGTAAACACCAGAATATAGAACACGATACAGAAGTATACAAAGATTAATACATCCAGCACAAAACATCTGGTGTGGTACAGTGCCAAAAAGGGTACACTAGCTCATCATAATGCTAAGGCAAGCCACAGCGCTAAAATAGCCTATTCTAGTCTCTACAGGTGGTCATTCTTCACGCACATTATATTTTCACTTCGATATGTAGACACGACACAATCCTTTCTCAGCCACACACAATTCGCCGTAAACTATTTTCAAACCATTTTTACTCTAACCACTTCAAACACCTCACAAACAACAGAAGTAGACTGTTTTATTACCATCCTATAAGTAGACATCTCGTAAATAGACAGCTTTATAACCATTTTGAACATTTACTCGTCATTTCATACATCCCTCTTACTCTCACTCCTTGGTTTAGAGAGGGAGGAGGATACTAAAATGGCGTCGATGACGTTGTATTACGGTGCACAAGAATTACCTCGACGAAAACCCGGTGGTATCACGTTAACAAGCCCATAAGAGGACGCGTTAAAAGACTTAACGGCTCTGTTATGGTCGGGATAACTCATTTCGTTGTTTATTTGATACTAAAATACAATTGTAAGTATCTTTTGTCGATATAACATACAACTACTCTGAAGGAAGCTGAAGGGATACTAAGGTACTTAGATATTTTTTTTCACAAGCCAACCGTGAGCAGTTTCTAATTCAATTTCAATTTTTATTTGTGACTTTAAACAAGATGAAGTTTGCTGATGCCCCAAGCTGAATTCCATTCTTTCTTTAGCTGGGGATACCCGTCACACTGACAACACCTAAACACAAATCAAATTTCGGCATTAAAATGCAAAACTATACATTATTATTGATAAATTTTCATCAATAAATTGTGTGTTTCCTCGAAATTATCTTCAAATTTGACAGTTAATTGTGACGTGTATCTCCAGCTAATTAAAAAATGAACTTTAACAATTTTTTTAATGTTAATAGAACAGGGAAAGAAAATTTCTTTCTTTGATTTTCGTCAAAACTCATATACATATTCATAAAACTTATGAATTTACAAAAATACTAAATTGTATCCCCAATTGATGACTACTTGACCTAAATAAATTGTACATACAGCCGAAGGGATGACGTAAAACATAATTCAGAATACCTATAATTCACCTTCACTATCACAGAAGTAGTCGGTTTCAAGCGAAATGACTAACTAGAGTGATTCATACGGACGTCAAATTGTCTGGCCTGGTGTCTGCGGGAATACCAAGTAATACGGTGAAATCCCGGAAAGTTATGGAAACTTAGGGAAAAATATACACGAGGTATTATGTCTTCCATCTTAGAACAACACAACAACGTGCGCTGTTATTAAACGATTCAGTACTCAGAAATGTCGGGTTTAAGTGTAGATATCCTGATGTACAGGATCGCCGAGGAGGCAAATCCGGCCTTGAGAGACAGGCTGCCAACGGTGACAAGATGCAGCATACGCGGTCGCGAGTGCAAATCCAGGATCGGGTTGTTGAGCCACTCCAAGACGCACCAGAGACAACTACAATATACCTAGGATTAGCAGAAGTCATCCTCGCAACGAGGGACTGACGCGACGACTCAGAAATGTCAGGTTTAAGTGTAGATATCCTGATGTACAGGATCGCCAAGCATTACTGCTGTTTTGATCTGAGGCAGCGTAATTACCAGGCACATGAAATGAAATTTAGTTGCCAGAATATAGTGAAAATTACAGGTGATTTAAAAATCATAGGTATCATATGTTCCACCGACAACGGTATTCAAATCTTTTCTGCTATTTGTTAGTGTCGTTGAGATACTCTTTTATGGAGTAATAACATTTGTCTAGAAGCCACTTGGAAATATTAGTTTTAAACTGGCTAGCAGGACCATTTTTAAGGCGACTAGGCAGATTATTATACACTAAAATTGCTATACAGAAGGAATTCTTTTTATACAAGTCTACTCTGGAACTTGGCAAATAGAGACGGTTTTTGTATCTTGGCACATGGATGAGGCAGTCCAAGCCCCCAACGTAGCGCATCAAAAACCCTCGTAATAATACAGTGAGGCGAGTTGAGATACTATTAAACTCCTTAAGTTTTTTTGCTACAACGCTATGGATCGTAACCGAAAGTAAACAAAGTGTTGTTTACTTACTAGAATTATTTGCGATTGATAAAGTGTTATCAATCGCAAATAATTCTCCGAAGTGAATCAGTGTGACCAGCCTCCGATCGCAGGAAGTGGTTATCGCAGGAAGCGCACGCGCAGAGATGCGTGTCGATGATTGGCGTGTTTATTTACTGTCTTTTGATGATTGGTTACTATCTTTGTGTCATATTTTATCCCAAAAACTAAATTGTACCTACTTTTAAATAATCTTTTTAAAAAAATCTATTTTATTGCATATGCCCATTACAGGTAAGTTAAGGTAGGTAGGGAAAACATAATAATTAAAATGTACCTATATTTATCCAAAAAAAATTGCTTAGGCTTCAGTGGGCCTTGAATTTTTTTTTACTTTCTTAATTAATTAGGCACAGTCGACCACAACCTATAGTATACCATCTGTTATATTATAAACCTTCCATTAAATCTGAACCGTATAATAATGTAATACATTTCAGATTCTCAAATTTTGACGTTTCGGGCAAGTCGACTGTACCTACTGTTTGTTAATTAATTATTATAGTAAGATAATTATATGTGTTTTAAAATAAATGTATGTGTTTAATGTGTTTGTGCTAGGTGTATTGAAAAACGTCAAGTAATACACGTGCGACAAGGATAAACTAAACTAAAGCCGGGCCGCAAAATCCCTCGTCTGATGTCGGCTCGAAATTCAAATTTGTCACTTCGTTTACAATTACCCACTTTCCACACTAGAATCATAATATTGTTAAAAACCGCAAGAACTACGTCAGGCTTAGGTACCAGGAAGGTAAGTACAAATTAGTTAGTTGACTAACACATAATGACATCCTCGTAACTACCAACAAGAAGTTTACAAGTTATTTGTTAATTGACACAAACTATGTTGAACTGAACTGTATTGCAATACAGTTAATATCAAGATTTCTATCTAGATTGTAGGTATCTGACGCAATTACGACTAGAAATCCGTCTTTGGTATGTTTCTAGTTGTTGGTGCCTTACCTTCTTTTCCTGTTTATAGACCATTTTCACAATCCAGACTAGATTTAATAAGAAATCTATTCCCCTATCTGTAAAAACCCATGATCGGTAACGAGTTAATTCACGACCTAATTCCAGCATCTCCATTCCGCCTTCGGACTACCAGGCGCGGGGAGGGGTTCCATCCTTATGTTGTTGATATCTCGTCTGTTCGTACGAAGCGATTTGCTTCTTCGTTCATTATGTGAACGGCTAAGGAATGGAACAGCCTGCCGGCGTCTGTATTTCCCGAAACCTACAGCCTTGGGATCTTCAAGACCAGAGTGAATAGGCATTTACTGGACCCGCGTGCTCCATCGTCGCTTACCATCAGGCGAGATCGAGGTCAAATGCGGGTTTAGTAGTAAATAAAAAATATATTTAAAAAAAGGTTGCCTGGAAGAAATGGCTCTTAGCGATAAGGCCGCTTAAATTTTACTTCACTATTTCCTTTTCTATCTCTTGTTTGTTGTTTTCTATTTATGCAATAAAGTGTATTTTACTTTACTTTACTTAGTACCTACATTTTTTAAGATTTTGAACTGCCAATTAAACTTTGAACCTCTATCTTCATCTAAAGAAGTTCCCAGCCCAGATGCAATTAAAAATCTATGCAAATTCCCTAACTACTATTCTACAACAGATGCTCGTAAAATCCCAAATTACTAACCTAAGACAGATGTTAAGTTATTAAGCAATAACTTAACAAAACGGTAACGTTTCATCTCCGTTCACATCTCTGTTCCCATCACTATCAGTGACAGTGGATCTCAGTTATGTAACGTTATTGTTCCGTGAGCCGTGTGGGTAGCTGTGACGAGTACTAGTAACTACCTAGTACGTTACGCACTTTGATGTACGATAACGATAACGTACTATGTACCTACTATTATCAGGTATCATGCTGGTGTCTTTATCAATTACACCGTGTATCGAAATATCTACCTGAAATTATCTCTAGAATGAATCGATAAAAAAAAACATTACGAAATTCTCAGAAAAAATATGTTTGTCTCACATTGTTTCTCTGTCTTGTACAGTGGGCAACACGTCAGGTTCGATTTAACCTATTTGACACATTCATAAGAATGTCAAGGAGTCATAATAACATCATCATCATCATCATCCTAGCATCAGCAGCCTACTCTAGTCCACTGCTGGACATAGGCCTCTCCCAGGGCGCGCCATTGAGCCCGATCTTCGGCTCTTCTCATCCAGTCACTGCCAGCCACCTTGCGCAGATCGTTGCTCCATCTAGCAGGGGGGCGTCCCACACTACGTTTGCCCAAACGCGGTCTCGACTCCAGAGCTCGTCTACCCCAGCGGTTGTCGGTTCTGCTACAGATGTGACCGGCCCACTGCCACTTCAACTTGCTAATCTTATGAGCTGTGTCGATAACTTTTGTTCTATGCCGGATCTCCTCATTTCGGATTCGATCCAGCAGAGATACTCCGAGCATAGCTCTTTCCATAGCACGCTAAGCGACTTTCAATTTGTGAACCAGTCGCACCGTCAGTGTCCACGTTTCGGCTCCGCAGGTCATTACTAGTAGGACGCACTGGTTAAAGACTCTTGTCTTTAGACATTGAGGTATGGGCGACGAGAAGATGTGACGTAACTTCCGAAATGCTGCCCAACCCAGCTGAATTCTTCTGTCGGCTTCTTTCTCGAAGTTGTTTCTACCTAATTGCACAGTCTGCCCGAGGTAGACGTATTGTTGCACAACTTCGAGGGCCGTACCATCGACGATAATCGGTCCCGGAACGACATGGTCATTGAACATGACCTTAGTCTTGTCCAAGTTCATCCCGAGACCGACACGTCGTGACGCAGCATTGAGATTGTCCAGCATTTCTTGAAGGTCCTGCAGCGACTCCGCCATTACGACTATATCATCGGCAAAACGTAGGTGTGAGTAATAAATAATAAAATAATACATAATAAAAAGTTACCACAAAGTATAGCTTGATATATATTCCACTTACATCCTTAAAATTGAACAGAAATTCTTGCGAGCTAAACCTGAGACAGAAATTCTTGAGAGCGAATCATGGTCAAATAAGCTCATCATAAGCTTTAACTTAAATTGTAATTCTGGAATCTGAATATTTGATTGACACATAGCTTGTAAAGTGGTCAATATGTGTATCTATGTAATCTCCACGACACAGGCAACGCCTAGTGGATGTTATAGTTTAATGTGAAATGTTAATTAATATGTGGTATACGAATTATTTTTTTCAGTTTTCAATTTTTGACAATTTTCAAAACATCACCTGAATCACGATCCTTTTGCGATCATAATTTGAAACTACTTTTAGTCATCTTTATCTTTGGAAAGGACAATTCAATTCAGACACATGCATGCCACACATGTAATAGATACCTAATTGTGGTGTAATTTTTATGTGAAGAATCAAGCAAGCATTTCTTTTGAAGAATATCCCAAAGTTTGTTCAGCTATTGACACTGAATCACTCTGAAAGCGATCAGTGTGAGAAAGTTTGTGATCATTTCATAGACGGTTTGGGTTGGTTTGGATCAACTTAATTACTTACGGTCATTCTTTCCCTTATAGATATAAATAAGCATTGTAGAGATATCGAATAGGTACAGATCGCGGCAAATAAGTTGAACAAAAAATTGCGGATGCGCAGTGACTTTCGGGTCTCAATCGAAGTGCGGTATGACGTGCGACGCGAGGGGCCCATAGCATTTGTACAATGTACCTGCGCGGAACGACCACCATTTTTCTTCAAGTTATTTGCCACGATCTGTACCTACAACTCTGAATTTCCCGTCTAGCTTTTCAATCATTTTTCTACCTCTCCATTACCATAGCTTAAAATAAAGACAAAATTAAATTCCCAGTAAACAGTTACCAGCCTAGACATGTCCAAACTTGATCACGATTATAATAGTTAACCGACTTGTTCGTGGTCAAAATGTATAATGAGTTAGGTCTACTTCCTTTTACAGCTGTTATTATACCAAAATTTACATCTACATCCTTAAAAAGATTTTTATATATACAATATTTATCATCCGAGAAATTATTGATAGGCTTTCGTTCTTGGTTCCTTCTTTTACCTCATGAATAGTTCTAAATCTGTCTACTACTCATATTTGACTTAATTTATAACGTTTTTTGGAAGTTATCATATCAGCAAGGTTATCTATTTGTGTGAGTTCAATATCATTTCAAAACAATGACCAAAAAGTAAAGATTAGTTATGCAATGCATTACTCATTGTTTTGACATCAGTCACTAAAATGTTTGTTTCCTTCTTTTTGTTAAATTGATGCCTAAACGTGACTAAACTCACGCACACATTTCTTACGAGCAGAAGAAGTTACTATCATGATATAAGAGTATTATAATGATATAAGTTCCTAATGTCTTTTACGGTTAACATCAAGTTTTACATTTAGGTTTTTTATTGGAGACGAGCAAACGGCCTACCTGGTGGTAAGTAAGTAGTAAGTGGTCACCGTCGCCCATAGGCATCTCGCCTCTCTGTAATATTATTAGATGGTTTTCGATGTGCTTCTAACCTTGAGGACATGAAGGGAGTGCTTCAAAGTACACTGCAGCGGTTTTGAAGCAGACAGAAATCAAGAAAACCGAAAAATAGATTTCTAATGGGTACGGTCCTCTTGTGTTTCAATAATGTTGCAGGTACTAAACGCGTTAGTATACCTTATAGTTCTTACTCAATTTGACCTTTTCTATCTGTCCTCTTCTGATCACATTAATGTCAATAAATATGATTTTTTTAACAAGGCTTTGGCAACAGGCCATCAGCCTAAACATTAAGCGATTTAAAACAGTTTTTAACTTTTCAGCATCAAATGTTGTGTAGACACATTTTAAGACTCCTTAGGAGTTATGACGGAAATTTCAACCGGTCTAGTCTCTGGCGAATTCTCATGACCCGCCGCAGAATCACGAGTGAAACTACACAACGAACCACTAACGAGAAGTTTATTTTAAGAGTTCAACACATTGTCACTGTTACTGACGTTTCCTAGACAAAACTACACCGATTTTTGCTATCAAAATCACCAGAATACAATTTTGAGCAATAAAATAAACACCGTAGAACCTTCTCCAGCGACTTTCCCGCCAAAACTCTTAATAAATATGATACCTATGAAATGACATGAACTTGAGAAGTGTTCGACTGGTGAATAGTATCATAGCATCAGAATTGAACGGTCAGATGTTGACAGTTCCCACGTATCGTCTTGCTTCTTAGTAATGCGTTCTTAGAACACTATCTTAATGTTGTCTTTAAAACTAATTGGACGATTAGAGTTTGGGTTAAGTAGCTTCTTTACTGCTCTGTGTATTTTGTTCTCACTCTTATGATTAACTGAATAGTATCTAAAGTAGAAGTAAATTAACTGTTTACTTCCTTTTTTGTTTATTTTACTGTGAATTTAAAGTAGTTGTAAGTTGGTCTTCATTCTTTGTTTAGAATGTAAAAACTACATTAGGTAATTACCTACTTAGTTAAATTGGGTGTATAACTAATAATAATAACACTGCCAAGTTACTGCCGAATAAAACACTTTTCAATTTTTCAAAGTTACTTGAATTGAGTCAAAAATAACAGCAATAAAGAAGGTATGTAAGATTAGTTCAAGACACAAACCTAAACCTATCCTAAACCAAGATAAACATGATTTAAAAAAATCAAACGTAAAGTAAAATATAACTAAACCTACCTCCAGTAACTCGTACAAAAATTCCACGTAGCTCATCATTACACAATCACAGATAAAAAATAAAATAAAAACAAATTAAAATCACACCTGACCACACTTGTCACCGGGCGAAGAAAGAGTGTCAAACTGCAGATTTGGAATTAACCGTCATCGTATATGCGAGGTGAAGCCGCGCCTGCGCACCTACGCCTAACACCTGGCGTCCATATTTGGACACTAATCAGCAGGTCACTTCCACACTGCTTTTTAAATATATTTTTTTCTACAAGACTGTAGCAAGCAACATGAGACACTGTGGCGCTGTCAGTGGCAATGTTCATTGAGTTTTGGACACAGTGGTCAGGTAAGTTGTTTGGTGGAACACGGATTCACTTTAAGGAGAGGCCTCTACTTGTTACAACATGTTAGAGACAAGTAACGATTGCTAAACATCATTATCCCAAGTACCTACTTAATAAGATTAGCATATAAATATGGCTATTGTTCTTAAATTTAAGAAAAGAGAGAGAGAGAAGAGTACTAAATAAACGACGCTAAAGTATTTAGCACAAAACCACATGATACAGACTATAATATCAATGAACATAATGTACCTAGAGACAGGTCTACAGATTGGCAATAGGTACGGAAAGGCTTGATAGAGTAGAACCGGTCTTTAAAAGTAGGCTTGCAAAATCCACTTCGCACTCCATGCCTTGCAAACAAGTACGATGTCGTTTCTCGACGATAAAAAACATTGAAAACAAGATAATAACACAGGGTATTAAACCTAATGTGCTTCAGTACCGATGCCAACAAATACACGGCATTTTGTAAAAAAAAAACAAAAAAAAACAAGAAAAGTATCGTTAATTTCAAAAATAGAACACAAATGACGCGGGAGAAAAATTGTAGTAGTTAATCGGACGTACGCCATATGGGCACGAGTAATTTAGAGATGTAACTTCTAAACATGATAATAAATCACACCACTTACACACGTCAAAAAGTGCTTACGCATCAGTTGAACCACAGATAATACACACTAATGATAGAGTGCCACTATCCAACAACCAGCCAGTAATCTTGTGACGATCAAACGAAAGCACGAGTTTTATTTCTCCGCTCCTTTGCGCCCGAGGCACGGATGTGTCCAAAATAAAAAATAATAAAAAAAAAACACCAAGTCGCGATCGCGTGCACTGTCCGTGGGAACGTTGAAACAATAAAAAGGATATTAAATCAGACGATTATTTGGGGTTGCCAGGTATTTGCGAAAAATTAGGTGATCGGCTCAACGCCTGGAGCAGTCATTTAAAAAAAGCCTGTAGATGGAGATGGAAGTCAATGGAGTTTTCGTCACTGAACAATGGCGATGCGAATGCGACAAGCGTTTTTGCTTGTATTAAGACGTTTTAAAAAATCTGACGGATGTAATTAAATACCAAACACGGGCGTTGTTTTTTGATAACCTGTTGTCTATTTTGATACGGTTCTCTTATCGGCAGGACTTTGCGATTTCACGCGTTGTCTTCACTATGAACGGATTACGGAATCGTGATGTTACTAAATACTGTGAAGGACTTTAAAAAAAACATAATTTAAAACAGTAACGCATGGAATCTCGCGGATCGGAATTCGGAAATACACGTACCTGCCGCTGGGTTGCGAGCACAAAAAATGCTGCATAATTTTGCATTCGCAAATTAATGGTGTAATTTTATTGAAACACAAAAGATGCTTCTTTCTCGAAGTTGTTTCTACCTAATTGAAAGAAGCCGAAAGAAGCCGACAGAAGAATTCAGCTGGGTTGGGCAGCATTTCGGAAGTTACGTCACATCTTCTCGTCGCCCATACCTCAATGTCTAAAGACAAGAGTCTTTAACCAGTGCGTCCTACCAGTAATGACCTACGGAGCCGAAACGTGGACACTGACGGTGCGACTGGTTCACAAATTGAAGGTCGCTCAGCGTGCTATGGAAAGAGCTATGCTCGGAGTATCTCTGCTGGATCGAATCCGAAATGAGGAGATCCGGCATAGAACAAAAGTTATCGACATAGCTCATAAGATTAGCAAGCTGAAGTGGCAGTGGGCCGGTCATGTCTGTCGCAGAACCGACAACCGCTGGGGTAGACGAGTTCTGGAGTGGAGACCGCGTTTGGGCAAACGTAGTGTGGGACGACAGATGGAGATGGAGATGGAGCGACGATCTGCGCAAGGTGGCTGGCAGCGACTGGATGAGAAGAGCCGAAGATCGGGCTCAATGGCGCGCCCTGGGAGAGGCCTATGTCCAGCAGTGGACTAGAATAGGCTGCTGATGATGATGATGACAAAAGATGCATTTTAATTTAATATCATTAAGTCAATTTAATATCATTAAGTCACTTTTTGCAAAAAATCTTGGTTAATTTTTCCTTTTACATAAACTAAACATTGAATAAAAAACCTGAGCTATCTAATGTGTCATTATTCTCGCAACAATCGATCGTTTTTTGGCAATTTAAATTCAAACCCCGATCTCCCATATAGGTCTAATAAATTAAGAAGCGAAATGCGTACGCGCATAACAAAACGATGACTAAACCCGCCGCTACACGACCGACTCTCCCACAAAAACCTGTGTTTCAAAGTGACTAATGCGAAATATTCACTTAAATAAGTAAATAATAATAATCCTCTATAGCAATTACGTTGGATACTGTAATAATTAGCGATCGGAGTAGGTAGGGCTGTTTTTGGTACTTGCAAGCTGTGGTCATGATATGGATACGGCTTTCTTATAAACCATATTTGGATAATCCCGGGATTTCCGGAATTGAAAAAATCGCTGTAGATAGAGCTACTTTTGGTAATTCCAACCTGCGATCATCATACTATGGACATGCCATTAAAAAAAATACATTAAAAAATCCCGGGATTTTCGGAATTTAAAAGAAGACTACTAAAGAAACACGGATTTAGACATACTTGAAAGAAATGAAATAGACGACGAAATTCTATTGAATTATAAATTCGCTTCACTCTGACGTCTACAGATGTCCATACTAACCAAGAACTAATCTAGCTTTTGAGGTCTTTGACCCCAAACAGCCCTACCTACACCGATCAGTGGTAATAATGTAGTATATGCATCAAAACACGTAACATATACTTTTTTCCCCGATATTTTTTTTTCAATACTTGCTCTGCGGTGTACGTTTATTGACGTAATTATTGGTACATTGTCCTCATCTAACATTATTATATTGGCAATCGAGAAATACTAAGGAGTAGGTATAAATATTCCTAAGCTATGAAATACTGTAGTACTCAATCATTATACAGTTCAACATAAGTAACTAAGAATATTGAAGGTGGAATGACTCTAAGCATGCCACAATCAGCCCTCTAGGTGCCGGCTAGCAGTGCTCTAGGACAGTGTGCAGATGAAGTAATAGAGGAACTTGGTAATAGTAGATATTATATTTATCAGGAACTGACCAACACAATAGTAACAAAGTAGAAAATAGGTACCTAGTAGTAGGAGACAATTTTATAAAACGGAGAAACATCTGTTCAGGACAAAATACAGAGAGTAAGTAAAAACAATGAAATTAATGGAATAATGGAATTTAGAAATGGAATGGGAATATGATTTGTATTTTGAAAATATAGATGAAGAAATGAAGATGCCAACACGAAATGAGGTGAGATAAACGCTAACGATGAGGTTGAAATTGATGGCAAGGAGGTTTATATGGACGATGAAGTCTACATCGTTACAAGCAGAGTCAGTCTGGGGTAATGGAAAGTTAGCAGCGTACGTATCTAAAACCCTCTAGTAACATTATAGGTGTCATGTCTATAGGGATACGATGACCATTTATATAATAAAGAAAAACAATAAGTAGACGTGGAAGATGAAACAATGTCTAACAACGTTACATCGCCCAAAGATCCCAAAGACAACAAGAAGCGAAATAATCAAGTGTAGTGACCGCTCTTGACTTCAGTTGCGCACATAATTATCGTAAAATATGCAGACAATTTCCGACTCGCATTGCGTCGTATTAACCGGCTCTAAAGTAACCCAATGGACGATCAGATGCTGTCACCTACTTCTCAAATGATAGGTCTTGAACTTGGTCTTTCCTTTCATACCAAATTCTAGAAACAGACGTAAGTTTTAGAAGTTACATCTTTATTCATTTCTTTGAAGACAACTTGACCGTGAAATTGGTTCAGAACTAAATTGCCTTTGACAATGGCACTGCGTCCGTAGACTCAAATAAAGATATATTACCAAACTACTAATCTACTAAATCACAGAATCTACAAACAATACAACTTTTGGAGAATAGAATTGGATAAACCCTAATTTGTTTAACTTTGTTCCGGTTCAAGAAATTCTCCCACGATATATTAAAAAAGAACACTGATTCTTATTTCTGTCAACTCCGCCTAATTTTACGCAAATTTAGTCCATCTGTAGAGGCTTTACGGGTTAGTTTCAATGCGTAGGCTTCGAAGGACGCCGGAAATCAAGTGCGGTCGAATTATTCGGATCGCGATCCAAGTTTAAATATGGCGTCGCATCCGGTCAATTGAGTGTCGATATTACTAATTACCGAGGCTTCGATCCGGGTTTCTTGGCAATATTATAGGTTTTTACGATCCTAAAAAAAACTATTATGACACGTTCCTGAATGTCAACGCCCTCAAGTCCTAAAAAATTTACGTAACCAAGCAAAAATATAAGTGCATTCAGTATTCAACTTGATTTAGAGGTTAATATTGAAATGAAACTAACATTAGGTACCCAAATGCGCGCCGACTCATCGTCCCTATTCAGTCAAAACGCATTATCGTAAACCACAATAAGTAGTTCTGTCATGCGATGTCCAGAAATGTGGGTTCGTTCATCAGATATTTAATCAACTATATTAAAGCTTCCGTGTTTAAAAGTAATCACAATAACGAATCTTTTAATAAAAGCGTACCCCTGTTTGTTCCCATTACCCAAAAAGTTCTTTCGAATGCGTTATTTGTCGGGGCAAGTATTGAAATGCTTTGAATTTGGTATGAAAAATAATCATCAGTCATCATCAGCAGCCTACTCTAGTCCACTGCTGGACGTTGGCCTCTCCCAGGGCGCGCCATTGAGCAGTAGCTGCCAGTTATGTTGCGCAGATCGTCCCTCCATCTAGCAGGGGGCGTCCCACACTACGTTTCCCCAAACGCGGTCTCCACTCCAGAACTCGTCTACCCCAGCGGTTGTCGGTTCTGCGACAGATGTGACCGGCCCACTGCCACTTCAGCTTGCTAATCTCATGAGCTATGTCGATAACTTTTGTTCTATGCCGGATCTCCTCATTTCGGATTCGATCCAGCAGAGATACTCCGAGCATAGCTCTTTCGTATGAAAAGTAATGGACGTCTTAAATTCTCTTATAATACATAGGTAGAGTAGATCTCTATCATATTAGATAGTAATTTCATGAATGTATGAATAGTAATAATTCGATCGGCTAATAATGATCTATTAAATTATCAAGCCGTTAATATGAGAAAATACCTCATTACATTCCAATCATGTCACTCATAAGATTAACTAATCAGTTACCCTTTCATCAGACATTCATCGTTACACCATCAACCAATAAGTACACCCATTTAACAAAAGGCAATAGAAATAATTTGAATTAGGTAGTACCAATTCATGTAACTACACAATAATTAAATCAAATTCATCATTACCATCGATTACAGATACAAAACCGTCCAAAACGATGGAAGATCCAAATGATACGCTGTCGAAAATGCCCCGCTAGACCATAATTAGGACCTCTCAGATGGATGCATCAAAAAACGTTCATCAATTAACCCTTTTGTTACATTTGTAATTTATTAGCGTAGTGTTTTATTGGATATCATAATGGTGTTTGCTTCGAAATTGATCTTGAAAAGGCGAAACTTTTTCGGAGTCCTCAATCGTACCGTATAATTTTGAAGGGTATAATTTGTAGTCAAAAATGAAAAGAATAATCAACGTTGAACAATTTTAGGGATACAATTTGGATTTGTTGAAGAAAATAATGTAAAACCATCAGACCTTTTCGATCAATTCGATTTACTAAAACACATTTGATGGATGATACATTAGTTTTGTTTTAGATAGCGTTTTTTTAAAAACAGGATAAAGGATACACAATTCAGCTCACAAAATCTAAAGACTATAGCAATAGAATCTGAAATCGAGCAGGAACAGAAAGCGAAGACTAAGAACGTTTAAACCATTGAAGATATAAACAAAAACACCATAACAGCTATTTACATTGACGAGTATATCAAGAGGCCACTTCTAAAAAAAGCGTATAGAGCTGTATCAAAGGTTAGAGGGTACTCAGAGAATATGGATGGGGAAACAAGGGCTCCCAGCGGACATGTACCAATAAACACGAGGGCCTTGGATACAAAACAGACGTTTCCTGAATAGAAACCCCCTTTGTTGATGATGCTGTAAATAAACTATACAGCCCTTTGATATACTTATAGTACATTAATATTAACTTTTAAAGAACGGCCGGTCGATGTTGATGTTGGTGTTTTTGCAATAGTGTTTCTCGTTTCAAAAAAATTGTAAGTACATACTTACTTACTAAGGCCAGATTACAGCCAGCCTGCACATTCGACACAGCGTTTTGTAGCTAGCGAAAACACCTCTCAATCATTGAGAAACATTAGGTACATTAAATTTTCATATCACCGATTCACTTACACGATCTGCCTGACTCTTACAAAATCTGTAACAGTTTCATGTATTTTTTAAAGCTCTAGGTTTAGCGTCACCGCCAGAATCTATACCATTGTGTAAATTTATAAACTCTAGCTAGGCAGAAAAAATTAAATCATACCTCTAGGTGACTAAGTAAGCTACAATCTGCCCTCTAGGTGCCGGCTAGCAGGGTTCTAGGACAGTGTGCAGATGAAGTAATAGAAGAAACATGGTAATAGTAGATATTATATTTATCAGGAACAGAACAACACAATAGTAGAAAATAGGTAGAGTAGGAGACAATTTTATAAAACGGACATACGTCCGTTCAAGACATAAATACAGAGGGAAAAATGAAGACAAGAAATTAATGGAATAATGGAAGTTAGAAATAGAATAGGAATATGATTTCAATTTTGAAAATATAGATGAAGAAATGAAGATGCCAACACGAAATGAGGTGAGATAAATGCTAACAATGAGGTTGAAATTGATGGTAAATAAATTGAGGTTGATATGGACGATGAAGTCGACATCGTTACAAGTATACAGATAGGGGAAAACTACAAAAAATCCGCCATATGCCGTTACCATTAGCTACATCAGCGATCCATTATGTACGTACTTTCGTCAGGTAAAATTTACTTTTTTTCTTCATCCAACAGCCTCCGTCAGCTGTTGCTTTAGTGCGTGCGCGTGTATTCAGTATCCCAAATATACTTTCGGCCTTCCATTAAAATCACCGAACATCTGCTGCTGCAGGTGCCGCTTTGGAATTTTCGAGTTTCGAACGGCTGCTGCGTTCGAAAACTGAATAATGCCGTGCCAGCCAAGTTATCTGTAGTTTCAAAATGGAATAAGAAAGTGGTTTTTATTATTATTTTTAATTTTGGTTCTTGCTCCCAATGAACTGAAACAGCTACTTATACGAATTTAACTTGATTTTACGTTACAAGTTTAACAAAACAAAAAATATAACCTAGCTTTATCTTTATCATCCATCCTTTCTTACATAACTTCGGATCATTCATCCGGAAACGTCTTTTTATCAGTTCACTTTTTTTGCACATCCGTACCCTTGAGATCCTCGTGATATAATATAATTCATCGTAAAAGGATATCTTTGGTATCACATAACATATCCGTTTAGACTTCATTCATGACATATGATACCAGAAAGATTATCAATGTTATGTTAAACTTTGCAGTAGAGATGGCCGATCATGAATGATTTACATAATCGAAACATCTACTAATTACTAATACTTATAAATCGATTATGAAATTAGTAACGAATTCATTTTCATAATCGAATGATGTTACTAATTTGTATTACTAATACTAACTTTTTCGTTTACTTTTGTTCTATTCTACGTAATTAAGGCAAGTACGTACCTAATTAAGAAAAAAAAATGATACATCGTTGTCTGTCGTCATCGTAAAAAAGAGTTTTTTTACTTATTATTTATTCTCTTATTGAACCAATTAACAAATCCCATATAAAAATACGTAACCCTTAAAATGTAACATCAGATATCAATATTGTCATATTTTATTATTCTGTATAATATTTTGCTAATAAATAAAATAAAGGGCAGATACAATATTCATAAGAAACGTATGTACATTATCTTTAAGTTAGCTACCTACCACTACACATACTAATTACTAACCAACTAAGGCCAGGCCAACAAATATATCTCGCGCATTCATTCATTCATTCGCGACAGTTATGACCTATGTGAAAGGGAACGTTATAATATGTCAACAAATTAGTAACTACTAATGGCTATAAAGGAGATGTGACCTAGTGAAAATTGAGAGGAAGAAATTTGGCCTCAATAGGCTACAAAATGGGAGGCTCAATGTTATTTGGAGTCAGCTCTTATCTGATAATATGAAACACTTACTGTTGTTTGCTAAGTTGGCTCTCAAAGTGAGGGCTGACTCTAATAATACTTGAGCTTCCCTTTCCTTTTCTTAGTGACCCCAACGAGGCTGACATGGTCACCTCGTCGTGTACCAAAGCCTCTAAACTAAGATTTAAAAAAATATAATTGAGAAACTACTAATGGCTATAATCGAGATATCTCGAGACATATTCATAATCGAATGATTAGTATTAGTATATCTCATAATCGCCCATCACTACTTTGCAGGGCTTTACTCAGGTGAAGGCGCAGAATCTTGCCGTCTTGCAATGCAATGGCCTTCGTACATCGTTGACGAAGGCATATCGTGGCGTGTGTTGATACATAAAGGAATTTAGCTGACTAGGACTTCATCGTTCAATCTAGTACAGCGATAAGCAGAATATGCGTTTTGATGGAGTACAAAGTTTCGGATCAAAGGTTGATTACTACATTTTCTTTAAAACTGGCATTCTTCTAAGTCGTAATCCTCATTGCTGAGGGTCGTATGACATTGCCTGGTTTCGAACTCGGACCTCCCCGCATGGGAGTCCGACGTCCTAGCCACGACGCCACCGACGCTCTAAAACTGGCATGTCGTACTATTATATAATTAATTTTGCAATAAGCCATATTTAAAAAAACTTTATAATTACAAATTGTCCATAAAAATAACCCATTGTCTAGTAGTCCAACAGGAATGTTTATTTCCATTGAAATCTCTACATTTTGTAGCTTTTGTATGCGGCGGGTGTCGGGTTCCGCAACAGCTGACGTTACAAAAAACCCACCCTCTTCCTTTTATCTATGGTTGAGTGTTCATAGAGCCCTTGTAATAATCAATGGAGACTTCTTATTTATAGGTTGCATATAAAATAAACTGACAAACAAATTGAATGACGGTTGAAATATTAAAATTCGTATTAAATTATACAGGGTGTCCCACAAAGTATGGATCAAACGAATCCCTGAGATCTTTACCTATCTATATAACACCAAATATGGTTATCCGATTCTTCACGAAAAAAATTTATTTCAATTTTTGGAACTTTATTAAAAATCACCTAGTGAACCTACGTTATAAAAAAAATATTATATTTGGCAGATTTTCTTTTTGTTTTATGCTCCTCAGGAATTGTCCTTTAATGTACAATGTACTTGTACTAAATTTAACTGTTGTTTTTTGTAAATCTTTATTAAACACAAAAAAAAAAAAACTACCAAAAATGAACGTCATATTTACATGACTGTCACCGAAAAAAAAATGTACTACAGAAGGTTGATCAACTATCGGAATAAATACTGCATTTTATCCTGATTTCGAAAAGGTATGACACATGATTTTCTTGTAAATAGATTTTTTTTAATTAAGTTTACGACAACTAGTCAACCTACCAATTTTAGGGGCAAATTGATTCGAAGAAATGTTATCAAGTTTTGGGTAAAATTTTAACAATTGAGCCAAAATTAAACATAATAAATAAATTAAAGTCTTTTATTTATTTGCAGAAGAAATGATAATAAATTACAAAATGATCTTTTTTTCGAAGTGATTGAATTTAGTCTCATATCTTATCAACCAGTGGGTTGTTGTAAATTCGCCCCATTGTAAATTCGTCACATTTTTGTAAGTTCCGAAACATTGGAAGTAAACTCGCCACAGGCCCAAAAAAATATATGTAAATTCGTCACAGGTACATGTTGTTGTAAATTCGCCACAAGTTGCCATTTTTGCAAAAAGTACTGTTGATCGGATTTTGATGCGGTTTTCTTTATTTGATAGTGACTTGTTATGAAGGTTCCTAACTATTATTTATTAAAATTTAGTCGATTGTCTTCCTATTGCATTAAAAAAAGCATTGTTAACGGTTTTTAGAAAAAAATCTCGTATTTCCAATTTAGAATTCACTTTAAACCAAAAATGGATACCTAATAGAAACAAGCACAAAGAAAGTTCATAACCTGAACATCTAAAAGCGCGGGTAAATACAACCAACAACGCACCATTCGAATTTCAAATGTACTTAGTTTTTTTCTTTTTCAACACTCATGTGTTCACGGCTCGCTTCCCACCAGTAGCTTGCACATGGCACGGAGGAATTTGACACGCAGATGTTCGTTCCGCCGCAGACATTATAAAATACCTAATAAACATGGCCGCCCTGCAACTTTCGAATCAATTGCTTTGATCCTTGATAAAAGTTGTCTAGTTCAGTACATGTTTTAATTTAATTGGTCGGTTGACTTTATCTACTTACTATTTTACTTAAATTTCCTACATTTAAGAAATAAAATAATAAGTAGATAAGCTTATGAAAAACATTGATGAACAAAGTAGAAAATTCACTTTTATTATGTTTAATGTTAATGTATTTTATTGTATTATGTTAAAATATTCCCTTTTTTACTTCTACTTTTAATTTAATTTTCTGTTTATTTTCATTTCAATTTTTTTTTGTTTTTTTCTGCTTTTACTTATCTTTTTATAAAACTTGTAGGTACTATGGGTGTATGACCTGACAATAAAGACTTTATTTTATTATTTTTTTATTTAAAATTAAAAAAATATGTCTGGGAGTAGATTATTTTATTTAAAAAAAAAAATTCTCTTCTATTTAGATACTATTGCCAATTATCAATCATAAAGAGGAAAAAAGTATTTTATAGTCGAACGAATCGTGATACAAGTTCATCAATTTGGCTTATGATGGTATCCACGCCAAAAAAGTGGGAGCAAAGCAAAACGAGAAAGCAACACGACTGCGACATCCATTAGCGCATGCGTGACTTACAGTGTATGGAAAGATCATCAAGGCACTTCCAATTACTTCCAAATGACATTTCGAAGTCGTCTTGTTGTAAAACGAAACAATGTTGCCATTCGAGAAAAGGAAATAATAAGGAATGTGCAAATTCAGTTAGCAACTTTCGTCGCCATGAGCTAAGTAACGGAGTTTGTAGGGTGGCCATGTTTTACTTTGTTAATTGGATAAGTCTACTAAGTTTTGTTAATATAGCGGAGATATTATTAGAAAAATAAAATTATAGCAAAGTAATATAGTTTTTTTAGGTTTTCTTTCTATTGTAATCAATGTGATAGATAATAATGATCTCTGTATTGTATAAAATAACCTTTGTTTTAAAGAATACTGCTGAAAGTCACGGTTTCAGTTGTTTTAGCGGACATTTTGTGCTGTAAAATCAGAAAACTAGCAACTGGTCGTGTGTGCAGTCTTGTCCAACATTGTATGTCACAGTCACAGCAATCAAACGCAATCTGTGCAGCATTCCCCGAGTGCGCGGGAAAAGTATAAGCATTATTTACCGCCAATAAATGACGTGAGACGTCAAATAACTTTTTAAATTTAAAATCCATCAAAAAACGCCGACGCGCGCTATAAATCTAAAATGGCCGCTTAACATTGACGACTCTCTTTTTACGAGTACGAATGAAATGTTATTTTATTATGCATTTCTTAATTTACAACTCGATGAGGTCATGTCAGTTTGACATCTTGTATTGTAAGTAACGTAAGAAAAAAGTTTTATGGCTTCGTGCGAAATTGTGTTTAATGTAATGACATTCACAGCGACGTTAAATTGATGCTATTCTTGTTATGGGCTCATAAGTGGAGACTTCGTATTTAAAAGCATTTAAATATTTTAACTAGAGACGCCGACTTTATTTTATTTTAATAAAAAGGTTCAAAAAGTCGTCGGTGTTGTCGATAAAGATTTTATAAAATTGAGGCAAAAAATAAAGATGTAAACATGTACATAAAATATTTACATACTGCTTTGATCTACGTCCTTACTTAGTTTTTAATAATGACTAATTTCGAAAAAAGTTTCTAATATAACAGGTACGAGTATGTAGTAATATTTATGTTCGATTCTTTTTATGTGATGTTGTAATTTAAGTTTAATTTTATTACTCATTGTAAAGATAGGAACAGAAAATACTTTGCTACAGAACATTTTGCAAAGGACTGTAAATTAAGATTTACCGTGGAAGCCAAAGCTATAAAGTCGATAATTCTAGCAAAAGCACGCACGCACTAAATCATTTAAACATTGCATAGTTGGGAATATTATGTTTCAAGATTTATTTTATACTCGTATATTAAGTGAAAAGAAAAATATATAGCATAACTCACGTCCTTAAAAATATGAATTTCTTCAATTCTACATATATGTATATAAATCAATTATTTTTTCCAACCTTGTGTACTTTGGACAGATCCGTTTCTTTAGTTTTGAATTAAAAATCAAGTGAATCTAATGTCACGTTAATTTAATTCGTTTAGTCTAATCGTGTAGGTAGGTGTATGGTAGTCGAGTTAAATTTCTTGTTAAAAGGAAATTCCTAATCATTACTCATTCACTCATTCAAAGGTTTCTTGTAATTTACAAGAAAAAAACCTTTACAATAGGTAACTAAACAAAAACCCAACTTCATTCATATGGAAATTTTTAGTTCAAAAGTTTGCCAGTTCATCAAAATAACATATCAACAGTCTCACTTAGTCCAAATGTCAGACGAAATAGGTCCAAAAACAGACTTCAGCATTTAGAAAGGCGTTCTCAAAAGGTGAAAGTCATGTGCTTCCATGGCTTGCAAAAACTCGCATCTCGAGGCGGCCTTGGCAAGGTGAGCCGTGAGCGCAAAGGGGACATAACGGTGCGTCTGCGCCTGCGCACCACCTCGAAAACGTACCATGACATTTCTTACCCGCACGCAACAACGTGATGCAGGTCCATTGAATGTTTACACTTAAATACCAACGCGTGTCGTAGAACGAAAGCATCCATGGACAGCAAGGAAGACGGTTAATTGTTTATGTTGGACACGAAACACGTTTGAGAGTCATATCCTTTCAGCAATACTCGAATTTAATGATTGGCTAATATGGTTAAAGCTTATCAGAATTTTGAACACGTATTTTGATGTCCTGTGTGTACGTTGCAGTTAGGAATAACTGTAGCATCCCTTTTAGAGAAAGGGACACACGACACCAGTTATAAATGAGACATTATTTGTAAACAAAGGCCAATTATGATGTTAAAATTAACCTGGCCTCGTTCGGGTGTTGAAAAGGTTCTAAAGAGTGGTTTTCAAGAATACAGAGGGTTTCACAACTAACAATGATCTTATAAGTAATGTAATTATGCAATCAAAACTGTTCCATATTGTCATCGTGGTGTAACAAAATAAAAACTTACAACCTAACTTGGCAATTATGTATTTAAAATTAGGGTTTCCTTAATAAAAGTTCTCTTTAGGATATATCCTGTTAATTTAAATATACTTATACATACTACTAATGTTTTGAATACCTATAAACAATTTATGAACACTAATTCAAGTTAATTTTGTTATTTATTTAATTATAGTGTGAAAACCCTTTAAAACTATTTGAAAATAATTAAAATGTGCAACACTTTATCAAACATCAACTTTTATAATCTATTGAAATTCCTAAAGTGACAGAAAACCAATATAAATAGAGATTTTTGTTGTTAAATAATGAAGCAGTTTGCATGCAAAATGCGAAGTGTTGCAGCTGCACACTGCATTGCAACACAACCCACGTCCCTCCCCATCTTGTTAGTGAAAAATTCCCCTTTCCTCGCAAAGGGTCCGCCATCCCCTATGAAAAACTAGTCACTTACTATTTGGCTGATCTCCGTGATGGGAATCGGAGATACAATTTTATCCGAACCCTGCGGGAGAGACGAGGCACTCGGGGTCGGTGAGACCCCTGGCGAACTCGGCTGGACATTCACCACGCTTTCCTTTGAGGCGCGGTTAGGTGACAGTCTAGCTGGAAAGCTGAGGGTCTTCGTCCACTGCGAGAGACTCCGCACCATGTTGAATGTTCATTCACAACACTCGTTCACTAAACCCGGATTTTACGAGCAACACGTCCGCGCGGCTCGACGGTCGGCGACCGAATGCGTTCGCAGAGCCGGGGGCAACACAACAGCCTGTGCAAGTTCCGACTTGATTCCGTAGGGTGTGAAGCTTGGTGTGTGTAGGGTGACCATGTGTGCGTGATGCAGGCCACCTATAGGGAAGGTCCAACCGATACTCTTTTGTTTATCGACGGGCGCGGCGACCTCTTGAAGTAGTCTCAGAACTACTTAGAAGCAAAAAATTCAAACGCTTGCCGAGCTGGGGGTCGTATTGCAGAAAATGTTTTCGATATTGCATTTGAAGGACGAGATTTTTTATTTCAATTAACTTACATACCTACCTACAATTTGAGTATTTTGAGCGTCTCTTATGCGACTTAAAATGAGAATGAACATGACTTAAAAAGTTAATTAAGGACTGTAAAAATCATACTTTCATAAAAACTGAATGGGTTGTGTGTGACACAAAAAAACCGGTACTATTCCTTTCATCGTTGGTTAATAACCGTGAACCGGTTAAAAGAAACCCTCGTCTTTATAGCAGCCAACAATAGGCAGTAAAGGGAACATTGAGGAGCCAGCATCAGCATCATTTCCTTCATCGACCCATATAGACGAGGATTAGCAACACGCCATAAATGCAGAAATAACTGCACGCTGTGTGAAGGGAAGGGTGGCACCCTTCGAATAACTCTCCGTAGCATTCGAATATGAAATATAGGGTGTTTAACGACGATTATAAAGTCGATATTTATACAGCTGCCCTGGTAATGGGCGAAATTCTTTGAATGTTTCGAAATTCTTTAGGTTTTTAATTGATATTTAAATGAAGAATAGATATCAATCACTAAAATTATAAAGAAATTCAGTTCATCTACTATGTACCTATATATAGGCTTGAAATAGAAATCAAATGAGGGCCTTTTTTTTAGAAAAAAAAAACGTTGCAAATAAACGTTTTTCATTTTCATTAGAGCGTCGGTGGCGTCGTGGTTAGGACGTCGGACTCCCATGCGGGACGTCCGAGTTTGAAACCAGGCAATGCCATGTACCAATGAGTTTTTCGGTTTTTTCGAAAGACTTACGTACATTTACCGACTGTTCTGACGGTGAAGGAAAACATCGCGAGGAAACCTGCACACTGAAATAACCAGTGTGTGAAATGGGGAAGGCAATGGCAAACCACCCCATTAAATCTGCCACGAGAGTCGTTCTTTGTGATTAATTCCTTAGAATGATCACGATCCTCAGCAATGAGGAACACGACTAGAAGGAAGGAAGGATTTTATTGCCAAATAAGTACAAATTATACAGTACAGATCATTTTTACAACGTTAATTTGTTAATCTTGTCATTGTAAACCTAGTTCTAAAACATTATTGATGTATTTGACATTGCCAACACCCTGTATACAATCGATCCTCAGGTTACATATAGGGGTCTGGTTATTTCATTTGAGAAGACTACAAATACAGAGGGACCCACACGGGGCGCGATCCGAAACAATAGCGACGTGCGCAGGATTCGCGGCGTGCGCAACTTCCGACGCAACACGTGCGCGTGCAGCTGCCGCCCGCAGCGCATGCCCAGAAAAGGTTTCTCGTGTATCGGGGAAATTGTCTTGAGATGGGGGAAATAATACATGTTTTTTTAAAAAACAATCGTCGAACACATCTTTTCCATTACGAAATTCGTTTTAAAAGAAATTGGATTTGGTGATATTGGCTTAGTTATAATAATTCAGAAAATTTTAATACTCATACCATTTATTGCTTTTCATATGTAACAATTGGTCTTAAAAATATATATATTATATGTTCATACATGAAACTCTGAGTAGGGCACCGCAATATAAAATAAGAGATTATAATAAATTATAATAGTAATAAATGCTAACGGGATAAATTAAATTAAATGTCATTATAAGTTATACATAATTGATTGTAATGGTTGCCTGTTACACAATCCAATGAAATTATAATGATGGAAGAAATAGCAAATTATCTTTCATACTTTATTAAAAGTAAACTTCGCCAATCGAAGGTAGATAGTTAAGTAGATCCTTCGGAAAATATTTTGCAGTATTCCAGATTTTCAGTAATAGTATTAAAATTGAATTTGAATACGTTTATTTAGCACTGTAAACACCAGAATATAGAACACAATACAGAAGTATACAAAGATTAATACATGCAGCACAAAACATCCGGTGCGGTACAGTGCCAAAAAGGGTACACCAGCTCAGCATAACGCTGAGGCAAGCTACAGCGCTGATTTTCAGCTGGCACCTCAGTAACTGCACGGACGAAGAAAGCAACAGTGTGTGCGTGTTGTATTGTATTAATAATTCAGATTTTAAGTTTGATCGATCGGTCTTTTTTGATTCGGTTTGATTGACTCGGTCACCGGGAAACATTTGAAATGCACATTTCTAAAGATGATAAGGTGATATTTATTTCAATTTGTATAAGAAGAGCAGACGAGCAAACCCTCGCCTATAGCCATCTCACCTCACCATAATATTATTAGAGGTTTTCGATCGAGTGCTAACCTTGATGAAATGCCTCATGTGTCGGTAATTAGTAATTACGCTGGCTCTCTTACCGCAATGCAAGCATTCCTGCTTTGCGGCAGAAAAAGGCAGAGAAAAGAAAATTTCAACTTTTGAATGCCCAAAAGTTTAAATTTCAGTACAGTACCAACCAACTTCAATACACAGCTTCCACATTAACACGCCAATTATTCCGTATATCTCGAAACCCCTTCAACACAAAAAAGGGTCATTAATACCAGTCTTTGTGTTCAACAACCAGGGGCAGATTCTAAAAAGTTGTTTAGGGTCTAAACAACGCTGTACGACCCTTACTTTTGTTCCCAGAGCATCGCTTTGTTCCCGAGGGGGTGGAAACTGGTGGAAGATAGGGTTCTTGAGTGTCATGTTACGTCATTTGTAAGGGGAATGATTGATTGAATGGCTTATGAGGGTATTAATTAAAAGAATAATTTTTTTTTGTATAACTTGTAGAAAGTTTAACTTAGCTGATAACCGATAAGTGACAACACAATTCTTTTTTTAGCATGATTTTGCAAATTTTTTCGAAGAGTTCTATTTACAAAAAAATACAAGAGAAATAAATTAACGTAAATTAAATTTTTTTCTCCAATTACTCTTAATTAATATTACGATCTAAATGACATTTATATTTTATAATTGATCTGACTGTTTTATTATTTATTTTTTATATTTGCATGCTCATTGTTGAGTAGAATGTATCGGCTCTTTGTTTAGGAAATACCATCTTGTAATTATTTACATTATTATTACATTCTGGACAAATAAATTAATCTGAATCTGAATCAATTTCTTCATACAAAAATATTGATCCAAAAAAGTCTTACAAAAATTTATATAGAAAATGTATTAAAAAAAAATCATACAATATATGACTTATTCTTGAAAATGTTTGTCAAACCAAAACCAAATTACTCCACCAGAAGGTTGTCTGGATGAGATCGCTTATACCGATGAGACCGCCTAGATTGTATTAATCGTTCTGTACGCATTGTATCACACTAGTTTTGTGCAATAAGAGTATTCATTCATTCAAATAAAAAGTTTACAGTCATCGAGAAAAAAAAATAGGAACACAATAAAACTTATCAAACTTAATTACTTTGTTTATTTATTTTTATAATATATTTGTTTAATATTATTTTTATCTTCTGTACCTAATTGTTTGTGTGTGTGTGTGTTGGAAATAACTTCTTTCTTTCTTTCAGTAAAAGTTGTCCAATTAATGTTTAATTTGACTGTAAGTTTCGCTTTATTGTTGTTTAAAACTACGCGCAGTAAAAATAAGCGTAGTGTTAAAGTCACTGTGATTTAAATCCGTGCTTAATTTGAAATAACTACGACCACACGTTGCACATTAAGTAGGATTGTTACAAATACATAATTACTTACTTACTTACTTACTCCGCTGGCGCAGCGACCCGAAGTGGATCTTGGCCTCCGATACCAAAGAGCGCCATCGCTCTCTCTCCTGCGCAGTCTCGAGCCAGTCAGGCGCCCGGAGCTCCAGCAGATCCTTCTCCACTTCATCGCGCCAGCGGTATCTGGGACGTCCGACCGGACGTCGTCCGCTAGGGCGTCCCACATAATTACTTAGTTAAATTTTTTAAAAATGTTACTAACAGTTAATCGGGTTTAGGTAATAAATTACCTAAAAGTTTAATATTACAATTACAGAACAAAGACTAATTAAATATATAACAGAAAATGTACAAACTTAAATGTTACTTAAAAATGTCTCAAATGTGGTAAGGATAAATGTTTAAAAAAATATCACTATTTTTTTAGTAGCCTATAGGCTTTCCCACTGCTGGGCAAAGGCCTCCCCTCTTCCTTTCCATTTTTCTCTATCCTTCTTATACCATTCTTTTTGGAAGTGGTCGATATCATCCTTTCACTATCGATATGGTCGATATGCATCACTATATTCCAGTAAACATGTGAATGTCATTTATTTTTTCTAAAACAGAACAGAGATAAAAATAATACAAAACAACAAAATTTTAACTTATGATATGACTCGTATTTATGAAGGAATTAATACTGCCTAATTAATTTACTGGAGAAACGAAAGCAGCTCGAATCCGATGGCTCGGACACGTCACTAGGATGGGGGAAGATCGGACAGTGGAACGAGCGTATGTGGGACGCTATAACGGACGACGACGTCCGGTCGGACGTCCCAGATACCGCTGGCGCGATGAAGTGGGGAAGGATCTGCGGGAGATCCAAGCGCCTGACTGGCTCGAGACTGCGCAGAAGAGAGAGCGATGGTGCTCTTTGGTATCGGAGGTCAAGATCCACTTCGGGTCGCTGCGCCAGCGGAGTAAGTAATTAATTTACCTAAGAAAATTACTTAAGTAGTAAGTAATTAAATTAATTTACCTAAGAAAATTACTTAAGTAGTAAGTAATTAAATTAATATACCTAAGAAAATGAGGAGCTCGTAGCCTAGTTGCGAGCACGGTCCGAAAGTGATCGTGCAAGTTAGGCGACGTTGGCGCCTTCGGTACCTGGATGGGTGACCGCTAGTGGCATATTTCATCTGTGCTCCTCCGTGCCTCGGAGAGCACGTTACAAGTCGGTCCCGGTTGTTGTCGTTAAGCCATGTCAGAGGCCTCTACGGGCGTCCTGAAAACTCTGACAAATAGGTTGGCCAGTATCCATACGATAAGCAAGCAACCTAAGAAAATAAAAGTGCCGCTAAAGTTATGTTAGGTAACTACAAGGATCTACCTACTTACTAAAATTAATAAATTATTTTTACTATCATCTTAATTATTTAGAGATTGACTTACCTCAATTTCCTCCCTAAACATTGCCACCCCACACCCCACAAGGAAACCAAGGGGTGTATTATTCAAACTGCACTAAATGCTTGTACGAAATTAGTCGCCCGTCAATCTCATTGTGTGAGTTTACGATATTTTCGAGTGCTCGTAAATTATATTCTAAGAGCGTAAAATACCTCCCCGTCGGTTTTGTTAAGGGCTAATTACACTGTGAGCCCCTAATATGGCTAAAATTAGTTTTTAAATCATGTATCTAAGGTTTTTTTTAATAATTAACAAAATCTTCATCTACCTCTTAGGCTCCAAAATGGGAGGCTCAATATTATTTTGAGTCAGCGCTTATCTGATAATATGAAACACTGTTTGCTAAGTTGGCTCTCAAAGTGAGGGCTGACTCTAATAATACTTGAGCTTCCTTTCCCTTTTCTTAGAGACTCTAACGAGGCTGACATGGTCACCTTGTCGTGTACCAAAGCCTCTAAACTGAGATTTAAATAAAAACTTCATTCTGCTCCAACCTAACCTAATTCTAAGTCTTAAATTATTTTGAGGATGATTAAATATCATTTCATAATGATTATTTATTTTTTAATTAAAACACCGAATTTTAAATGAGTCTCTGGGGTTTAAAACCATTTCCTGTACAATACAACTTTTTGCATTTAGTAGACTATAACAATAATTTAACTGTCAAAGATTGTAACTGACAAAATACGTAAAACAAAAAATAGCAATTAGCAGTTATCCCGTTTTTGTTTGGCTAGTACACGTGTGGTTTTATTATTTTTAGGGGTGCAGCGTTTTGTGTGGCGAGCAATAAATTTTTGGGAACAATAAAAAAATATTTATTGTGGGAAACTAAATACTTAGTAGGTATAGGTTATATTTTTCGACGTAACGTACATTTACGTACGTTTACCAAATGCTCTAACGGGTTCCTCACGATGTTTTCCATCATAAGGAAACCTGCACACTGAGATTATCAGTGTGTCAAATGGGGTAGGCACAAAAGATCCTCAAGGGTCGAAGTGCCGCTGGGTTATTTCCGGCCCCCTATCATAAGATAAGATAAGGTATAGGTAACCTATAGAGTTAGTATTATTCTTTTTTTTCATTGTGAGGTCCCACATGAACACCAAATGGACTTACAATAGAGAACACTTAGCATTTTTTTTAATTAGATGGTTACGGAATAAAATGGTAGCCAACAAAATTTATTATTTATTTATTTATTACAGAATCCACAGCACTTAAATTTAAAAACAAAAACGTCCATTAATAAAACATACTGCCAATTACAGATTCCCTATTTTAAAATAAAGCTTATAGGAAGAAATAAGTTTTGGTGTGTGTGTATATGAATGTGTTTATTGGAAATGTGTGTAAGCGTGTTTGTGTAGAAGAGAGTGAAAGGGTGTGTACATGTGTAAATAAAACAGTGGCCGAAGTTACAACAAAAAATTGGCAATTTATATTCAGAGCTACAACTTACGAGGTTTGAGTGAAAACACCAGACCAGATTTTTTTCCACTAGCGGACAACTTGCTCTATCCTTTGATATACCACTCGTTGACCTCAGTCACTTCGTCTTCGAGCTATGGCTGCTTATAGCTGATTAAATTTATATATTTTAGTTATGTCCTAAAACCATCTCTCATAGGAAGGAGGGAGGGAGGGAATGGACCAAATTATTTTGCAAGCACCAGGCAACCTTACTCTATCCTACGATACCTCACTCGTTGACCTCACTCACTTGGTTTTCGAGCTATTGTTATTTAAGGCTGTGTCACATTCCCAATTAATTAAAAAAATCTAAATTCAAAAATAGAAAACCGTTCACAAAATCAGTCACGTATCGGCAGATGCCGCGTGACCACGTCCGCCATTTTGTATTGTTTATGTCCAGCCAGTGCGAGACAATCAAAAATAAAATGGCGCCAATGAGGTCACATCATTGTTAATAAACACTTTCCCGGTATAACCCTGCGCGTGCACACGATTTTTCTGATTATGTAATTCATTATTGAAATATGGTAATGTCATTGAACTACGATAAACAATAGACTAAAAATTCAAATTGAAAGGAGGGTATTTTTTTTATTTTTTTTTATTTGAGTTTCTCTTTAGTAATCTTATCTTTTTATATTTATATAATGTTAATGTACTTTCAAATATGTATATTGTTATTGAAATTAATGAATTGAATTCGGATTTTCAAAAGAAAATATGCCTCTGTGTACAATTAATATTATTTATTAGTCAATACTGGCTGACACATCCGATTTAGACGGTGGTGCGATTCTATGCCTCTGCAGCCTGGGACGTTATGTTACTACCTTTAACTATTTCTGCCGCAAAACAGTAATAGCATTGCTGTGTTTTGGCTTGAAGAGTAAGTACTACGACTGTAAAAAACGTCTTTCTGATTGGCTAAAAACACTAAACTATGAGGAGATCGAGAATCTCCTTAAATACTCGTATTTCTCCCCTTTTTACTTTAAATGAAACGTGGTTTACACCGAGCCCAAGATATTTTATCGCAGTTTTTCATTTAACATCTCTCACTCATTTTGGCATGGAACACCATACATCTCTCTTGCACACACACATACACCATCACACACACCCGCTCTCTCTCTCTCTCTCACACACTCACACGTTAATTTTATTATATAGTAAATAGGTACACAAATAAAGAGGTATGGAAGAGCGTGGCCCTCTGACACAGGTGTTGTCACACTTAAAAGAGGGCCTCCACAATTGTAAAATTATTTGTACCTTTTGTTACTGAATAAACCTTTTTTTTTTTTATTTATTTTTTAAGAGTAAGAGAGTCAGCGTAATTACTGGCAAATGAGGCACTACATCGAAGTCCTCAAGGTTAGCAGCGCATCGACAACGTTAAATTATAGTGAGGTGAGATGTCTATAGGCTATGATAATCAATTACCATCAGGTGTCCCGTTTCCCTCTCCTTATATAATTTAAAAAAAAAACACTTTTTCGCTTTAATTTATTTTACACACACATTACACATTCACACGGATGTCAAGAATTCATCACAAATACTTTTTGGTCTCATAGAGTAAGATTGATGTGTACACATAGACAGAATAACATAGAGCTCAAACTATCTTTACATTGTACATTTGGTATAGTTGGTGTGAAACCAGTATTTTGCCATCGAATGTTTATTCAAACGTCTGAAACCCTTACGAGATTAATGGCGGGTCAGTTTTACCATTCTCGCCATTCGCCACCATATGGGGCACAAGGTCACCATCGGATCTATTTCTTGACACAATTCGTGCCGCACATGGTGTCTGGCGGGTGGGTTTTTTGTGCAAAGGGATCGGGGATTTAATGGCCTGTCAAATTATGCCATATGCTGACAACTGACTGCAGTGTTTGAACAATTATAGAAAAAAGTTTTGGAAGTTGAAATGAATTTGCAATTTGACATTTTTTAAACAATTTGCGATCTTGACATTCTCCGAGTTGGACGTCTTGACATTTTACGATTTTGACATTTCGCGATGTATCGAATATTCGATGTCCTTTTTTGAACCTATAAGTATGTAACTAATAGCTTTTTCTTTATGTTTAAAATAGATTTAATTTGTTCTAATACCGGTGTTACTTTGTTAAATAAATTACCTAAACTTCTGAAACTCTACTAACTTATTTATCATCATCATCATCAGCCTATTAATGTCTCCACTGTTGGGGCACAGGTCTCCCTTGCACAAGGGAGTACGGGCCATGATCCACCGAGCGGGCCCAGTGCTGATTGGTGGATTTCACACGCCTTCGGAAACTTTTAATTTCCTCAGACATGCAGGTTTCCTCGCGATGTTTTCCTTCACCGTCAGAGCAGCCGGTAAATGTACGTAAGTCTCCAAAAAATCCGAAAAACTCATTGGTACATGGCATTGCATGGTTTCGAACTCGGACCTCCTACATGCGGGAGTCCGACGCACCGACGATGAGTTTTATCGTCACTCACTAACCACTAAAATAATTTGTCAAAATTATTTGATAATTATTGCAATAATTTTGAAATTTAAATTAGTGGCCCTTATCCCCTTGTACAACATTTTTAATTTGGACTCATCATCATGATGATGATAATACTCAATCTGAACAATATACCGAAAACTCAAAGACACATAAATAAAGCAGCTTACTAAATCCAAGCTATCAATAAATTTCAAATGGAATTCCATGCCGACGGCAGAGTGAAAACAGCGATCACCGTTGGCGGGTACTGTGTATGGGTGCATTTCATAAATCAGCTGTCACTCCAAGACGCATTATCGACCGTTATGACGATTTGTAAGCTACCCCCTTTTGTACAGCGCTGCGATCCGTAAACACGTTCTATTTTCAAAGTTTCGACGCGTGGATGAAAGAAGAAAGGTCTAAGAACTCTACAGAGAGAAGATTCAGCGTTTATTGTTACGTTTTGCTCACTAATTTTATTTAGTTTAATATAACCTATGCTTAAGTTCTTACTGGTGTATGGACTATGAATACTTTGTCATCTTACCGCACAAATAAACTTATTCTTAGACTTTCAGGACAATAATCGAAGATGATTTAATTTTTGAATCATTTTGGAGATCAAATCGTAATGCACTATGTTTTTTAGACAGATGATTTTTACGTTCAGTATTAATAATTTTTTTTAGTATTAGTAGATATTAGATTAATTTGATACATTGCTAGATAGAAGGGATTTTTATAAGTAACTTTGTTTTAAATGTTTTAAAATTCCTTTTAGGTTTAGAATATAGTTACACTAATGTAATGTTATAAATTGTAATATGCTTGCACGGAAAGTGCGACGGAGTCCCGACTTACAAGATACAGGTTTAGACCTCGTTTGTAAGTCGGAGGTCCTTTTTTTGTGCCTTGTATAAGTGAATAAACTTTTTCATTTTCATTTTATTTTTCCATTTTAAATGAAAAATCAATTACTTATATCAGAAGTCTTTAGATTCACCTGGGAGTTACTCGTATTATATAAGATCCATATTTTTTCGATGACTTATTTTTGTACCAAATATACACACGCATGTGTACTTTCTCCTATAGGCCATAGTGAGATCTATCTGTACACATCGAACGCCAAATCCGTTGCGTCATAGACAACGTTCTCAATTTGAAAATCCGAAACAAAGAAAGGGCAGGGAACTTTTAAATCATGGAATAGTGAAGTGACATTCATGACAGCGTGCACCAGAAAAAAAAGAAAATAAAGCCAATGACACATTTATTTTAGTTGTCAGTTGTTGGTGCTTACCTTTGACAGCTCATAACTTTCGAACTTTAATTTGTGATAAGCTAAATGTGTGTTCTTAGCTTTTATGGATGGATGCGCTACTGGATTTTAAACTTTCACGTACATGTTGAAATACAGTAACCTTTGAAATAGAGCTAGTAAAGTATAATAATTTTTGCTCTCTTTTACTGACTTGAAGACAGAGTCTAACAAACTGCAAGTCAACAACAACCTAACCTATGTGGGTTAAGTTGTTGCGTTCATGCTGTCATGGCGTGTTCGTCCTATTTTATTGTTTAAAAACGGTTTACTGTGGTAATTTTTTTGTAAAACTAGTGTATTTTACCTAAAAATCGTCCGCGTTAAGTGAACGTTATATAAGACAGTGAAATACTACAGACGGTGTGGATCCGGAAACCTAACCTCCAATTGCACTTGGAATGCAAGACACTAGGCATTCCTAGTGCACACGACTATCCCTTAATCTCGACGTTGTTAAACTGTTTTTTTTTTCAAAACATACGCCAAAACGTTGGTGTTATTTGCAAGATTCTAACACGGTCATTGGCCGAATTGCAGTGTAAATCACTAGCAAGGGCCATTAATTAAAGAAGAAAAAAAACCTAACCTAGTTTATGGCTTAACATAGGTACCTAGTACCTACCTAAGTCAAGCGATAAACTATATAGTTAGGTTAACATTAACATCCCTAATGCGCGCCATTGGACCTGATCTCCGGCCAGTCACTTGATGCTGAAAATGATTGGTGATAAAATATAGAAACACTGTAAAATTTCTCGGTATACCTAGTTTGTTGTCCTTTTTTTGTTGGTATAAGGAGAGCAGACCATCCATCTGATGGTAAGTGATCACCGTCGCTCATAGACAATTCACCTTACTATGTTATTAGAGGGTTTTCGATGCGCTGCTATTTTTCATTTCATTTATTGAAAATGCATTACAATGTCATACAGCACGGAGCCAAAATTGGAAATGTAGTCAGTCATACATGACTATATGAAATTATAATATATAATTAAAATTATAATTATAATATTTTTTTATGGTGCCGGTAATTAATGACCCACGCTGGTTCTCTTACCCTTCAAACCGAAACACTGCAATGCTGCTTTGCTCCATAAATAGGTAAAAAATCATCTAATCCTACTAAAACCAATCAAATTTTTTAACTCATCACCATGGCTCTCTCCTCGAGCAATCGTTCATGTCATGCCGTCCCATAAATTACTCCTATAATTTTATTTTTACTACGTTCATTGGACGGCTGTTAACCGAACTAATTACACTCGCTGACAATGTGGTTTGGGGCATTACTCGACTAATTCGTTTGACAGGCGAGTCGAGGCAATCATAATCGGGTGATGGCGCCTCCCTAGGCAGGCAGCCATTGACAACGGGTTAAGTTTTTTATTTTAATGGCGTTGACACTGGCTGCAAATGGTAGAAAAACTTGATTTCTTTTTTTAAAGAAATTATAGGGCGTAATGTTATTGCATTCATGCTGTCATGGCGTGTTTTCGTCCTATTTTATAGTTTATAAACGGTTTATAGTGGTTATTTTTTCGTAAAACTAGTGTATTTTACCTAAAAATCGTCCGTGTTAAGTGCACGTTATATAAGACAGTGAAATGGGAGTGAAATACTATTACAGACGGTGTGGATCCGGCAACCTAACCTCCAATTGCACTTGGAATGCAAGACACTAGACATTTCTAGTGCACACGACTCTCCCTTAATGTCGACGTTGGTAAACTGTTATTTTTTCAAACGTTCGAGTTATTTTCAAGATTCTGACACGGATATTGGCCAAATTGCAGTAATTTTTTTTATAAATGTCTACTAGCCAGATTTTATTTTAATAAAACTGTGACATTGTACGACAGCAGCGTAATACTACAATACGGTACGGCAAATTCTTGATCTACGTTCGATTTTCCCTCTGGCATTTTGTACATTTTTGAAATCTTACTTAGTCGTGTTTGTAATAGTTGTTTGTTTGTTTATTGTATGCTTAATGGCCAACCTGTTGTCAGAGTTATTCAGGCCGCCCGTAAGCTCTGACATGGTTTGACGACTAGTGTTGTAAAGGACTCGAGCCTTGGACTCGTAATGTGAAGACTCGGCCTGATTATGAAACAACAACATGGCTAACTAAATGATCTGTAATGACGTGTAACTGATGTTATCAAGAAAGTATTGTATTGTATTGTAAATTATAGTCAATAACAATACAATACAATACTATATATTGCACACAAATACATATTACACGTACATATCCTGCCCTTAGTCCTAGAGTCCTCGAGTCCTGTTGTAATGCCATGTGTATTGTGAATTGAAAAATTTGTCGTGTCCCACTAAATTACTACCGAGTCCTGAAAAACCGTACTCGGAGGACTCGAGTTTTTTGCAACACTATTAACGAGTAGTAACTTAGTAGTAATAGATCCTAAAGTGAAGGATCGCCTGCGGTGGTACCACCCTCTTATCTATTTCTGCCGTGAAGCAGAAATGCAAGCATTTCTGTGTTTCGGTTTGAATGACAAGAGAGCTAGCGTAATTTCCGGCACATGAGGCATTCCATCTTAGTCCTCAAGGTTAGCAGCGCATCAAAAACCCTCTAATATTAATACAGTTAAGTGAGATGTCTATGGGGACGGTGACCACTTAACATCAGGTGGTCCGTTTGCTCGTCTGCTCTCCTTATTTAATAAAAAAAAGAGTAAACGATTGCTGTCGAGCGAAACAACCGGCAAATATTCTATAACAAATGACAACCTTAAAGATTTAGTGCCTGAAGTCAACAGAGCATAATTAATCCAATTTACCATTAATCTATTAACTTATTAAAGTAATTTGGTTAAGCGGATATTGGATCTTACGTCAAGTGCTTCATCCGTTCAACTTAACATCAGTTTAAGTAACCGAATAAATAACCGGTTATTACCAGTTGTTACCGGTCACCGGTATTACGCATAAACCGATCAGATTTTATCTAACATAAAGTTTTAATTAAAGGATGTTTTAGTTAAGGTATAAGTAATCGAATTGACAAGGTATTAAAACTTAGTTAGGATAAATAAATAACCTGTTATCCTTAGCCCAGACTTATTTGATCATATATGGCTGAGAAAATACAAAATAAAACTAGACCGATAATGACAGGAAATGTCCTCCCGATCACTCGTACACAATATAGAATATGAGTAAGCGTGACAGTTGCAGTTTTAGCTTTACATTTGGCGGTCACCCCGGAATCCCAGAATCGAAGCCATTGTTTATTTCTCCAGGCTCTCCTATGAACTTTTTTTTCAGGACCTGAAACGTCCGTGGCCTAATGGTTAGGACGGACATGCGGGAGGTCGAAGACTTATTTACATTTACCGATTGCTCTAACGGTGAAAACATCGCGAGGAAACCTGCATGTCTGAGGAAATAAAACAAATTCAAAGACGTGTGAAATCCACCAATCAGCACTGGGCCCGCTCGGTGTATCATGGCGCATAACCCCCTTGTGCAAGGGGAGGTCTGTGCCCCAACAGTGTGGACATTAATAGGCTGTTGATGAAGAATCCCCAATAGCAATCCCAGTATAGCAATTGGCATATGACATCGCTCATCAAGGTAGGATATACATAGGTATTTATTCGACAGTGGTATTTCTCGTAAATCCATGATCCATACATAATATTTGTCAATTTAGTGTAGTTAAATGTTTAACAAAAACATACATCGTCATTCCTTTACTTTTCTACCTTTCCGTAGCCCAAAAATTAACAATCACACCTCCACAAATCTATTTCATTTAATCCCTATGGAATGCCAGCATTCCTGCACCCCACAAAGGGACCACGTCAGCTGCTGAATACAAAAAGCTATCGGCAGATGCGTCTGCGCACTCAATGCGATCCTCGGAGCTGTCAACTATCAGCTGTGCGGACTCCGCCATTTTTTATTCGAAATTTGAAACGAAATACGTTAGGTTCGTTTAGATTGTATTCCTGAATTCCGAAGTACCAAATTGCGATTTACAATATTCCGAAAGAGTTTGAAGAGGATTTCTTTACAAACGTAAAATCCTAGAGAAAGTCATCCCGTACACATGTATTCCAAACTTTTGTTTATCACAACCGCTCCAGAGTAATTAACGATAGAGTTCGGTGAGGGCTTTCCGAAAAAACTTGGACATACAGAGGGGATCCGCGGATGCCGAGAAAATTACCCTCAATATATTATTTTATCAGAATGAAGGTGATACAAAAAGTTCGGAATTTATGTGCACGGGATGAGGGACTATGTTTATTTATAGACACGTAATTGTGAATGTGCAAGTCAGCCAAGTTATAGAGCGTCGGTGGCACAGTGGCTAGGGTACCGAACTTCCATACGGGAGGTCCGGGTTCGAAACCACGCAGTGCCATGTACCAATGATTTTTTCGTATTTTTCTAAGACTTACGTACATTTACCGACTGCTCTAACGGTGAAGGAAAACATCGCGAGGAAACCTGCACACTGAGATGACCAGTGTGTAAATGGGGTAGGCACAATAGATCCACAAGTGTCGAAGTGCCGCTGGGTTATTCCCGGCCCCCTATCATAAGATAAGATTCCAGGCAAGTTATTCTAAATGTATAAAATTTAATAAACAATTATTGATTCAGAGACAAAACATAAAAACACCCAGACTCAGGAAAAGATTCACTATTAAGTTTAGCTCCAAACTGACCACAATTTGTCCTTAGACCTATTTACAGACTCAAAGAGGAAGTGTGTTACCGATTTAAGTATTTAAAATTTAAATAAAAACACCTTTCGTAATATCATTACTTACTGACATTTTGTGCTTACATTCACCTTTTTATAATACCTATGATATTAACCAATTTTTTAAATCTCAGTTTAGAGGTTTTGGTACACGACAAGGTGACCATGTCAGCCTCGTTAGGGTCACTAAGAAACGGGAAGGGAAGCTCAAGTATTATTAGAGTCAGCCCTCACTTTGAGAGCCAACTTAGCAAACAACAGTGTTTCATATTATCAGATAAGGGCTCAAAATAATATTGAGCCTCTCATTTTGGAGCCTATTGAGGTCAAATTTCTTCCTCTCAATTTGAGAGGAACCTTTTTATATTATAACATTTTAATATGTATATATTCGTATTAATTATTCTAGTTTATATTTATATGTAGGTATGTATATTAAATCACAGTAATATTTCGTTTTTTTCACCCACTATTGCTTGTTCCTATATGTCTGTTTTTTTTTAATTTTTTTTAATTTTCATCTTTTCTATTTTAGCACCTAGTTTTCATTATCTTGTCTACTCGCCACTTTAGTAACCACGAGGCAGTCTGTTATTTGCCTTAGTTATTATCATTAATTCTCTGTTAAATCTATGATGTACGCTGCCCAATAAAATCAAAAGTAAAAAATAAAAATCTCGAATTCTTTACAAAAATTGCAATAAGTGCCTTAAGCAACACAGAACTCGCAAGCATCGGCTAGATTCAAACAATGGGGGTCCCATAGCGATAACTCGTGTAATTATAATTACATTTAAACACAGCAATGTAAACCTAACGGTCTCTGTATGTAGTGTTACGTGCAATGGCCTCGCCTCAGTCATTATGTCTTCTTCATTAGTACGAGCGATAGATTGGACGTTGCAATGGAGCAAATCGTGTCGTTTTGCGCTGGTTATGCGTAATTACATAGATGATATCTTATCTTATGACAGGGGGCCAGGGATAACCCCAGCGGCACTTCGACCCTCAGGGATCTTTTGTGCTCACCCCTAACCTTAGTCTCCTTCCTGTTCCTTAAAGATGCTTTGCATCAAGGCCGCTATACAGCTTACAGGAAGGAGCCTATAGTCCTCTGGTTTCGGGTAGGCTACCCCCGGAAGACTCATACGCTTTCCAGCCAACGAGTCACATTCGCACAGCAAGTGTTCCATTGACACAACGGTGTCATCACAGGCTCTGCAGGTGGGATTGTCTGCCAGTCTCATCTTGTGTAGGAGGCTGTTAGTGCCATAATGTCCTGTGAACGAGTTTTTCCGATTTTTTCGAAAACTAACGTACATTTACCGACTGCTCTAACGGTGAAGGAAAACATTGTGAGGTAACCTGTATGTCTGAGGAAAGTTCTTAAGTAATTTACTTAGGTATTAGTATGTAAGTAGGTATCTACCTCCAATCATAACTTCACAAAAAATAACAAAATATTGATATATAGGTAAATTTCTTTCTCGGATGGAAAGTTGAAGAATCTTGTGTATGTGTTCTTATCACTATTTAAGCATACATAAACTACACTTTAATGCGTTCGTATTGTAACGAAAAAATAAAGTTTAAACTCGGCAATGCAGCTCACGGGCGAAATTATTTGAAACAAATTGATTTGACTGCGATGCGCGCGCGCACCCGTGATCGCCCTCTCCGCGAGCAGTTTTACAGCACACATGCTCAAGTTGCACGCGCGCCCGCCCGACCCGGACGCGCGGTACCCGCTCCCGCGCGAGCTGTTGTTGTCTCCGTCACCTGAGGGCGCCGGAGAGGAGCGACGTGACGACGCACGGTGAATGCGACGTACAAGCCTCATTACCCACACCCCCTCCCCCAGTAACCTATGAACTATACTTTTAAGTATAGTTCATCATATCACTAAGTCCGCTGTCGCATCAGCGGCACCCAGCACCGGTGAGCGGTATCTCACCGAGATCCGTCCGGGCAAGAGGTATCCGAGATATGGTTGAAAAAAAAAGGTAAATTTAACGTGTTTTCAAAAGATTGAAAAAAATAGGAAGCGTTTTTTCGAGATCAGCTTCTCATAATGACGATTTTTGCGTATATTCAACATCTCTATATTCTAGCACCAGTTATACTGTAATTTCATATAACTTCCATGATTGTTCTGCAGTTATCGACATTCAAGAAGGGTTGCCACCCTTGAAAGGATACCTAATTTCAAAATTGCTAAAGTTGAAAACTTAGTTCTAAACTTGGTTGAGTCACGAGTAGTCATGAATCCATGACCAATCGACAATTAAATTGGATCAATCACCAAAATGAATTAAAAAATAAAACCATAATAAATTCTTTGTCATGTTGTTGACATCCATTAAAATAGAATTTGATCTCCCTTAAGGCCATCGCACATTGTAGCGACTTGACGCAAACCCGACACGAACTCAATTCAGAGCAAAGCATTGAAATGTGAGTTTTATATCGTATTACATACAGTAGATTTTTAAAATTCTAGTGAAGTAGTTGTTGACGAGTGGCCCACGCGTTGACAACTCATCGACGACTACGTCACCTTCTACTTTTGAATTTTGAAAACCTACTGTATGTAATACTAAATATAGCTCACATTTCAATGCTTTGTTCTGAGTTGATTTCGTGCCGAGTTCGCGTCGAGTTGGTATAGTATGCGATGGCCTAATTACAGTCAGATATTAATCTGTGGCCCAATTACAGTCTATTTATACACCTGGAGGGTGGTCCGGCAAAGCAGTGTTAGTCTAAAAATAAAAGATTCCCGGTAAACGTTTTGTACGACCTCCGTCAATTAGAAATGTCAGTTACTGTATTATGTCATGCGGGAGTCAACGGTCGTCGGAGTGTGCGGGTGCTTTCGTTGATGTTGGAGTAATCGATACTGTCTTGAGAAATCCCTGAAGAAATTGCAAATCTATTCGAACCTGGATCGAGCTATTTGGGGGAGTTGATTTTGACATGGAATACATTCAATTTATTTTTTACAGGTTTGAAATTTTTAAATTCAAATGGGGGGTTTCAAAAGTTGGAATTCAAAAGTTGTTTCTTGTTTGGCGAATATATTAGCAAGTTTATTTTTTATGAAGTTTATGAATAATTTACAACTTTTATTTATGTTGTTATCCAGTTTTATTATATTTAGCCAGTCTACATCCCGTAATGCAGTATGTGTAAATTCTTTTTTCTACCAACCATCGAGTAGTTGGAATGTTTTTGAAGTGACATTTAGAGTTACACAGCCTTATGATCAGAAAAGCCTAAATGACACTTGTGCAATCTGGACCAGGGATGTTACGGAGCTTCGGCTCCGACTCCGAAAGGTCGAAACTTCCGATCCCGGACTTCCGTGCCGGAGTCGGAGACGGAGGTGTTGATTTTACACCTATGTCTCGACTTCGGCTCCGAAATTTTGAATCGGAGGTTATACCGAAGATTTGTGAGCAGGCATATTCAAATGTCAATATTTAATTAAATAGTGTAGGACTACATAAATGAATATGTTTTATTGCCGCAAACGTCACCATAAAAATATTGACCAATATTTTAGTTCAGCTATAAAAATTAAAAAACGGTTTAAAATTTAAACTTCTTCTGAACATCTCCGCCTCCGACTCCGATAAATCAAATTTAAAACCTTCGGTTCCGACCCCGGTTCCGGTAAAACCACCTCCGTAGCATCCCTAATCTGGACATGAAACTAGGCAAAATTAGGGTATTATTATTTTAATTATTTTGGGTAAACCCAAACCCCAAACCCTTGGCTCGCTTGTCATTGCTCACATGATGATTCTAGAGGAGAGAGCGCTAAGTACTTGTCCAAATTCTGTGGGTCTAACACGGTATCATTGACGCAACCCACTCTGGTGGTAATCTTTTCCAATATAGACATTGTTCGTCATAGAGCCACATTCCTCGAGTCCCCTATTGTCAAACAACCTGGCCGCTCTTCTTTTTATTACAATTTGACGTTTGATAGAGACACATTTACCTTTGCTCTATTAATCCCTGTGAAGAGATAAGGTTTTGTACTATTCTAGGAACGCGCTATGTGAGGACATGGATGACGTAACGTCAGTTGTATGAAAGGGAAAAGGGAAGATCTTCCACTAGGCGGGGTGTTGTGCCTGGAGACGTATGTCCAACTATGGATGTTTGGAACTCGTATATATACGAAATCCCAGGAAAATTTCGATAGCGCGTTCTACACCGATGTGAGTAGGTAGTAATCGCAGTGGCGCGTCGTGCGTCGCCATACTTTCATTTTGACGTAGAAAATTCATTCGAAAGAATTTAGAGAATGACAAAATTATTGTTAGAGTATGACTTTTATTTAAAAGTGTGAACGTGTGTGTAAGGCACATTAAGTACATCTAAGTCCTAAAGGTTAGCAGTGCGTCGAAAACCCTCAATAACATTATTTATTCTGCGAATTTCCAAAGGATATTGACTAATGTTTTGCATTCGAAACCACTGAGCCGCCTTGCAAACGATCAAATCAAAAACATATGTAAGTACCCATATCTTATCTTATGATAGGGGGCCGGGAATAACCACAGCGGCACTTCGACCCTTGAGGATATTTTGTGCCTACCCCATTTTACACACTGGTCAGATGACCGGTGTGCAGGTTTCCTCACGTTGTTTTCCTTCACCGTTAGAGCAGTCGGTAAATGTACGTAAGTCTTCGAAAAATACGAAATACTCATTGGTACATGGCACTGCACGGTTTCGAACCAGGACCTCGAAATCCGGTGTCCTAGCCACTAGGCCACCAACGCTCTCTAAATACCCTTATCCATACACCCTCTCTAGGTACCCATAAGTTAGACCCACAAAACGAACGATATTCACAAAGAAAACGATTCTTTAATGTAATAATAGGCACAACCTTTGGCCTTCGAATTATATTTATCTACCTCTATACTGGATCAAAACCGTCGTTAATTTTTTTTAAATACTTTTTTATACCGGCGCGTGTGTTACCGGTGTTTGCATTACATATATTTGGTGCCACGTGTATTTTTAGAATCCAACCGTTGGTAGATCTTCAGGTATTTTATTAGGTGTGTTATGTAATTAGATTACGTATACCTAATTTGATTATCTGCGTAGAAACGTGCGCGAGTGTGACTCGTGATCCCACCTACATTGTCCCACTGTTACTCGTAGTCCCACTAGCCTGAAAATATAGGTACGTGGTCCCACTGCATAGTGGGACTACCAGTAATCGTTGTAGATTACGGCTCGAGGTCCCACTCTATTTTTATTTCCAAGTGTAAAGAAGTCCTTCAGATACTGAATGGAATAGCCTGCCGGTGTCTGTATTTCCCGAAATCTACAACCTTGGGATCTTCAAGGCCAGAGTGAATAGGCATTTACTGGACGCGCATGCTCCATCGTCGACCTCATCGTCGCTTACCATCAGGCGAGATCGAGGTCAAATGCGGGTTTAGTAGTCAATAAAAAAAATAAAAAAAAATACTGGACACTCGAGTCACAATTCACAATATATTATAATTGTATATTGTCATACCTGTCAGTGTCCGGTATCCTTCAAATTGTCTTTCTTCACACCATTATCTGCTATATTCATTAAATATGTTTCAAATAATAAACAGAAAAAAGGTAAAATCTTACTCAGTGTCGGATACCAATACTATCGGCATAAACGTTATGTTGGCTTTTCTATTTCCTAATTAATGTTGACTTCATAAAATATTGTTTATGACCAAATTAGTGGGACCAAGAGCAACTGCATTACGGCTGACTAATGATCCCACCAGACAGTGGGACCACGAGCCCATTATATCGAGATACTGTACCACTAGTGGGTCAAATTAGTGGGACCAAGAGCAACTGCATTACGGCTCACTGATTATCCCACCAGACAGTGGGACCACGAGCCCATTATATCGAGATACTGTACCACTAGTGGGTCAAATTAGTGGGACCAAGAGCAACTGCATTACGGCTCACTGATTATCCCACCAGACAGTGGGACCACGAGCCCATTATATCGAGATACTGTACCACTAGTGGGTCAAATTAGTGGGACCAAGAGCAACTGCATTACGGCTCACTGATTATCCCACCAGACAGTGGGACCACGAGCCCATTATATCGAAATACTGTACCACTAGTGGGTCAAATTAGTGGGACCAAGAGCAACTGCATTACGGCTCACTGATTATCCCACCAGACAGTGGGACAACGAGCCCATTATATCGAGATACTGTACCACTAGTGGGTCAAATTAGTGGGACCAAGAGCAACTGCATTACGGCTCACTGATTATCTCACCAGACAGTGGGACAACGAGCCCATTATATCGAGATACTGCACTACTAGTGGGTCAAATTAGTGGGACCAAGAGCAACTGCATTACGGCTCACTGATTATCCCACCAGACAGTGGGACCACGAGCTCATTATATCGAGATACCGTACCACTAGTGGGTCAAATTAGTGGAACCAAGAGCAACTACATTACGGCTGACTAATTATCCCATCAGACAGTGGGACCACGAGCCCATTATATCGAGATACTGTACCACTAGTGGGTCAAATTAGTGGGACCAAGAGCAACTACATTACGGCTGACTAATTATCCCACCAGACAGTGGGAACACGAGCCTATTATATCGAGATACTGTACTACTAGTGGGTAAAATTAGTGGGACCAAGAGCAACTGCATTACGGCTGACTGATGATCCCACCAGACAGTGGGACCACGAGCCCATTATATCGAGATACTGCCCCCTGTTCCAAGTATCCCTACTGATATATCCCTTCTAGTAGGGATAGATGGATTTTTTAGTGGGTCAAATTAGTGGGACCTAGAGCAACTGCATTACGGCTCACTGATTATCCCACCAGACAGTGGAACCACGAGCCTATTATATCGAGATATTGTACCACTAGTGGGTCAAATTAGTGGGGTCACGTGTCGTACACTATTAAAAACCCTCCAATAACATTCTAGTGACTGATCACTTACAGTAAGATGGCCCGTTTGTTGTCTGCTCTAAAATTTCGTTTTAGAGTTAGAATTTTCTAGTTCAAATGTTTTATTGCTGATTATAGGTTTCATGGTTCTTGTGATTAATAATTTGATCCGCTATAATCAACCTTGTTAAGGCATGCAATATTTATTTTATTTACAACATTATTATCATGTCCTTTATAACTATTAATTCATTACTCAATTACTATAAATGTCAAAATATTTATAATTAATGTATTGTCAAAAATATACAAGTAGTAAGTAAAGTAAATGTAAAAGTAAAATACACTTTATTACACAAATAGAAAACAACAAACAGGAGATAGAAAAGGAAATAGTGAAGTACAATTTAGACGGTCTTATCGCTCTTCCAGGCAACCTTCGGGCAGAGGAAATGATTTCGAGAAAGAGATCACCTACTACCTCTTTCTCGAAATCATTTCCTCTGCCAGAAGGTTGCCTGGAAGAGCGATAAGACCGTCTAAATTTTATGGAACACGTAGTTATTATTTATTTGGATTTAGGTAGTCATTTATAGTAGGTATAAAAACGCTTTTCAGCAAGCCAGTTACTTAGTTTCCAAGTAAATTCAAGTAAAGTCTTAGTTTTAATTAGTCTTGGTAATGCGTTATAGATTTTTGCACACATATAAGCAACGTTTTTTGATAGAACGTGGACTTTGTCACATTTTTGGTATATACAAGTATGTTTATGGGAATATGTGGGAGTATAAAACGGTTTTTTAACAATTTTCTATAGCAATAACCTGACCAGATGATTGAAAAGTCAATCGGCACAACCGGTCGTATTGTACGTCCGTCCGTTACGGACTGGTCTCGGTATCAGCTGTTGGAACACTCCCGTACCAGAAATACTGGTTTCAATCAGGTACCGCGGTCTGAGTCGCGGAAATATTGCTTTTGAGGTTATTTTTATTGTTTTTATAATTGAAAATGTGAATAATTTAATTGGTAAGAAAGGAGCTCCTTCTTCCTTGCTTCCTTCCCTGTGCATGCGGTCAGGTTGTGGAATGCTCTCCCTCCCGGCATTCGTGAAAGTCAATCCGAAACTTGTCAAGGAACATTATTCTTTTGTCCTTTGGTATTTATTTTGTTATCCCTGTATTATCTATTATATTTATATGTTAGTATATGTTTATATATTGTATTATATTTATGTACGTATTTTTTAATTTTTTATTAATAAGTAGGTATATTTATTTAGCATATAGGTGCACACTTCGCCTGCCTTTCATATCAAATTGTCACTTTATTAGGATTTGGACACATATAATATGTTTATATTATATTTTAAGGTCTGACGCTGATCCCGTGGCGGAAAGGTCGTTGCCTGATCTGGGATGCCACATGCGTCAGCACGTATGCGGCATCTCACCTTAGAGGCACCCAACGCAGCGCCGGTTCTGCGGCTGAAACAGCGGCTGGGCTAAAGCACGCCAAGTACGCAAATTTGGAGGTGGCGTACGACTTCGTTCCGATTGCCGTCGAAACTGCGGGCATCTGGGGCTCAGAAGCGGGAGGCTTCATTCGGGAGCTGGGGAGGCGGTTGAGGGAGAGGGGGTGTGACCCCCGATCGGGATACTTCCTGGCCCAGCACCTTTCTCTCGCTATTCAGCGAGGAAATGCAGCATGCATAATGGGAACATTTGGACGGGGTGCACTAAAAGGCGGCCTTTTTGACTAAGCTTCTCACGTACTTAGTGACAAAGTTTTAGATTTTAAGGTTATTACTTATAAATTTGACAATTTAGTATTATTGAATTTGACTTTAATTAAATTTTTTTTTACACTAAATTGTCACTATGGGGTTTGCTGGAAGAGATCTCTGTTAGAGATAAGTCACGCCCTTTGTGCGTCACATATTTTTGTTTAAGTTTGTAACATATTATGTGTGTGTACAATAAAGAGTTAATAAAGCTCTTGAAAGGAATAAAAGTGATGTACCTAAGTAATTGTAGCAAAAATAAAACGTCTACCCACATGAAATGCTTAAAGATCTTACGCACAGGTTGCATGTTGCAGATTTCACCCAACCTGCGTGTAGTGAATGCTCACAGATTATTGTACACAAGAACTCAATAAGTAAGTAAGTAATATGTTTATTTCACACACAGCAATGACCGAAACAGTTATAATTATGATAAAGTAATTATGTAGTCAAAGGTAAACATATTGAAATCATGTCTGATGGTCTGCTGTTGTTGTGAAAAGGGCCTCAACTCAGCTTATTGCTGCAGACAAAAATGCCTACAGCGCTGGTATTCTGCTGGACCATGACCGATGGCTGGCCAAAACCAAAACCTACCAACCTGTAAGTAATAACGAATCCCACATGGGAGTCCGACGTCCTAGCCACGACGCCACCGACGCCCCAATACCTTACTTAACCAAGATCTTATCAAGTGATAGAATTCATGCCCAATTTATCTAAAAAGACACCAAAGACCTTAAAATAACTAGCGCAAAAGTTGCCACAAATTCCAAAACGGGCGGATCAATTTAAATATTCTCACATTTCGAACTAATTTCGGGCGATTTTAGGAATTAGATAACAAAAGGGCCGACCATAAACCAACACACATCTATTTGTATTATCTACCTTTATACCCTTTAGACCCCACAAATTGACAGAATTAATAAATACATTCGAAGAAGTCAACATAAAGTCCAGATCAGAAAAAATTGCCATAAAATTCCCTTACACAACATCCATTGCTTCTTTACTCTTGACACAAAAAGGAAAGGTGTTAGATTGTCGTGTATATTGTGTGTATGTCTGGTTATGGTTTGACAATAGTATCTCATCAACCTATCGGGCCCAATATGTTCTACTCCCGGAACCAATGATGCTATTATGGTACGAAAATTACTTCAAAAAGTTATTAATTCATAACTTAATTTATGGTTTATAAGATCTGGGACTATGGGACTATCTTTGATATTTAATAGGTTCGAGTATGATCATAATATGAGCTGATGCTGTTCTGATATCTAGAACTTTGAGGATCAGATAATGATGACTGATGAGGAATATAGTAAGTGGATCTCAACTGCGGTAACTATAGATGAGGTGTCTTAAATTAATTTACAGCGGCAAGGGGGGAGTTTTATATTTGATTTAGTTATATATATTACATTTTGTGATTTATATTAAATAAATATTCTTGACATTAAAAATAATAATCAAAAAAATATATTACAGTTTGTTTTACATATTTTTAGAATTAGAAATATACCTAGGTACTTATTTAGCCTATATCGATGTTCTTAGGGTTAGTAGTTACCCACGAACCTGCTTGGTTGTCCAAGTGGGCGGGGAGGTGAACCCCGACGTGGCGCGTCCCCAGGTGGCGGATAGGGGAATGCTCACCCTCTGGGTGGGTAGGAGCTTTGCTCCCGCGGACCAAACACTGGGGGGGGACGGGGAATGGGGGGGAGTTGGGAGGGGTTTCCCAACGAGAGGCGGTCCTCTGCGTGCCCTCTGTCGAGCAGAGGGCTCAGCGGACGGGCCGAGGGCGGGCTCGGCGTGCCTTCACCGGCCGCCGGGCAGACATTTGAGGGCATGTTCCTGTCACCGTCGACATCGTAACTCCGTGCGGGGACGTGAGACCTATTCGCGGGACTCACGGCTCTGCACGGCCGCGACGGCCTTGGCTTAATCGCCCGGGCTACGAGGTGGATTCCTCTATAAAAAATCCTCCGAATCCCAGTCCGGCGGCGCAGCGGCAGGGGATGTGGGTGGTCTGCAGCGTCCGGGTTTGCATCTATACGTGGATGCAAGTCCGGGTGTTGTAGCACTCGCATGGCTGACGGGCTAATCAGTCTTTACTATGGAGCGTTCCCCGTTGAGGTTTGGCCGACACCTTGGACGGGTTAAACCCTAGGCTTGCTCGGAGATGGGGGTTACCCGGGTCGACCTTTTATTTCCCCCACTACTCGTGGGAACTAAATGGAACCTAAAAACAAACAAACTGAAAAAACAGAGGAAGAAAGGGAGAAAGAGCAGGAGAGTGACGTAGGAGGGTCGGAGACCGACTCGAATATGGTCGAGGTACGATCGGACCCATCGTCTTGGGGCCGGTTGTGGGACTCCCCGGAAAGGGAAACAGGAGCCAGGAAGAGGAGCATTGCTCTTTCCGAGCCGGGCTCCTCTAGCTCGAACGACGACGAGGTGTCGGGGGATAAAACCCCCAAGCCCGTCGGCGAGAAAGACGCGAAGAGGAAGCGAGGCCGGCCGCCCACTACAGGGCATTATATTGGTCTCGCGAAGGCGAAGGCGGCGCTCAACACCGCGAAGAGGGAGGAGTTTCTCCGTAATGCCGAGCAGGAAGTGGACAACATGGCGTCGAGGGCCCGAACCAACAGGGTAACGCGCCTGTCGGGCTCGTCGTCCCAGCCCGAGGGGGACGACAAAACGGCCTCGGACTTGAGGGGACAGGTGTTAGAAGCCGTGGCGGTGATAACACGGGTCGCCGCCACGTCGGGCAACCTGAAGGGAACCTTCATACGGGCCCTGAAGGAGGCGGCGACCTCAATTAGCGAGGCCACTGCGGAACTGAGTCGACGCTCAGTTTCCGATGAGACGGCCAAGCTGCAGGCGGATAACGACCGCCTGAAGTCCGAGGTGGCCGGCCTTCGTGAGGAGATGGTGAAACTAAGGGCCGACATGGAGAGTGCCCAAAAGCCCTCACCCACTCCTCCGAAGGCAACCGCGGAGCAGTCCCCAGCGAACAGCGGTTTGGGCGCGGCGTCGCAGGTGGAGCAACTGTCTCGTGCCATTATGGTCCAAGTAGGGACGATGATGAGCGCGAGACTGGAGGCGCTGGAGGACAGGCTCCTACCGGCGAAGCGTCTGCGGCCCCCTCTGGCTGCGGACAGAGCCGTCGCCGCTGCCGTTGCTTCTGCGAGGGAGCCGCGGAGGGCGGCGCCCGGCCCTGCCCCCTTACCCCAGGAGGGACAGAAGGGGAAAAAGAAGAGGCGCGGCGCCACTAGGCCTGCTCAGCCCAGCCAGCCTGAAGCTACCCCGGCGGAGTCCAGCCCACGGCCGCGCGCAACAGCGCCCGCGGAATTGCCATGGACCGTAGTGGGCAGGCAGGGCGCTAAAAAGCCAGCGGGCGCGACACAGCAGCCGCGCCAACGGCAACGCCCGAAGAAGGCTCGCAAACTTCGCCCTCCGAAGTCGGCTGCGGTGGTCATAACCCTGCAGCCGGGTGCGGAGGAGAAGGGAGCGACGTATGCCAACGTGCTTTCAGAGGCGAGAAGCAAAATAGACCTCCCTGGTCTCGGCATCACGGCCCTACGGTTCCGTCGAGCGGCCACGGGTGCGCGCATCCTGGAGGTGCCGGGAGCGACCAGCGGAGATAAAGCCGACAAACTTGCCGACAAACTGAGGGAGTCGCTAAGCGCCGAAATAATCCGGGTCTCGCGGCCCGTTAAGTGCGCAGAAATACGAGTCGCGGGCCTGGATGACTCGGTGTCGGCAGAGGAGATCGTGGATGCCGTGGCGCGTGTGGGCGCGTGCCCCACGGACCAGGTGAAGGCTGGAGAAATCCGGCGCGGTTCCAATGGTCTCGGTACATTGTACCTGCGCTGCCCGGTCACGGCCGCGAAGAAACTCACGGAAGGAGGTCGTTTGTTGGTAGGGTGGGTGTCGGCGCAGGTGAAACTGCTCGAGCCTAGGCCCCTGCGGTGCTACCGATGCCTGGAAACCGGGCATATAGGCGGCCAATGCACTGCCGAAGTAGACCGCAGCGGGCAGTGCTATTGCTGCGGTCAGCTGGGCCATAAGGCTGCCCAGTGTACTGCCGAGCCACACTGCACCCTGTGCGAGGCTATCGGTAAACCGGCGGGGCACAGGGTTGGCAGCAAGAGTTGCACTGCCCCCCCTACCAAAAAGAAGGGAAAGAAGGTTGGCGATGGCCCCAAAGCCCCTTCGCAGCCGATCCCGTCCGGCTCCCAAGCCCGGACCGAGAAGGAGGACCCGATGACCGTCAATTAGATGGCCACCCACTTTCTACAGGCGAACATCAACCACTGCGCCAGAGCTCAGGATTTGCTAATTGCCGTGGGGGCGCCCGTACAGGATGGTGAGGCGCAAGCTCCGCCCTTGGGCCCCTCCGCTAACGCAGAGTCTCCAGCCCCAACTCCTTGACCAGGTGGTGTCGGCGTTGTTCCCACATCGGGAGGAACACGTCTCTCCGCCGATGGCTCCGCCCGCACGGGTCGAGCGCGAAGTCGACGACGAGGGGGCGAGGGCGCCTGAGGTGTCCGAGGGCGAACTTGCAGCGGCCGTGCTACGACTGCGCGCAAAGAGCACTGCCCCGGGACCGGACGGGATACCCGGGCGCGCCTGGGTGCTGGCTCTCAAGGCCCTGGAGCCCAGAGTGAGGGCACTATTCAGCGCGTGCCTGGCACAAGGCCAATTCCCATGCAGGTGGAAGACGGGTAAATTGGTCTTGCTGCGGAAAGAGGGACGACCACCTGACTCTCCGTCAGCGTATCGCCCCATCGTGCTCCTCGACGAGGTGGGCAAGCTTTTTGAGCGCGTCATCGCCGGCCGCCTCATCAGACATTTGGAGGGGACGGGGCCCGACCTGTGCGACTGCCAATTTGGTTTTCGCCGGGGCCGATCCACGGTCGATGCGATCTCGCGGGTCAGGGCCTTGTCGGAGAATGCGGTGTCTCGGGGTGAGGTCGTCTTGGCGGTATCACTTGATATCGCCAATGCCTTCAATACCTTGCCCTGGACCTGCATCACCGAGGCGCTCCGGCATCACTGCATGCCTGGCCACTTGCGACGGATCGTGGAGGCCTATCTCTCTGAGAGGGCCGTCACGTATCCGGCGCGCAACGAGTGGCAACAAAGGGAAATGTCGTGCGGTGTCCCACAGGGATCGGTCCTCGGACCGCTCCTGTGGAACATCGGCTACGACTGGGTGCTGCGGGGTGCCAACTTACAGGGGGTCGACGTAACTTGTTACGCAGACGACACCCTCGTCACGGCCCGCGGCGCCACATACAGGCAGGCGTCCATACTTGCCACAGCTGGAGTAGCCCATGTGGTGGCAAGGATCCGGCGATTAGGGCTCGAGGTGGCCCTGGACAAATCTGAGGCCCTGCTGTTTCACGGGCCTCGAAAGGCGCCACCAGCCGGTGCTCACCTTGTAGTGGGCGGGGTGTCCATCGGTGTCGAGTCGACGATGCGCTACCTTGGCCTCGTCCTCGACAGCCGGTGGAATTTTAAGGAGCATTTCAGGCGCCTAGCTTCGACATTAATCGGGGCTGCCGGGGCGCTTGGAATGCTCCTTCCAAACATGGGAGGACCGAATGTTGCCTGCCGCCGCCTCTATACTGGGGTGGTGCGGTCTATGGCTCTTTACGGGGCGCCCATATGGGTAGACGCCCTGTCCGCCCATAACAAGGCCCACCTGCGGAGACCGCAACGGGCCATGGCGGTCAGGGTCGTGAGAGGGTACCGCACCATCTCTTATGAGGCGGCGTGCGCGCTGGCCGGGACCCCGCCGTGGGACCTGGACGCAGAAGTGCTGGCGGACATCTACCACCGCACTGCAGAGATGCGGGCGAGTGGAGACCATCCTATTCCGGAGGAGATTCTGCGATGGAGAATTAACTCTCGCAGGACTCTCCTCCGGAAGTGGAAGGAGAGACTGGAGGAGCCGAGCGCCGGCCACCTTACCATCGAGGCCATTCGGCCTGTTCTCAAGGAATGGGTCGACAGGCGGCACGGGGTCCTGACCTTCCACCTTGTGCAGGTCCTCTCGGGACACGGTTGTTTCGGGAGGTACCTGTGCAGGATTGCGGGTCGGGAACCGACGATGGCGTGCCATCGGTGTGGCTGTCCGGAGGACACGGCGCTGCACACGGTAGCGGAGTGTCCTGCATGGGCGGAGCCGCGGGCAGATCTAGCCGCGGCAGTAGGGTCCAACCTGTCGCTGCCGAACATAGTCAAGGCTATGGTCGGCAGCGAGAGGGCGTGGGACGTTATGGTGGCCTTCTGCGAGCAAGTAATGGCGCAGAAGGAAGGCGAGGAGCGGATCAGGGAGGACGACCCTTTGTCCGACCCGATCCGCCGTAGGAGAACCGGGCGAAGGCGGCTGGCTCACGCTCGCCACCTTCCCCCTTAAAGAGGGCCTCCGGGCAATGGACACGGGGAGTCCATTGCCTGATAACAGGTCCTCGAGTTGGTCTGGCGTGCCCGTGTTCCGGCACGCCACCACAAGCCGAATGGGGACGCGAGTCCCCAGTGTTGGGTCCGTAATGCGGACACCCGCTGGCGAAGTTGCGGAAGTTATGCGCAAGCGTTCCCGTGGCTTCGCCGTCAGGCGGTGCGCAGGAACACCGGGGGGTTTTTGGCCGGTAAAAGTCCGGCATAACCTCTTCGTCTCCCCCTATGCGGCGAAGAGGTAAGCATGAGCGTTTCCCCCCGAAAAAAAAAAAAAAAAAAGGGTTAGTAGTTACCCTTAAAAAACCCTTCAATAAATTAAAACCAGAAATCAACACAAACATTTTCAAATAAACGTTAATATACAGGGTGTAACATTAAGAACGGTCAGTATGGGAAAGTCTGAAACTATAAGACATACGAACATCTGTTCTTAGGAACCATGTCATCAATTTTAGTAACAAGAAAAACTGTATTCATACATTTAAAAAAAACCTGTACTCAGCCTGGGAATCGAACCCGGTTTTTTGAAAAAAAAAATATCCAACACTATTTCTATTTAGATATCGACTGTGTAGGTGTTAAGGAATAAATGTTAGTATGAAACGTGATGTTTAAAATTAATAAAACGCATTGTTTCCATATCTTTTAATTTATTTTAGTAGGTATTCGAAATGACTACCATTTTGTAAAATACAACATTCAACTCGTTTAGGTAACGACCGTACTATTGAATGTTGTATCTTCAGGTGGTGAATTTGCGTTAAAATTGTCTCTATGGCTGCTTCACATCACCTTTCATACTAACATTTATTCCTTAAGACCTACACAATCGATATCTAAATAGAAATAGTGTTGGATTTTTTTTCAAAACAACCGGGTTCGATTCCCAGGCTGAGTACAGGTTTTTTAAAAAATGTATGAATACAGTTTTTCTTGTTACTAAAATTGATGACATGGTTCCTAAGAACAGATCTTCGTATGTCTTATAGTTTCAGACTTTCCCATACTGACCGTTCTTAATGTTACACCCTGTATACCTTCGGTGAACGCTTAGTAAAGTAAAAGGGCCAATGCACGGACACTTTTTAAAAAGGCGGTATCTTTATGAGTCATTACGATGCTGCGTCCGTCCAGGAATTTATTCCGATGTGCAAACAAGATGAAATACTTGACCAAGCGTTTGACGTAAATAGAGAGTTTTAGTAGTGCTCATAAAATATTAGATAAACAATGTGGTGATCATTTCATTTCTGTAAATATTTAATAAATTCTCACAACTTTTAGTTTTATTTTTTAATTCTTATTGGGAAATAGTGCATGTTAGTTTTAGCATACGTTTACCTATAACGTAATCGTATGATTAAGTATTGCATTAAAGGCGGTTAGTCTGCGATTTATAGCATTCAAGAGAAGCCTGTCTAATTAGAGAGAATGGATCAACATGTTTTGAATCATTTTTCTGATAATTTTGATTCATAACCATGTTAATACATATTTTAAAAGTTCAGGTTTTAGATATGTTATTACAAAATGGTGGTTTGATCTTTACAAATAAGTATAAGCGCTTATTTTACTTGACTGAATTCAGTCTATTATATAAATAGTTGACTATTTAATAGACTGAATTCAGTCAAGTAAAATAAGCGCTTATCCTGTTTATTTATAAAGATCAAACCATCATTTTGTAATTCCATACCTACAACGTGAACTTTTAAAATATGTATTAACATGGTTATGAATCAAAATTATCAGAAAAATGATTCGAAACATGTTGATCCATTCTCTCTACCTAGATACTCAGTTCACTTCGGGTCGCTGCGCCAGCGGAGTAAGTAAGTAAGTAAGATACTTAGTTAAACTCGCCAAGGAATGTAAACAATAGCGGCGAACATAAAATAGTAAATAGATGGAACATCTCGGCGGTCCCTAATCGACACTTGATCCAGAACCCAAACAGCATAGTGAACGGTTTTCACCTGCCCAGATCACTATGGTCGAAACTGAACCGCCTGAGGGTCGGACAGGGACGATGTGGTGAACTCATGCACAAATTGGGCTTTAGAGTTGACCCCGCGTGCTCCTGCGGGGCCGTGCAAACAATGAGCCACCTAACGGAGGACTGCGAAATATGGGCCATACCAGGAGGAATCGACAGATTGCACTTGCTGGAGACGACGTAGCCATAGCATGGCTGAAGAATATTTTTCCTTTGTAAAATAATGGTGTGATTGTGTGATGCTGACGACCGAACGATAAATAATAAATATAAAATAGTTGTTGTAGATATACCTACCTTAACACATTGTTATATCTGGTCATCCAACACATTGTTATATCTGGTCATCCAACGGGCCATTTATAAATTACTGTGAATTTTGTTTGTGCGACCAATCCCGCCCATATTTTGTGTTGTCATCGTTCGATTGATTCTTTGCACCTTCTCTACGCCGACAGGGCAACTTACGGTGCAGTCACCCTATTTAAATTCCGTCCTTATTGCTTGAAAATAGAAGTTAAGAAGGGCGAACGGGGCAATTGTCGGCTATCTACGCCGGTGGTTCTGTATATCACAGCTTGACACCTTGTTACGATTTCAGATCGATTTACTTTAAATCTTACTTTCTTCGTCGTAACATTCAAATTGTCTTGGGATTTCAATTCCAATGGTGACCAACGTCCACGTACCGTAAAATCGCCAAGATAGAGTTGGGCTATATTTTTTTAATGCAGGTTATATTTGTTGTATCTCTAGGTGTCAGCGGGTGATCGGAGCGGCTCGATTGAGTCGCTTCCACCGAATCAGATTTACAGGATGTAGATTTAAACTTGTAAAGGTGCATAAGAGGAGAGAGAGAGAGAGAGTGCATGAGAGCATCGGTGTCCTAATGGCTAACACTCCCATGCGGGAGGTCCGGGTTCGAAACCGTGCCTTGTACCAATGAGTTTTTCGGATTTTTCGAAGACTTACGTACATTTACCGGTGAAGGAAAACATCGTAAGGAAACCAGCACACTGAGATGACCAGTGTGTAAAATGGGGTAGGCACAAAAGATCCTCAAAGGTCGAAGTGCCGCTGGCGTTATACCTGACCCCCTATCATAAGATAAGATATACATCATCACCCTGTATGTACAATATTTGATTGTCGCCTTGTTTATGTGTCTTGTGTTCTATCTGCCGACACATCGCTGGGAGGTCTTTGAATAATTCCCGGTAATGAATTTGTTATAATATAGCGGCGGACGATGAAATAAAAGGTTTTGTCCAAACTGACACCGTTAAACCATTCACCGACAAACGACAATTTCTAGATGTAGACAGGTTTTTTATCCTCTGTGATTTATTGGTTTGATACTTGGAAGATTGCGAACTTTAAATCATTCGCAGGGCTTTGTTTTTATTTTTTCATGATTTTAACTATGTTTTTAAAACGATTCTTATTCGTTAAAATGTTAATTGTATTCATTAATACGAGTTTAAGGCTCAATTTACATTGCCACGGAATGGAACCGAAGCGAATTTTCGCAACGTAATAGCTACTTTTCTTTTTTGGCTCGTATTTAGTTTGTATGTTACACAATTGACATAAAGTTCATTATGCTATGTACAATTACGTTGCGAAAATTCGCTTCCATTCCATTCCGCGGCAATGTAAATTGAGCCTAAAGGTGATATGATTCTATGCAGAGTCAGTCTATGGTACCACCCTTATACTCTTACCCTTATTCAGATAAGAGAGTTAGCGTATATTTTTTTCTGATTGACTAATGTTGGTGGTCCTATTGACCTTTACAGCTTCACCGGGGTTTTGGGGGCGAGTGCTAAGTGCGCTTCAGCCTGGAGGAGGACTTAAACACTATAAGAAGAGACTACCTAAGGGCATTCTACTACCCAGGTGGGTACGGACCTCGGCTTAGGACGTCGCTGGGGAGGGAGGGATCGGGGAGAAGCTGCCTGGACCATGCCGATAGCGCGTGTAAGCGCTAGAAACGAGTAGGTAGGTGTGTGTGAACTACTGTCGGGTGGGGGAGTGGTTTCCGCGATGGAGATCGTGATGGCGTCATCGGGGTCGTCTAGGACCGTTAGTGGAGTAAGCGGCGGCGCTTAGTATAGAGGGTTTGGGTGGTGGGGAGCTTGCTCGAAGAAGCGTCGAGACGCTAACTTCATGTATTGAGCGATCGTGGGAGAGTCAGCGTAATTACCGGCACATACTTACGATTTTAGTAAATAAAAAGTCTTTGGTTCTTTTGTATCCCTTTACAATTTTACAATTCCATTACAGAACAAATAGCAAAAGTGTTTCCTTCAAGTATATTGTTCTTTTATTATTAAAAGTAATTTCTTTTGTTGCGGTTCTTTGTCTGACTTTAGTACGCACTTTGTGGCTACAGGCTGCAAATAAGTGTTGTGAGAAACTAATCTATCGATATTATCGTGACCTTAAAAATTACTCTTAATTTCGATTGTATCGACATGTCACAAAAGAGATAGTTTATGAGCAGTAATGATACTGTCGATAATATTAATAGTTACTACTTGTCAATACATATTATTCATTCTATCAGTTTTAGTTTTGAAATGGGGTAACAAAGTACAAATGGCATATTTTAAAAACTATAATAGCGAACAACAACAGACTATCTATAGCCTAAAGAGTAAGGCTCAATTTACATTGCCGCGGAATGGAATGGAAGCGAATTTTCGCAACGTAATTGTAAATAGCATAATGAACTTTATGTCAATTGTGTAGCTTACAAACTAAATACGCTTTACCGCTAGGGGAATTCTTGAGAATGCGCGAGGATTCCCCGGAAGATATGCGACCTCTTTTTCGGCTCGTATTTAGTTTGTATGTTACACAATTGACATAAAGTTCATTATGCTATGTACAATTACGTTGCGAAAATTCGCTTCCATTCAATTCCGCGGCAATGTAAATTGAGCCTAAGTGGTTTTCATGGTCAGTATAAGTACCATTTGATTTGTATCTTAATTGACCATCGATAGTTATCGATAATCAAACTATCGACAGTTTTGCAACACTAACTGCAATACAACCTGCGTCTGCGCAGACGGTAGCGCAAAGCAATTGTTGCCTGTCATATTTGTAATATTTCTGCTTCGTGCAACTGTTTTAAGTTCTTTGTTAGTCATTCATTTCATTGTTATTTCCTTTTTATTTTGAGAAAGGGGATATTGTTTTGCTAGGAATGTACTCGTATTTTTACACTTAATTACTACAATACTTAGGTATTTTACGAGTATGTATTTTGTTTACTTTTTCTTTATTACTTATATCTGTTATAAGTGCCTAATAAAGAAAAAAAATAAGGAATAAAGTAATACATATAATATATGTATTTGCCTCGGATTCTAGCAATGTACATTTTTTTATTTTTATTGACTACTAAACCCGCATTTGATCTCGATTTCGCCTGATGGTAAGCGACGATGAGGTCGACGATGGAGCATGCGGGTCCAGAATGCCTATTCACTCTGGCCTTGAAGATCCCAAGGTCGTAGGTTTCGGGAAATACCGGCAGGCTGTTCCATTCCTTAGCCGTTCGCATAATGAACGAAGAAGCAAATCGCTTCGTACGAGCAGATGGGATATCAACAACATAAGGATGGAACCCCTTCCCGCGCCTGGTAGTCCGAAGGCGGAATGGAGATGCTGGAATTAGGTCGTGCAATTCCGATGCGCACTCTCCGAAATGTATCCTATAAAATACCGATAGACAGGCAACCTTGCGCCGATGTTCCAGACTTTGCAGTCTAGTTAAATAATAAATTAAAAATTTAAGAAACCTCCGACCATTGTGGAGATCCCCTTACTCTTTCCTGATCATCATCAGGTCCTCAAGGTTCCAGGTGTACGACGGTCACCATGGTCATACACATTTGAGCTTAAACTCGAACCTCCTAACTGTTACCGTTCCAGAGATCCCACCATACTCCAAGATCCCAAGATACTCCAAGATCTTATAACCACTGATCCATTTTTCATCTGACATGGCTAAGAACATTCAGTAGGTTAGACCTGCGACGCCTGAAGGCCGGGACGCTCCGGGCTACAGCGCTGTGAAGTTGGCAGCCAAAAAACTCGCAGCCTAACCTGACCTTTATTTATTATTTGGATGAATTATTTGGGTGAAAATACCCATAATTATTGTTTTTACAGTCTTCGCTGCTGGGTATTTTCATCCTGAAGCCGTCTCTGGCATTCAATTCTCCCACTACCCCCAGTTTGACCCGCTATCTTGTCCTCCATATGGATCTTTTGATCCCAAACGGCTCAATCTATCTAAAAATCAAAGCAATGAGTCATCCAATTGCCCATTTTGTCAAAATACACACTCTCAGGTAAAAAGTCTTATTTAACCAAATAATTGTCACCCACCGCCCAGAAAGCTATAGAACCGTTTCAACAAACACTGAAAATAAAAGTTCCAAGCGTAACATTACCTTCATCAGGTTTCGTCACGCCTTTCACGATGCTACCTTTATCTTTAACAACCCCATTATCCGTTTCTATTGAAATCACGCAATTTTAGTGTACTATAGGTAAAATACCCCGCAGACTCCCGGTTTCTATTTCGTTCCGCGTTTATGACAGAACCTTTTGGACAGAAGTTGCCTTTTGTTTATGGTAACGGTTAGGTTCACCTGTATTTTTTTTTGCTACGATGGGTCTGTCTATTGTGCTACAGTTTTGTCGAAATTTGCTATAACGTGTGCTAACGGATCGTTTTTGTTTTGCTGTTTTATTATCTTCGTAACTGTCTTTTTCAATTGCACGTTTGTTGTCATTGAAAACATCTTCATTGTGACTGTCATCTTTATTGTATTTGAACGTATTTCATTTCACTTCGCTATCTATTTCATCATAACCACTACCTTCAATGCATCTACTCGTATGTTATATTCCAGCTGTGAGCTATGTTTTGAGTTTATATTATATTATATATTTTATTTATTAAGGAACGCAAACAGTTTACAAATAGATAGAAATACATATAAACAAAAAAAATTACACAGAAACAAAAAGGGTTCACAAATATTATAAACGTAAATAACATATTTCAGTTCATGTAGACAAGACAAGTACACACTAGTTATATATAAACATAGAAAATTAAATATACAAAGGAATTAAATGTAGAATAATGTAGAGGGATATAAAACAATGCTATTAAAACAAATAAACACAATTATATTGGAGATAGGTTACTGCTAATTATCATAATACTATTTTTATCTGTTCCAAAGAACAGTTGAAAAGGTCAACACTGGTAAATCGTTTATTGTAGGAGACACATGTTCGCGGAATAAAAGCATTCCTTCCATAATTTGTTTTTAACGGCGGAATATGAAAAAGACGCTGTATACGCACACAAAAACCAATTTTACCCAAAAGATAAGGACTGTCAATATTATTACTTATAATTTTATACATGAAGACTTGATCCCTAGTATCACGTCGTGATCTTAAGGATAGGTTTGAGATTTAACTACTTGCCTATCTAAAAGCATGCGATATTCTTGGACACAGTCACGCGCAGTCGGTTCATTTCAGTAATATCATGTAGTACACCTGCCTTCTGTGCGAGGACATCCGTGTTCCACTACTGATGCTAGCTTGATTTCTGTGTGTTATGTCATTTCATTTATGTATGTCTCTTATTGAACCCATGACAAAGAGATGAAGTAATTCTAAATAAAGCAATCGAGTTTATTTTTATTGCTGTAGTTAAAATTGAAATAATAAAGCTTTAATATTTCAGTGGTTATTAACCTTAATTAGTAACATTAATTACTACAGCCTCTACCTCATCATTATTATAAATAACGTCTGTTGACTCGTAAATAACTTTAACAATACTCGTTTAAGTCACAGCCTCTCTTAAAACGTCAAATGATAGCATCTCAGTTACATCAAGTTGGCGCTAATTCTGAACATAGTCAACTTGGCAAGGCCGTCCATTCGCCTTTCCACGTCCAACCAGCAACATAGGCACCTGACTCATAGGTCTGATAACCCAACCACACCTTCGTTGATACTCCTGGTGATGAAGAAAGAGAGGCAGAGGAGACCAAGGTTGTTTGGACGGCGGATAACAAAAAAAAGGTGTTTGCATGCAATGGTTAACGACAAAGGCGCAAAAACGAAACTTGTTACTGATGTATCAAGTTCTTTAAACGTCTTGAGTGCTAGATTGATGAGAGGTATTTTACGAAAGCTTTTTCGTAGTGCCTTATTTTGGAGAGGTTTTTGAGTACTAGAAACATGAATTTTAGTACTCATTTAAGAAACCAGCGACCAATACAATACAAATATTCTTTATTGCACACAGGACAAATCGAGGTTCAATAGTTAGGTATTTTGTAATTTTAGCTTCAGTATGTACACACACACAAAATATGTATCACAGGTCATTAGTGCAATTTATTTATTTATTTTTGGCAAATTCTTACCTAAATTCTTCACATAAGTATTTAATCTATTTGATGTTTAGTTTTTAATTTTAATTATAATTTTTTACCCACTATCACTATCGCTCCCACTAACATCTTGGGATAAGGGAGGTAATGAAAAACAGCGTTGCATATTTGGTACCCGAGTATGTCAGCATTTGCTGACTTTCCCCCCTTTTGCCAAATATACATTATATATAATGCTTTGTACTATAATTTTAAATTTATATGATTTGGCAATAAATATATTTCTATTCTATTCTATTTTAGTGTTATTTTAGTATTACTTTATTTTGAATAAACCCATTTTAGAACTTACCAAATATTTTACTTATTTGATTAGAAGAAAATCCTTAGGCTAATTTTGTTATTGAACACGACTGATTTACTAAAGATATGTATGTAGGTAGTGTAACTTATAACTTATATATAGATAAGTCAACTTAAATATTATAAATAATAAAATAAATAGGTAAATACATTTTTTTGTTTTAAAAATGTACAGTCATTACTCCCGATCCTGAATCGACCCCCGTCCAAAGGTACCCATTACACTGGCAGCATTGCCACGTTGTATAGCCAGTGAGATCCTTTGGACGAGGTACGATCCAGAGCTCCCGCTACCGCCCCTCTCTCTTAACCGCCGACCCAGGTCCCTAACATACGCCCCTGCCTCGCAACCCCACGTACCCGACGTCTCGACGGCAACCGGCACGAAATCATACGTGGGCTCCAAGTAAGTATAGGTAAGTTATATTATTATCACTGCCAATGTAATAAAGAATAATTACAAATACAAATATACTTTATTGCACACCCGGGACATAAACAAAACATACAACATAAAGAGAGGTACAATACAATGAGCAGAAGGCGGCCGCGGTCGCTTTAAGCGATATCTTCCAGGCAACCTTCAGGTGATGGAAAAATCATAAGATACATAATATACGGGTGCAAAAGGCGTATGAAATAGATACTACCCTCAAATAAATAAATAACAATAAAAAAAAATTATGTAGGTATCTTAGTAATTATAGAAAAAAACAGGTTATTATCAATAATTTTTTGGGTCATTTCTAATATTTTAAATAACTTTAAAGAGCTTCAACTCGCACTTATATTTTAAGTTTGTTATGCGCCTGAATGAATGAATGAATGAATGAATGAATGCGCCTGAGTTTACTATTAACGATTATCATAAGATCTTTTAATCCTTTCTGTATTTGCACCCTATTATGTAACGTAGTGTTACGTGCGCATGATGTTTGGAGTACAGTCTAGATTATATTTTGAACCAAGTATATGGATAATAATATGAATGTAGTCTGTTTACGTACTTATAAATAAAACATAAAAGTCATAACGTACAAGAGTATTAAATTATCCATCCTCTGTAGGTATAAGTTCGAGAATTAACCTTACCTAGACAACAAAACAAAAGATAATAGTTAATTATGTTACAACAGGGTAAGAGCCAGGTAGAGGAGCATCAGACAAGTTGTGACGTGTCGTCTCCAGACCTGTTACAGATGTCGACCTTGTCTCGACCTAGACCAGACCGGACTGGATCCGAGGTTCAACGGTCTCGGTACCACCTAGGGTTGCCAGATGGCCGGGTTTCGCCTGGATTCTCCCGACATTTCATATGATGTCCAGACTCCCGACAAAATACAAAATCTCCCGCCAGAAATGTCTTTATAAATACCAATACAAAGAGGAATCTCATGGCCTTTGATTTAATTAAAGCTGAGCTAGTAATTAGACTTAACTTCGAAGAAAATTGTTTTAATTTTAAGTGTTTCTTAACGCTCCTAAAGGATCCAAATTGGTAAACGTAAAAAATATTCAATATACATGTGGCAACGTAAAAAATAAATTCATTGATCTCAATATTGTTAATAATTGTCGATCATGTTTAGTTTTTTAGGAATAAAAAGTAAAATTTTTATTCATATTATTTTATTTCTCCAGACAACAACTCCAAAATCCCGACATTTTGTCCAGATATTACCGTTTTCCGATCTGGCAACCCTATCTATAAGTAGGTACTCTTCTAAACATCATGCATGCCAATCCTTTACCTTTCAAGTTTCTAAGTCAACTGGAAGTGGTATATGTTTTTAATGAGTGAGTCAGTGTTAATAACTCTAAATTAAAAATTAAAGAAACCCCCGACCATTGTGGAGATCCCTAAATTTTGATTCATATTATTTTATTTCTCCAGACAACAACTCCAAAATCCCGACATTTTGACATTTTGTCCAGATATTACCGATTTCCGATCTGGCAACCCTAGTCCCACCGAGAAGAATTTTAAGATCGTTTGTTTGAATTTTATTTAATCGCGATCGAATTGGGATATTGGTTTTAATTGACTGTTGAAACATTGTGAAATAGACTACAAATAAGTTAAATATATTGCGAATGACATGGCGAATCTTGGTGGAAAGAAACTAATTCCTTCCAGCAAAGGCAATAGAGGTTAAAAAACAATAAAAAAAGAATGGTAAAGATTCGATGGAAGAACAAGTCTATGTTGCATTTATTTTGAAACAGAAGTAAAAGTAAAGGAGGTCACATTTAGAGTTTCCCGACGTAGGTATTAGAGATTTCATTGTTCCTCCTTCTGCTGCTATACTTACTACTAGGGATGTTACGGAGGTGGTTTTACCGGAACCGGAGTCGAAACCGACGGTTTTAAATTTCATTTATCGGAACCGAATTCGGGAGGTAGAAGATAGATCAGTAGAAGTTCAAATTTTAAACAGTTTTATAATTTTTATAGCTGTACTGGCCAAATATTTTTTATGATGACGCAAACGGCAATAAAACATATTCCTTTATGTAGTCCTACACTATTTAATAAAATATTGATATTTTAATATGTTTGCTCACAAATCTTCGGTATAGCCTCCGATTCAAAATTAACGGAGCCGAAGTCGGAGTCAGAGGTGTAAAATAAATCGGAAGTTCCGACCTTTCGGAGTCGGAGTCGAAGCTCTATAACATTCCTACTTACTACATAATATTCATGCTGTGTCCTATTGCAAAGTAGGCTATTGCTATCCTTTTTATAAATAAAGCAAATTATACTATCATCATCATCATCATCAGCCCATGTCGTCCCACTGCAGGGTATAAGCCTCCTCTCTTTTGTGCCAACCTATACTATAATATATGATAATATATAATTACTGAAATATAAATTTGTACGCTTTCGGGCAGAATACGGTGATACTGAAACACAATGTAACATCTGCATTACCCATATTTACAAATATATGATATTTCTATTTCAATAAATGAATATAAATATAGTATTCAAACGAAGATTTCGAGAGCGTCGGTGGGCGTCGTGGCTAGGACGTCGGACTCCCGTGTGGGAGGTCCGAGTTCGAAACCAGGCAATGCCATGTACCAATGAGTTTTTCGAAAGACTTACGTACATTAACCGTCTGCTCTGATGGTAACGGAAAACATCGTGAGGAAATCTCCACACTGAGATAACCAGTGTGTGAAATGGGGAAGGCAATGGCAAACCACCCCATTAAATCTGCCACTAGAGTCGTTCTATGTGATTAATTCCTTAGAATGAACACAATTCTCAGCAATGAGGAACACGACTTTGAAGGAATTCAAACGAAACAACATATAACAACCTATTTAGGACACAAAACGAGATCCTATATTTTATTATCAGTTCTATTTTCTTTGTTAGTACTTAGTTCTTTATCGTTTGTTCATCATTCCTCAATAATCAGCCCTATTTCATGATGAGATGACCAATCTTGTCAGCACGAATCAATCTCTACAGTCCACAGTTGATAGTGACATGAGTTATAAATCCGCGTGTATCATTTAGTTCAGTTAATCCGTTACGGCTGTAGTTCCATTACTAATCGAATTTAAGAATAATAACTATTGATTTGTTATACTTAACTAGATTTAACTGTTTTGTGGATATTTAATGTGTAAACATATTTTTGTTACTCGTCTTATCTTATGATAGGGGGGGGCCGGGAATAACCCAGCGGTACTTCGACCCTTGAGGATCTTTTGTGCCTACCCCATTTTACGCAATGGTCATCTCAGTGTGCAAGTTTCCTTCACCGTAATAGCAGTCGGTAAACGTACGTAAGTCTTTGAAAAATACGAAAAACTCATTGGTACATGGCACTGCACGGTTTCGAGCCCGGACCTCCCGCATGGGAGTCCGGTGTCCTAGCCACTGTGCCACCGACGCTCTCTTTTTTGTTATTTACTATGAGAAACAGGAGGACCCATCGTTTGTTCAAAGCTTTGAACAATAGCAATGCAAATATTAAAAAAAAGCTAAGTCATACCAAATCAAATTGTTATCCATTCTGTAATATAAGTACTTACTTACACAGTACACACGTATTCCTTTTTGCTTGAGGAGCTCGTAGCCTAGTTGCGAGCACGGTCCGAAAGTGATCTTGCAGGTTAAGCGACGTTGGCGCGGTCGGTACCTGGATGGGTGACCGCTAGTGGCATATTTCATCTGAACTCCTCCGTGCCTCGGACAGCACGTTAAGCAGTCGGTCCCGGTTGTTGTAGTTCGACAGCAGTCGTTAAGCCGGGGCGGCCTGAACAACTCAGACAAATAGGTTGGCCACTAACCATACGATAAGTTTCATTCCTTTTAATTGTAAGTATCGACATATCATCAAGTCAATCGAGAAAGCTCTCACAAAAGGAGCAGAAATAAAACAAAGCTGGGTGCCCACTACCCAGCAAGCCAACACGTGCGAGCGCACCTTGCGCAGATGCGCGCGCAGCTGCCGCTAGTATGAAACGACTTTAAAATCTCACCGAGACTCGTGCACCTTTCGATCCTCGGACGAATCTTTGTTTTTTTCATACGCGATTTATTACTGGGCTTACCTGAAAAAAGACAAGTGGGTTGTTAAATTGGTTGGTGAAAGGATGTGTCCAGTCCACTTCTACAGAGATTGCTAAAGGTTAAGCGTTGATTTTAAAGTCGGTGTCCTACTTTTTTGTTTGTAGCTGTTGTTTATATCCGGCTCGAAGGACCTAACAATATAGAGAATCGTGGCCCTCCATTGTCTTTGCCTAATCCGCAAGGAACAGCGTGAAGTTATGTAAATAAAAGTATTAAATAATAAATAAATAAATGTATTTCACGTTAACACTGTATGCAAATATACAATGGAAGGTACAGTAAAATTAATACTACAATAAAAATAAATAAAAACATACATATAATATTTTCTAATAACGAGCGTACGGGCCTAGCACCCACACTAGGTAATCTTGTGTCGTGGGCGCTGTGGTGGGGAATTAATGTAGATAGGTATGTAAATTAATGCTAGGGTTTTCTGTATCATGGGTATACCCATTCGTGCCCATTCTATGGCAGCCCCATGAAGTTAGGAATTCTCTTGTCGCACCTTCACTATTTAATAGGGCCTACCCGAAGCCATTTGACATAACAATCCCTAACAAATACCATAAGAATATTTCATTAACCACTACTCGACAGTAAAACCGGCCATCACCCCCCAAACGCACAATTTCCATAGAGATGTTCAGATAACGTACCTCCAGCAGCAGTAAACTGCCGTACATTAACCACGTAATTTGATTACGGCTGAGTGAGTCACAGCCTAGAGATTTAGCTATTTCCTAGCAGTTGTTCAATAAGGAGAATTTTGGAAGTTGAAGAGACTATTGCGTATTGTATTTATTTCTCTCTGTTTCTCGATTTAATTATCTTAAAGGTGTATCATAGAGTTAAACTAATTGGTATTTGACTTTAAAAAATCATTCACAATGGCTACCTATTAAGCAATGAAAAAACATTCAGTCAAACAAACCATCTGTCACTTTGACATTCCTGTTAGATGCATCGCCATCTATCAACGAATGGCAGAAACTTAAGCTGAAAAATCCCTCATTGCTCATAATTCTTTTGTGTATACTTTTCTGAACAAAAAGTATCGATAGTATCGCGACTTTATGAGCTGGCACGTTCACAGTACTCAGTATACAGTGTGACGTCATACTGCGTGATTATTCACAGACACTTGTGAGATATATTAATTGTTTACAACATTTTTGTGACTTAATTTGCGCAGAAATAATATAATAGTATTGTATTTGATCTACTTTTACAAAAACAATGTCTTGTTAGTCATAAAAGTTATTAAATAAGTAACTAGTTCAAAATATGATAATTAATGCCTATCAAAATGTATTGAATATTTAAAAAAGTGTGTTTGTATTCAAATCATACCGTTTGAGATAATAAAATAATAATTAAGTATTTATTTTGGAATACTGATGTCTAGCAGCACGGTGGTAGGAGGGGGTGCTTAAAATGCTATATAAGAATGAAATCGTGAATCACGGGCCAGTTGTTCATCGGTTTTCTGAGAGGTTGTTTCTCTGCCAGACCACTGTCGCTTATATTTTCCTATCTCTAAGTTTGGCCGTGTTAAATACTTGTTAAGTGCTACAATGTAGAAATCAGTGAGTGTTTGTTTAAAAATCGAGTTAAGTGTTCATGTATAGCGCGTGTTAATAAAAGTTTGTTAATTTGGTAAAATCAATTGTTTCATTACTATTCGAGCACTGGCTGTTGACAACACTCTACACAAACGCAATGTGTGAATGTGTTGTACGTGCCAGCTTTAGATAATCGACTTGTATGCCTGGATGACACGGCAGTTTCCGCCAATATCAAAGGCGATGACTCACTGTATGATTTCTACACTGTGGTTAAGGTGTGATGGGACGGTTGGCTGCACATCACAAGAGTGAATTAAATTCTTAATGGTAAGAATATTTTTTTTGACTACTAAACCCGCATTTGACCTCGATCTCGCCTGATGGTAAGCGACGATGAGGTCGACGATGGAGCATGCAGGTCCAGTAAATACCTATTCACTCTGGCCTTGAAGATCCCAAGGTTGTAGGTTTCGGGAAATACAGACGCCGGTAGGCTGTTCCATTTCATTCAACTCTAGTAAGTTGACAGAACTTTGGTAGAATTTAGTAGCTAAGGGGATTAAATAAAAAGTAATAGTTTTAGTAGAATTGGTAGGAAGCCTGACACTAATACTGAATGTTTTTATTTTTTCAGAAACGTAGCATACGAGTACCCACTTTAATGACTCATCTAACGTTGAAGAATATGTGATACACTGATCGGTGTAGGTAGGGCTCTTTCGGGTCAATGTCCTCAAAGGTTATATTAATATGGATATGATTTCTATATCCCGTTTTAAGTTATCGAGCAAATGTTGTAAATTACTTTTATAAACCTCGCCCTTACTCGGCGGATTACGATTTTTTTAAAATTGTGAACTTACGAAGAAGTTAAAACACTACCATAGGTACACTAGCGCCATTAATCTTAAAAAAAAAAATTTCGCCACCAATCTTAAATGTGTATCAAAACAAATATGACGTTAAAAATCTAAATAATATATTTATTCAATCCCGGGATTATTGGGCATACTTATCCATATTATGACCGTATGTGGCAAGTACCAAAAACAGCCCTACCTACTCCGATCATAGGTGATAACTATAATAAAAAACTCCGTAACGTTGACATATTTTGCATTCAAAAGCGTTAAACTGTGCACCTTTGATGTGGTTATTAATATTACGCGAGTGATCTCAATATTAGCAATTTTTAGTACTTTCTGTGAAAACTTCACTGGCTTTTGTGTTATGTATATTGTCTATTATGTACTACTTTAGCTGTTTGTTTTCCTTAGTAAAGAATATCTTTGAAAAAGATCATGAATTTCTGCGAAAAGAATGTTTCGAAAATATGTGTAAATCATAAATCCAAACTCGGCTAACATTGGAGACGTAGTAACCTTTAATTTTTTTAAAGTGATGTTTATCTACCACCACGTTATTTTCAGTAGAATTACCCTAAAATATAACCTGACAACGACAAACGCAGCACTAAAGGACACTCACAAATGACTCCAACTCAAAATTCAACTGAATTATTCATTACATACACTGGTCACAATACAATATGCAACAGGAGAGTATGGTAATAGTAAAAAAAAAGAAAAAAAAACGTTTTGAGGTCACACCGGGTCGCGTATATTTCATCTGTGGTAGATTGGTATCAGCAATTTGTTGGTGTGATAGACTACTAGAATTTGTAGCGATATTTCAAAGATATTGTTCCATTTTGTATGCTTGGTCTGCCTTGGCTCTATTTCTCACTCATATGTTAGATGTCAGTTTAGCAATATTTAGGTAACGTGATAGATTAAGATAAATTTTCATTATAATCAGCAGCCTTCTCTAGTCCACTGCTGGACATAGGCCTAGACAATGTCAGCCTCGTTAGGGTCACTAAGAAAAGGGAAGGGAAGCTCAAGTATTATTAGAGTCAGCCCTCACTTTGAGAGCCAACTCAGCAAACAACAGTAAGTGTTTCATATTATCAGATAAGGGCTGACTCAAAATAATATTGAGCCTCCCATTTTGGAGCAAAATCTTTTGTTTGCAATGTTTTACACAAGTGTACTTTTTCGTATTAGCTCTTTTTGAATTCTACAACACAAGCTATTCTAACCATCACAAGCAGCTACATTACTTTACCATCTTTAATAACCCGCCTATAAAAACTCCCACAAAAACCATTCCAATAATACTTTTTACTACCACATATCAATCAAACTTCAAACAATGAGACTCTTGTTCAAAAGAATCTATCACATTGTCACATAATGCCTCACTCGGCTCATAAGATCATAAGAATATTTATCGCCGTAATCATAATCAATCATGGCGCTGGAAGGCACATTATTGGTGCACTTACCCTATACGCGAGACGTTAAAAATGGGCCCCGTGTCAAAGGCGTTATGACATAAGCGTTTGGATGGCCGGTGATCGGACGCATACCCTGAATACTGTGATTAGAGTTATTCTCAAATGTGTAACGTCAAAGAAATTAATTCGTTACTTACATTACAAATGAAATAAATACTAAGTAATTTAAAATTACGAAATAAAAATTAGGTTGCAACTTTTCGTCTTTTTAATTTTTTGCCAATGATTTGACGAATAATAACAAAAGAAGATTTTTTTACTGTTTAACTTTAGTACGAGTGCTTACCTATCGCTAATATTTGAAAATATTATTAATTAAAAACGTGTAATTTGTAGAGATCTCCTTTTTACCCACGACGGAACGGAGAAGGTATGTGCGTTTGACTTTTTTTAAATTTGTTAACGGGGGAAATCTTCGAAAGATACCCAGCCTCCTGGGGGAGAGACTGGGTTATGGAGATTTTTACTCACTAAAACCCCCTCGAAGGCCGGCCTCGTGCATATCGGATGGCTCCGGGATCTCCAGTGGAACGCACCGGTGATTTGACCTAAGAGGATGTTTGTTTGTTTGTGTGTGCTTTTGTTCCCATCTAGCTAACGGCTGAACCAATTTCGATGCGGTTTTTTGCTATAGCTTTGGAATTTAACAGAGCAGGTTCTTAGCTGGATTTCATTGTGCTAATCCACCAGGAGGCGCCGCTGTAGATATGGCAATGCTTAATATTTCTTCCTATTTGGCTGAAAATTGGCATTCAGGGGTTTTTAAAGCTTCTGATTTCGATTTTGGCAATAATTTTATATAATAGATCATCAGGGGTTTTTAAAGCTTCTGATTTCGATTTTGGCAATAATTTTATATAATAGATATATCAGAGCAGCGACATATTACAGTATTTTAATTCAATGCATCAGAGTTATTATAAGTAACTACTTACTTACCTTGCCTAATATTTATTTGCAATAACTAAAAAAATATAGAAGAAAATTATCTAGAGGTTCTTATAAACCGTAGGTTAATTTTTTTAGTTTTTCACTAAAATATTATTATTTTATTACTGAACAGATTTGCCTGTAAGTGCAGAATGTCGCTACAAATTGTCTTAAACCGAAAGTCAGATGTGTGACCTATGCCTGCATGATTTACCGATATGTAGATGTCCGACCGTCTGTCCGTCCATCCGCTAATCCGTCTGGAATGTTCTGTACCATACTCGTATCTACAAAGAAGAATAGATTTAATACGAAAAGGTAAGTACATATTATTTAAGTAAGTACTGAGGATTTAATAGGTTAGATAGACATAGTAGAGTGAAGACGGTGTCCACAGATAGTATCCAGCTTTTTACCTTGATTAGGCCACAATGGCTGGCGACCCTGGAGAGGGCAGCAGCGTTCCATGGTGCTAGCTGTGACGGGAGGAACCGGGATGTGGAATATACACTGCTCCCAGGAAGAGCCCATGGCAAGTGCTGGGAGGGCACCGGTACGTGCCTCTGGAGATCCCGGAGCCCTCCGATATGCATGAGGTCGGCCATCGAGGGGGTTTTAGTGAGTGAAAATCTCACATGACAACAAAAAATCTGACTAACTCACATAATCTGCTGTTGCACTGCACGTGCCCCTAGGCAATGAAAAATAAATAAATGGTGACCACTTACCATCAGGAGGCTCGTTTGCCTATTTATTAAAAAAATAAACGTGTGATACACGAGTATCAAAACTGGACCTTCTATAATCACATACAATCTCGATGGTCGGTACACAATAGCGACTTTCACCCTACTTGCGTACGCGCACGACAAATACCCAACGTGAGAAAGCTCAGATAACACTAAATGACCGTTAAAGCTGCCCAGATAAAGCTTTATTGTGGACTTCTGTGAACTTTTGGGGGACAGGTGGGGTGGATGACCTTATGAAGCTTTATTTGTATGGTGAATGGTGACAATATAATTATATAATTATTTCAGTAAAAGCTTGTTATTTTTGTAAGAATTTCTTGGTTTTCATTATTATGAAAACCAAGAAATTCTTACAAAAAGAAGTAATATTGTGTCAATGAATATGAAAATGTACTTGCCCACTTAAAAAACGAAATGAAAAAAAAATACCTTTCAGAAAAAGGAATCTTGATTTTTTACCAAAATGCGAAATAAAAGTTCTAATTTTTTTTTAAATTACCGAAGTAATTTTCATGATCTGAAAAACCGAAAGAAAACATTTTTATGACGCAGTGGGGTGAGTAAAATAGCTTATTCAAACGGTGATGAAAATATTATGAGGAAACCTACTTGAGCAAACAATACCGAATATTTAGTACAGTCAACAACAGGTCAACCTACCCAAAACGTCAACATTTGAGTATCTGAAATGTATCATATTGCGCAGCCATAAGGTTGAGATTTAATCGAAGGTTTTTGATGTTTAAGCTTGTGATTGACTGTACTTACTTATTGTAAATCACCATACGAGTAGATTGGATGTGTAATGCTCCAATATAGTGGCTCTTTACTTTATCTTGTCACTAGTGATAATACCAGAGTAAGACGTTATAGTAACATTATATTGGTGATACGGATGCGTTATCATCATCATCATCAGCCTATTAATGTCCCTACTGTTGGGGCAAAGGCCTCCCCTTGCACTAGGGGGTACGGGCCATGTTCCACCGAGCGGGCCCAGTGCTGTTTGGTGGATTTTACACGCCTTTGGATTTTTTTCTTTTTTCCTTCCTCAGACATGCAGGTTTCCTCACGATCTTTTCCTTCACCGTTAGAGCAGTCGGTAAATGTATATAAGTCATCGAAAAAATCCGAAAAACTTATTGGTACATGGCATGGTTTCGAACTCGGACCTTACGCATGGGAGTCCGGTATCCTAGCCACTAGGCCACCGACGCTCTTCTTTTTCTTTTTTATCTCTAGTGACAAGATATAAAAAATTGGTGACACGAAAGCGTGTATTCTGATGAAAAGTATTTCCATGTTGCGTTTGATTTTTTTCCTTAGGTTATCTATCCTATTGCTGGGCAAAGGTTTTGTATTTATTTTTCATTAATAAAAGACACATCCTAATACAAAGACCGTCACAGCCGGGTGACCACGCGTTCCTTCACGTCCCGGACTCATCTTTGTTTACACCTGCTTTACATCAAAATGTCTCAGACCGTGGAGTAGAAAAGCACCATTGCGCCCTCAACCCCAGGATCGGAGAGACAATAAAGCCAAAAACATTCAATAAATTCCTTGGTATAACTATGGATAGTAACTGTGATTGGGGACAACACATACATAATCTCTGTTCAAAAATAAACAGGTTCATTTATGCCCTTAGGAGAGTTAGACAAGTGGTTTCTATGGAGGCTGCGATCACTGCTTATAATGGCTATGTCGGCTCAGCATTACGATATGGAGTTATTATATGGGGTAGTTCAAGTGACAATATTAAAGCGTTCCTGTTGCAAAAATAGTGCATCCGTGCTATTTTCGGACTGGATCAAATGGACTCATGTAGGACCTTCTTTAAAAAATATCGGTTATTGACGCTACCCTGTATCTATATTTTAAGCATCTGTATTTTCGTCCATAAACATAAAAACCTTTTTCAGCATAACTATGAAGTTAGTTCAAGAAACCTACGCTCTCAATATCGTCAAAAATTATATAAACCTCCATGTAACTTAACATTAGTATCCAAAAATTCGTTCATAATGAGCGTCAAAATGTATAACAAGCTTCCGGATGACTTTAAAACGATGAAACTTAATAAACTTAAATTTACTCTGAAATCATGGCTTGTGGAAAGATGTTTTTATAGCGTCAAGGAATTTTTGGACGATAAACGATAATTGATTGCTAATTTATATTTTATTTGGATTTCTCTTTTTTTATATTTTTTATATTTTCATAATCTGTATAAATGTATGTTTTTATTAATTTGTTAATTCGGTGTATATGCCTGTAAAGGTGGAGTTTAGTGTGACATGTTTATGCGACTATATCGGCAATATTTGTAATTATTACCTAAACTTTAGGGGGCCGAGCTTAGATTATAAAAAACTAATATAAGGCGGGGCACTAACTCTTATTTTTATTGACACAGAAATAACAATATTATCAATTGAAAAAATTGAAAATTGTTTTTTTTTTATCCTTTACCACCTATTAATGTCACATTAAACTATATCAATGACAATACCTATATTTTTAAACTAAAATAATGCTGAAATGTAAATAAACAAGTGGCCCTTATTTTGTAAGTATATTTATTGGGATAGGGAATGTCTGGAATGATTCCAGGCATAAAATATTAATATCAGTCAGAGTTTTTTTCACCAACATATGAGTTTTCTTAACTAACTCTTGAACGATTGCACATTTGGAAATGAATAAGGTGTTGTTTTACAGCTAAAAACATGCCCTTTTATTTATTCTTTGACAATTTTCTCGCAACTCTTGTAGTTTTCACATAATTTGAGATAGAAGCATGAACAAATAAAATAAAATTCCTTTCGTAAAATGCCGGATATAACTTTTGAACCGTTAGTCCTATCAATAAATTATGTAGAACCATATTGTGTAGAATTTATTAAGGATCATTTCCGCCTTTAACAGTTTTGTGGTAGCTCTTACCGTTTTTATACAATATTGGAAAAACTGTAAAAAGGGCCGGAGGGGGGAAGCACCCAGGGTAGGAGAGTAATGATCTCTAAACACCCCACCCAAGGCTATCATATCGCAACACTTTCAAACTTTATTAATTTTTCCACTTAAATTTCCAGAATGTACTAATTGCGCTTCAATCGCTCGCTATAAAACCCGACACCAACGGTTCCTCGGAAGAAAAAAAAACGGTAACACTAACCTCCATCCGGAACACGGGTTTGTTACCTCCAAGTTCCAGCTCAGACCCATACCTCTGCCCCACTCAATATTAAACAACCATACATTTCCCATGAATACAACCAAATTGGGCCTTTCATATAGGTCAGTGATCTACTCTTCCATACAAATAGATTAATCTTTAATTTAAATGCTGCCCTCACAAAGGTCTAACTAAAGAATGTATAATGTTGGTCCGAATGTGTTCTATGACGTATGGGAGATAACATCTGTCTTTGTTGATCTACTGGGTTTATCTTTGACATGTTCAGTGTAATGAACTATGGTATGGGGCATGTGAATCAGTTCGAATGAATGATTTAAATGACTATGATACAGCCAAACAAATTTTAAAACGATGATGATGATTATTTTTATGACAAAACAAATAATAATCGCTTTACTCAAAATTTAAAAAATACTCAGTTCAAATGTGAAATATGAACGCAAGAAATAGCATCATGATGTGCAGACGGCACAGCATAAAACGATCGTTAATAAAATTCGAACAATGAAAAAAAGAGATAAAAGATAGACAGATAACTAGATAGAGACGTAGATAGATAAGTAGATAGAGAAGTAGATGGAGAAGTAGATAGAGAAGTAGATAGATAATTAGATAGAGAAGTAGATAGAGAAGTAGATATAAACACTTTATTTTACATAATTACAGTAAAAAAAACAAATTACTAAGAAAATTAAATTATCATTAAATCATTTATTAAAAAACGGATTTCTTTTAGACGTTGAACAGAAAGCCTTTCGACCAAAACTACAAAAAACATGATAGTCCAAATCCAAGAAATGCATCCTGACATCCGAGACGCTCACACGGATATTAAAATTAAAATCAAAATAATAGACAAAACCTAATAAAAGAAACCCGACCCTCTACAATAGGAACTAGCCATCAGAAAGGGAAGCAAACGATCTATTCACCCTTTGCCTTGAAGAGGCGTAACGATGGTGTCACTCAGGGTTGATCCCTTATCTGCCGACGATCCGTGAAAATAGGACAAAGGGATGAATATTTTATTTGATGAAAAACGTTTATACGCTTAACATGGTGTCTATGATTGATTTCGTAGAGGATGACTTAAATTCCCAAGTTGACTGAACTTTTTTCTTCTTCTTCTAAGTCGTGTTCCTCATTGCTGAGGGTCGTGATCATTCTAAGAAATTAATCACATAGAACGACTCTCGTGGCAGATTTAATGGGGTTCTTTGCCATTACCTTCCCCATTTCACACACTGGTTATCTCAGTGTGAAGGTTTCCTCACGATGTTTTCCTTTAGCAGAGCAGTCGGTAAATGTACGTAAGTCTTTCGAAAAAACCGAAAACTCATTGGTACATGGCATTGCCTCGTTTCGCCACGACGACGTCACCGACGCTCTTAACCGAACTTTTTTTATTCGATACAAAATCCGCGTTTTACTGAAATCTCACGAGGTAAGTGACGGGAACCCAGATAGCTCCGTGGGGGTTTGAATTTTATAGACTATAAATGGGTGCCTAAACCTTGAAAACATTAACGTCAAAGCGAATATATTTGGCGACAAACAATAAATAGAAGAATGATCGGGTCGCTGGCCAAACCGACCCTAGGTATTTAGATCTGATGAATACCATGAAGGATACACAAAATACCGATTATCATATTGCAGCGAAAGATCCTACCGCTATTGATATCCCATGAGTCTAGAACTTCAAACTTTCAAAGACATCCGATTTCACGTTCTCCATAAGAAAATCTACATATTTGAAGAGAAACCCAGTGTGCGAAACGAAGAATGCAAGTCATCCCATAATTATGTAATTATGTATCTAGGTACATTACAATTTACTGCGTATGCTATGAAAATTTCCCACTTATCTATGTCACATCAATTTGCAGAACATATTATATATAAGCCTTAATTCTATCCATCAGTCATCACAGATACTGTAATCCTACTTATTTTCTTCTTAGATACTTTGGGAGTTTAGATCCATACAATATAATAAAGAGAGCACCTAACTTAACGACTGACTCATCAACGCCGAGCCGAAACGAAACTATTGAAGCTAGTTATTTCATAAAAGAGTTATTATACGATCACGCACGATTTTACATGAGTTGTACAAGACTACGAGTCTTTAGAAAAGCAGATTATTAGCAGCAAATTCATATCACTCCAGTTGGTAATTTTTTCACCATCATCGAGTACCCAAACCTTAGTACGTCATCATCAGCCTATACTGGCTGTCCACCTGGACATAATAATTAAAGCCGCACTTTTGAGTTCAATCTTCGGCTCACTGCATCATTACTTTCCTATTTCATTAATAGGTTTTTAATAGTTTTCTAACCACGGTCCAGAATGCTGAAGTGTTTTCAAAAAATGGAGCAGTATTTGCAAAACAATTACAATGTTTTTAATTCGTGTGTTGATTTTTAAGTTAAGTTTAAACCTTTGATGTTTTTATGATTTTTACTTTCTACCTGTAGGTAATTGTAAACTACATATAGTTACTAAATGCCTGGTGTTTTGGAACAATCTGTGAACCAGATATAATTATTGTAATAAAGAAATTAGCAATGTATCTATATGCTCCGATTCTAATCTGTGTGTCTACCATCCACACACATAATACCATGTAAATACACCCGCACCATGCCATCACCCTCCCACACACTCAGTACCTCACATACACACTAATATCCTCATTCATACAAACAAACACATTCATACATCACAACACGCACACACTGTTGCTTTCTTCGTCCGTGCAGTCACCGAGGGGCCAGCTGAAAATCAGCGCTGTGGCTTGCCTCAGCATTATGCTGAGCTGGTGTACCTTTTTGGCACTGTACCACACCAGATGTTCTGTGCTGCATGTAATTAAACTTTGTATACTTCTGTAATCTGTATTCTGGTGTTTACAGCGCTAAATAAACGATTTCAATTTCAATTTCAATTTCAATAGGACCTAACACAATGTTTAGTTTAGAACAACGAAGCCTACATCAATTTCTAAAGATTCTATAATATCACTCAAGAAAGTAAATACACATATTTTTCCACTCGACTACATGCTTAGGTATTGTAATGTAATACTCTGTATTCCTATCCCTTTTCTCTCCAGTTTTAATTGTTATCTATTTCATCTTTAGGTATTTATTTATTTGTACATTTATTATTTGTACTTTTAATATATTTTTGGTTTCGTTCCTGACCTGTTGTTTCGCCCGCGATGCCTTCGCCCTGGCACAGCTGAAAACCAGCGCTGTGGTTCTGCCGTACCGGTCGGATCGCAGCACATGCTGAGCATGTGTCCTTTTATTGTTGTATTGTTTTTTTTAATTTAAAATATTTTTAAGTTTAATTATGTTGCATAATGCAATGTTAAATAAATGTTTTTCTTTCTTTCTTTCTTTAATACTAATAAATGCAATCTGTTTAAACAAACCTATCGAGCTTTATTTACCGATGTCGCTGCAATGTAGGCAGTGCAAGATATCAATCGATGTATATTTACTAAAGGTACCTGTTTGCAAAGCATGATATCAGATGTCGTGTATTTTTTCGACAGGCAAACATTGCCACAATATTTTTTTATTACTGCTTACAACTTTGTTTAGTTTATCGAAATAGGGAAACTAAACAGGCAGAATGTTTTCATAAATAAAATCTTGCTCTAATTTTGCATTGAAACTTTTAAATCATTGCAATTGTAATTGCTGCATCCTTGGTACCCGAGTATGTCGGCATTTGCTGACTTTCCCCCCTTTTGCCAAATATACATAGTGCTTTGTGATCTGTTTGTTATCTGTTTTCTCTATGTCTGAAATAAAGTGTATTTTACTTTACTTGACTTTACTTTAATTTTAACAATAGATTCTTAACATTTTAAATGCTAAGTACCTACCTCTTAACCGGAGCATTGACCTATACGAACGATTTTTCTCCACCGCTGACATTTTCTTCCTTAGTCGCTCTCAGTTCGCCAATGAAGTCATACGTCAATTGGCCCGGTCTTAATCCTTCCTTCTCCTGTTCCACTCTCTCTCTCCCAATCTCACTACCATTATCCTCATCGCTCTCTCTCTCTCTCTCTCTCTCTCTCACACACACACACACACACACACACACACACACACCTACACCGTTAGCACTCAAACATATCGTAAGGCCTTTTTTATTTTCTGTTTTATTTAATTTTTAATTTTTTCTCTTTCATTTTGTTACTATTTGCTAAATTACCTTTTTAAATAGCTTTGTAATAGTTTGGTTTCATAACTGGCATCTATAGATTTTTAATTGTTTGATTTATATTTTTAATATGAAATATGCTGTGAAACTGACAAATAAATAAAATATAAAAGTATAATGTATACTTAAGCAATATTGAAATTCCACATTTTCTAGTTTTGGTTATGTATTCTTGTAAATATTTTCTTTCGTAGTATTCCTGTATAAGACCCTGCAGATTGAAGACATTACCAACATAAAATACCTATGTTTCATTCATGTTATGCCATGTCTTAACTTGCCATCTGGGACATCTTTTTTCACCGCGTCCATTGGGGTGACTTTTTCTCGGGTCCTTTTGTATGGGTGCCATAAAACAATAATCACACATACAATCTGGACAAAGGGTCTACATGAGAAGACTGGTCTGATTTCACGGTCATAAAGGTTGGTCACATGTGTGCAACAGACATTCTATGGTCGGTCCTCTACAAAAGTTATTGTAGTTTCTCTTGTATAGCTTTAAAAAATAATAAAATATAGTATATAGTTTGCAGAAACTTATGACTGAATTCTTCTTCTAAGTCGTATTCCTCATTGCTGAGGGTCGTGATCGTTCTAAGGAATTAATCACATAGAACGACTGTCGTGGCAGATTTAATGGGGTGCTTTGCCATTGCCTTCCCCATTTCATACACTGGTTATCTCAGTGTGCAGGTTTCCTCACGATGTTTTCCTTCACCGTTAGAGCAGTCGGTAAATGAAAAAATCGTAAAACTCATTGGTGCATGACATTGCCTGGTTTCGAACTCGAACCTAGCCACGATGCCACCGACGCTCTATGACTGAATAGAACACTATCAAATCGAAACAAAACGTATATAATATCAATTAGATGTTCTTCCTTTTTCCCAATAACTTTTGTTATAATTATAAGTTTAAAGAGATCTCAGTTAGCTACTTAGCTGAGATAGGCTGAGATTATAAAATTAAATGTCTATGTTCAGACTGAACTGTTCTATCCAGCTTACTGGAATCCGAATTATGAAAAAAAAAGATCGAAATTCTGAAGATCTTTACGAAAACAACGATGTATTGGTGTATGGGGATTCGTGTATGGTCTCCGAAATCAATCTAAGTTGAACAGTTTAAGGATATCTAGTTACAGTTTCTTATCTTATGATGGGGGCCGGGAATAACCCCAGCGGCACTTCGACCCTTGAGGATCTTTTGTGCCTACCCCATTTACACACTGGTTATTTTAGTGTGCAGGTTTCCTCACGATGTTTTTCCTTCACCGTTAGAGCAGTCGGTAAATGTACGTAGGTACCTATTGGTGAATAAACGTACGTATTGGTACATGGCACAGCACGGTTTAGTAGCCACTGTGCCACCGACGCTCCTAGTTACAGTTAGAAATTGTTATGAAATTAGATGGATAAATCATTTAGCCATAAGTGTCATACAATAACCTATCAATTCTAGCGACATATGCTTTTCACATCACGTTGACATATTAGCTCCATTTAGTTCTCACGGCCTGCGCCTGCGTTTGCGCACAATAGGCTCCAAGCGCCACTGACTTACGAATTTTGCGGTCAGTCCTACATACACTAGAGTCTGTCACAAGTATATTCACGCAAGCATTAGCTGAGCCAGGTGCCTATTGCCAATTGTATTATGCGATAAAGCGTTTTTTTTATTTTCTTTCTTTTTCTGTCTTTCGTTACTGAACTTGGGTAATTTTGATACTGGATGACAACAACAAAACTTCAATATGATTTTTATAAAAGTTTCTAAAAGAATAATGGCGACGTACCATACATTTTCGCACTGGGCCAGTGCGTTTATTCCAAAAAACATGTTCCTCAAATTCTTCATGTCCGACTTCTATAAATGTACGACTTGTATGTACTAACTTAGCAAAAAATTACATTAAAATGACAAATATATCATTTATATGATAAAGTCGGCGACACAGGGCCCTCTTATAGCTGGGCCCTGTATCGCCATCCTTCTTTTTACAGGTCCAATAACTTATTAGACAGACTCTACGTCTAAATACGAAAAACATTCCCAAAGTTTAGACTGAAGTTAGCAATGAAGATCTAACTAAACATACTTGGAGATCATCTGTGATGAAACTCAGACATGTCTTTCCTAGACTGAGATATAAGACCAGGTTTAGAACAGCGAGCGAGGCTTCAATCGAACATACTCGTAGAATCCTTAGCGCAACAGGTAAAAATACAAACGCGTAAAAATTTCAAAAATGGGATATTATCATGGATTATTTATCCCAACTCCCAAGCAAGCCCCAAACTTCTTAACAAAGCGTAGGGTACGTTGTTATTGGTTAGTAGAATAGAGAAAAAAAACCTATAAGTAGGAAGAAAAAAACTGAAAGTTGGTGCATCCAACAATAGAATATTTAAATAAATATAATAAAAAAAACGCCATAAACAACGTCATAAACGGATTTAATATTAAATAATGAAATAAAAACACGTGCAAATGTCATGTACCTAATAACAATACTTACGTACGGTACAAGACTAACAGCGCCATCTGTTAACCACACCTTGAACTAACACGACCATGTCCACTTCACTACAATGTCAGTGTGTGCGAATGAGACAACAGTATATACCGTCACGGCCGTTTAAGATAGAGACAGATGTCTTCGAACACAGGAAAGAAAGAGACGGCACTACCGCCCCGCGACCGGGCATTGCAAGGTCGCCGAGCGGGGTGAGTGACACGGCGTCGCCTGCGCACCTCGCGTGCCAAATCCTCATGATTTGGTCGCCAGTAACTATTGATCTTTAATCGATACATTAGCGGGTAATTATAGCTAATTGAGCGTGAGATTTGTGTTCTATACCGAGATGCATGCAAGATTTGTATTGTTGTTACTGTGGCTTTGTTACTCCGCCATATTTCACGCGTGTCCGGGTCGAAGGAGGAGTAATTTGATTTGCAAAATAGACGCATTTACATTTCGAGTTTCGGCTAGGTTACTTTTTTTAATTTATTTTTTATTTACTACTAAACCCGCAGTTGACCTCGATCTCGCCTGATGGTAAGCGACGATGAGGTCGACGATGGAGCATGCGGGTCCAGTAAATGCCTATTCACTCTGGCCTTGAAGAAATACAGACGCCGGCAGGCTGTTCCATTCCTTAGCCGTTCGCATAATGAACGAAGAAGCAAATCGCTTCGTACGAGCAGATGGGATATCAACAACATAAGGATGGAACCCCTCCCCGCGCCTGGTAGTCCGAAGGCGGAATGGAGATGCTGGAATTAGGTCGTGCAATTCCGATGCGCACTCTCCGAAATGTATCCTATAAAATACCGATAGACAGGCAACCTTACGCCGATGTTCCAGACTTTGCAGTCTAGCTTCCACCAGCGATTCGTCACCTATAAGGCGCTTAGCGCGTTTCTCCACTGAGTCAAGGGCAGCCAATTGGTATTTAGCTGAGCCGTCCCACAGGTGGCAGCAGTACTCCATGCACGACCGGACTTGAGCTTGGTAAAGGTTTAAAAGCTGTCCCGGCGTGAAGTACCGCCTAATCTTACTCAGGATGCCCAATTTTTTGGCTGCGGTCGGAGCTTTTGACTCAATGGAGCGCCCAAAGTTGAGATTGGAAGTCAGATCCAACCCCAAAAGGCTACTCTATTAATGAATTGACGAATAAATCAGAGTTGATTGAGTAATCAAGTAAGTGACTTCAGAGGTTACCTGGAAGAGATCGCTGTAAGCGATAAGTCCGCCTCTGTACATATCGTGCTACTATTCCTGTAGTTTTTATTTTTCTGTATTTGTGTACAATAAAGTGTTTCTATCTATCTAACTTTCTTCAATTTAAGAATATAAAAACTATATAATTCTAAAATAAACAAAATTCTATTCTAAAATTATTGCCCACTATCCAGTTTTGCTTGACTTCTTCTCAATAATAAACTCAGTAGATCAGTAAACCCGTTCCTGACAACTGAACAAATGGAATCTGTCAACAAATTACCGCAGATATCGGAACTGGATCTGCACGCACCACGCTGCGCCAGCGCATGCCACTCGGTTCGCACGCGGTCGACACAAGATAAAAGTAAACGAGTACAGAAGAGAACCTTCACACACTAATAAAATAATAACTAACTTAGTAAAATAAGAAGGGATATATTTAACTGCACATCAAACTTTACACATATGAAACACAAAAAAATTACGCTCCACCCTTCGTAAAGTTGTCTACTAGTAGCTAATGTATCTCGGCTCAGGGATACATTGACTAGAGTGTCAAATTGCCTACATCACCCATCTCCATGTAATTTTAGTTTTTACTTTGATCTCCTTCAAGTATACAAGAGACGCTACCCAAGAGCGACTGTGGAAGTGTATACGTGCTCTGGGTGAATTTCTGGAGAGCCTCCATGAGCGTCATGAGGGGACCGCATCCTCATGAAGTACCCGCGCTATTGCAGTGCGTCGGGCATGTTTGCCGAGGCGCGAGTGCCCGATTTCTTTGCTGTTGTGAGGGCTCGCATAGCGTCCTTCTGGGACAGAATGCGAAGCTCTCACTACAGCATCCTCAGAGCCATAAGCGAGGACTTAACATGTCCGATATTTAAATATTGGTTGTCCGTGCACCAGCGTGAACCGGAAATGACATTTATTGTAAGTACCTACATAATTTATTAATTTCACTATTGTATTGTATAGTATTGTTTGATGGGTTTTTGTCTAATAAAGAAATTATGGTCAATACTTACGGTTGTTTGTACTTGGTGAAACTTGTAGTACATGATTAGACTTAAATAATTTACTGTTTCACAGGTTTTTACTGTATTTTATTAATTACGACCGGTTTCGTTTACACATCTTCAGGTATCAATTAATCGTCTTCCTGAAGATGTGTAAACAAAACCGGTCGTAATTAATAAAAATCAGTAAACATTATATTATTTAAGTCTAAACATGTAAAGAAATTATATTATCATATCATTGCGCGCGCAGCTATCGCTAGTAATGAGACTCCCTTCTGTCCTTATTTATTTTATGCGATCGATCTCCAATTCAATTACAGTACATTGCCGTTCGCACGGGATTCCATGTGAAATATACGTTACAATTATGTAGGTGATTGGTTTCGAACGATTCTATTTATGTTCCGATTTTATGATGAGACCGTTGTGTATCGTATTTTAATGTAGGTACTACATATTTCCGTTAGTTATAGCAACAATTAAATAATAAATGAAATGTAATATTGGAATGGGGGTAGTTCTTTTACACCTATTAAGTATTGAGATAAGTATATATAGTTGTGCAATGTCTCACCGTTACGTACCGTGGCGTCGTGTCACCGGGCCCTGACTGACAACCAGCGCTGCGGCGGGGGCTAGCGTCTAGCCATATCGTCACAGCATAATGCTGAGTCAGGGACTCTTTTGCCACATTTGCAAGTTCACAATTGTAAACTTACTCTAGAAATTGTAAAAAAGTAACTCTTTTAAGTACCTAATGAAATGTAATCGTGTAATTTTATCGTGTTATGTATGTGTGCAAATAATTTTTAATTAATTCATTCAATTTAAAGTCGCACACATAAAGAAGTAAGTAATTTCATAAAGACCAGTGGTTTCCAAGATCTTGGAGTATCTTTGATCTCACATGGGATCTCTGTAACGGTAATAGCTAGATGGCTCAAATGTTTAGGACCATAGTGACCTTCCAACATCAGGATCCTTGAGGACCTGATGATAGGATCTCCAATGTAGAAAAGCTCTTTCAACTACTGAAATATTTTTAAATGTTACAGACTAAAACTTTGAAAACATCCGAAAGTTTACCCAGTTCGTTTTAACTATACTTAGTTCTGTGTTTTACGACACAATAAAATCTAAGTAAAACTATAATTTATTGTTTGCGGTTTTTCATTTTATTGGTGCCACATTGTTTATTTTTACAATCAACGCCACCTAGTGGCAGCTGCTCGAACCGCTTAATGTTCTAGTGGACCACCCGCGTCGGCGCGCACGCATGTTTTTGTTCGACAATGAAACTAGAAGAATACTAATTTAAAGTTTGTGACAGCAACAAATTGTTCCCTTTGTACTGTAAATAGTAAGCTTCAGTTTTATGTTTCTAATTTCCAAAAAAAAAATATAGCAAAAAGCCAACGACACGCGGTGTTCCCAGGCGGTCACCCATCCAAGTACTGACCGCGCCCGATGTTGCTTAACTTCGGTGATCGGACGAGAACCGGTGTATTCAACGTAGTATGGACGTTGGCGACGATACTGCCGTATTTTGTGTAGGGTATCCTCCGTTGTAAATAATGACATCATTATGTAGGTACACACCCCTTTCACCCTTTCACTATCTTCTACACAAACACGCTCGCACACATTTCCAATAAACACATCCATATACACACACACCAAAACCTATTTCTCCCTATAAACATTATTTTAAAATAGGAAATATGTAATTGGCAGTATGTTTTTAATGGACTTTTTTGTTTTTAAATTTAAGTGCTGTAGATTTTGTAATAAATAAAAATAAATTAAAAAAAAGGGTTATTATTATTAGTTACACACGCGTGCCGACAGCGCCGTTTTAAAGCGGCGCGCGTGTGTAAGGTCCGGACTACACGACGACGGTTCCAGCGCCGGTTCGGTTCGCTGCAACTAATCACGAGGCGAAGCAAGACACGGACTTCAAGTAGGGGGAGAGCGGAAAGCTTGCGATTGGTTGCAGCGAACCTAACCGGTGCATGTAGTCCAGCACTAAGAAGGGCCCTATAACAGGAGTCTCATCCGTCTCATTGTAGGGGCGTTCACATGCCGTTGAGTGAATGGAACACTTGCTGTGCGAATGTGACTCGTTGGTTGGAAAGCGTATGAGTCTTCTGGGGGTCGCCTACCCGAAACCAGAGGACTATTGGCTCCTTCCTGTAAGCTGTATAGCGTCCTTGATGCAAAGCATCTTTAAGGAATAGGAAGGAGACTAAGGTTAGGGGTGAGCACAAAAGATCCCTGAGGGTCGAATTGCCGCTGGGGTTATCCCTGTCATAAGATAAGATAAGATAAGAAGGGCCCTGGGTCCATACAAATCGAAGGACCACTACACCAAGCGGCGCCGCGCGTCGTGTGTGTAAGCGCTCTTACTCTTACCTTTGCGTAGTCGACGGGGGAAGCGTTCACAGGGCAGGTGAACAATCCCTCGCTGTAACAAAAAAAAAGTTTTCAGTTTGATAAATCTCGAACAAAATGCATTTTTATTAAAGTAGTACTAGGGGTCTAATTTCATATAAATTTCTAACTGTAACTAAGAGCGTCGGTGGCTTCATGGCTAGGACGTCGGACTCCCATGCGGGAGGTCCGAGTTCGAAACCAGGCAATGCCATGTACCAATGAGTTTTTCCGTTTTTTCGAGAGACTTACGTACATTTACCGACTGCTCTGACGTTGAAGGAAAACATCGTGAGGAAACCTGCACACTAAGATAACCTGTGTGTGAAATGGGGAAGGCAATGGCAAACCCTATTTAATCTGCCACGAGAGTCGTTAGAATGATCACGACCCTCAGCAATGAGGGACATGACTTAGAAGGAAAGTACTAGGATTAGGTGGAACATTAGGCTAGGGTCTATGGGATTTCGAGGATACTTTTCTTTTTACATCCTGCTCTAGTAGGTACCTATTTTGATGCAGTAGTGTGTGTCGAAGTACAGTCAGCACTTCAAATTACAGTTCAATTAACCTATTTCTAAATTCGAGTGATATTCATATTAATGTTTATTGGTAATACACGTCTAGGTTCATAATAAGATTATTTACAAATAATTACGTACCACTTTATTTACTTATGTATGAGCTTTATGAGTATGTATGAGTTTTACTTATGTATTAAAAGTATGTTTAAACTAATAAATATTTCATATTTCACTTTTCTGCACTATACTCGTACTGCCGGTAACCTATTAATCATTCTTCTATCGCTTAGGTTGCCTGGAAGAGATAAGGCAAATATAAGATAAATATAAAGGTGGCCTTAACGCTTTGAGCGATAAGGCTGCCTTTATACACTTATTAGATTTTTTCTTTCCTATCTAAATTTCGTGTGTACAATAAAGTATTAATCTATCTATCTACTTTAGTACTACACATATGTAATATGTCTATTATATCAATCTAATGTCAAGTGAAAATATATGTTGTATTAATATCATTTTTAAATATTTTTTTATTTACTACTAAACCCGCATTTGACCTCGATCTCGCCTGGTGGTCTCGACGATGGAGCATGCGGGTCCAGTAAATGCCTATTCCTCTGGCCTTGAAGATCCCAAGGCTGTAGGTTACGGGAAATACAGACGCCGGCAGGCTGTTCCATTCCTTAGCCGTTCGCATAATGAACGAAGAAGCAAATCGCTTCGTACGAACAGATGGGATATCAACAACATACGGATGGACCCCTCCCCGCGCCTGGTAGTCCGAAGGCGGAATGGAGATGCTGGAATTAGGTCGTGCAATTCCGATATCCTAACTCAATGTTAAATGTAAATATAATTAATTACAACAATTTTATATAGATTGTTCATTTAGGAATTCAATTACTTACAGAATAAAAAGCTTTTGAATGAGCCTTTTTTGACGTTTTTAAATATATTTGTGGAAGTTGCCTCTGTTACATCTTTCGGCAATTTGTTGTAGAGGGTTGTAACAGATATTGGATCGATATAATACCAGTAGATAGTTAAATAAAATTTTCACATATATAGATAGTGGAACGCACGGACGGACGGACAGGCGGCTTTCGGCCAGATGAGTAGAATATTCCGCATAATGATTCATTTCCACACATTGCAGACATGTCTGACATTTTAGACGGCAACAACCAGGCTTTCTGAATATGTATTTTTTTAATTCTAGAGTGGAAACCGCGATTAGCCAAGCACATTTTGGGGCGTCAGGTTGCTAGTACCGATACGGAGCGAGATCGTCGCTCCGTTGGCAACTCAATTGGGGCAACTCAATTGGGGCAACGCAATTTGCAACTCTTTACAATTGTAAGTCTGGGTTTGCTAATGGTTGGAGAGGACGAATCTGAGGCTGACTGGCGTGTCCTTTCCCCATTATTTTAATTTCGTTTTCATTATATGGATACGGTTCTGAGCTAAGTACCTACGAATTTTTCTTCAAATATTTAAACGTAGTGATTACCTTCCTTCTATCCTACACTACGCCTACCTATCGCCTTTAAATCACCAGTCTTGATAAAGATAATGTTGCAATAATCGAAACTAAGCCATTTCCTTACCGATTACCTAAATTATGTTTTTTCCAGGGCATAGATAAAATACTGGAGAGACTGAAATCCGAGAACCATAACAAGAAGGGTCTGATGGACACCCTTCAAAGTCCCGCAGTGGTGGTGCCAATAGCGGTGGCAGGCGTGGCGGTGGCAGGTGTCACTTTGTGGCTGTCGCCAGTCGCTATTACAGTAGCCACAGCCTTAATCAGCTTCATGATAAAGACATTCTAATGCCAACAATAAAGATAATGCTTTATTGTTGGTATTAGAATTTCTTTACCATCATTATGCTCATTATGTTCTTCAGACTCGTTATTAATTAACACTTAACTTCCCAGATGCACACTTACATTATTACACACAACCTAACACACCCCCACCCTCACACACTCTTAAACATTATCTTTCCTAAATTCCTTTTGATTAACTGGTTCCAAATTCTTTTTAGGTTTAGAATATAGTTACACTAATGTAATGTATTAAATTGTAATATGCTTGCACGGAAAGTGCGACGGAGTCCCGACTTCCAAGATACAGGTTACGACCTGGTTTGTAAGTCGGAGGTCCTATTTTTCCCCTGTTCCAAGTATCTCTACTGATATATCCCTTCTAGTAGGGATAGATGGATTTTTTTTCCAAGTGTCCCTACCGGTAGGGATAGTTTTCTAAGTATCCCAACTGTTCTGAAAGTTGAACAGTCGTAAGGAAAATTTTCCAAGTGTTTCTTTAGAGTATTTGTAGCATAGAGTTTATATATGAAGTATTCTTGAATTACCCACTTATGATGGTGAATCTCTTTATAAATGTGAAATAAAATCGTGAATTGTGGGCCCTGTATAAGTGAATAAACTTTTTAATATTCAGTATTCAGTTTCAATTCTACTTCAAAAGGTATCATGATAACCACAAACGCAAAAGAAGTGCTGGAACGATGGAATTCTAATGATCTATATCATTTAATTTAAATTGGAATAATAGGAGAAAAAAATATTTTGTTTCACAAACATTTTTATGAAAAAGAAATCTAGTTTTAGTTTCCATAGAAAAGGAGATTAGGTTGTTTGTTTGTTTTATAATAAAAGATGCAAGTAAGTATATACGAGTAGGTAGGTATATACATGGTTTCACGAGTCCCGAACCTTATTTTAAGTGAGATGCCTCAATTTCACCATGTATAGCGAAACATATATAGCGCATATATCGCTATATTTATATTAAATGTACCTACGTAGTGTAGTGTGTAATGGGCGGGCTATTTGACTGACTATAATTATTTAATTATTTGAAGATTATTATTATTTTTACATGTAATTCATTGTCGTACATTTACAAATAATATTTCCAATATTTTCACTATATTTCCCATATAGACGTAGTGTTAATTTCTTTCTACGGCGTAACCCATAAGGGATACGCTAGAACTAGAACCCAACCACGTCGTTACCCTTACCTACTATAAAAGACAGATCACTAAATTCTTTATTATAAACAAACTAAATAAACAACGTCACGACTTTGTCAAGGCACCGGCGTCCAGCAGCATCCAGGGGGTAATGGTAATCATTGAGTTGAGACCCAAGGTAGCCCAGCTCGGCGCAGATCCACAAGAAAATCAGGTAACTTTTACGGACCACTTTAGATAGATAGAAGATGAAGATAGAAGATGGAAACACTTCATTTACAGCAGCTATTTTTATTGTTCAATCATAGAAAAATACTAGCTTTTTCACCTTCTTCAGTTCTGTCCTCTTGACAGCAAATAACAAAAGAAGCTCTCTTCTAAATTCCCGTGGAATACCCGTGACACCACCCAATGGCACCACCGGTGGTGTTATGGGGATTGAATAATACCCTTGACACTACCGAATAGTAGAGTCCCTTGTGATGCATTCGCTTCCTTATGCATAAGTTTATCTAATGCAACATGACTTGTCTTTGGCAACATGACTACGTGGAAATGCAGCAAATAATGAAGTGCATGCGATCTCTTTTACTTATTCTACGTTTGAATTTCGTTTTATTCAGTCAGTATTGCGTCAAATAGAAATACAATAAATAATATTACGATATTACGTTAGTAGGTATATATTTTTGTTTTACTTTCTATATGCTGCCGTGTATATTACAACTTGTTCTAATGATGATGTTACACGAGGCCCATACATTTGCTCCAGACGTCGCGAGCCATTGGGCCGGTTATACCGATTATTAAGCAACACACTGTACCGGAAACGAGACCAATCCGCGACAAAAACGTCCACAGCTCTGCGCACGCGCCTATAAAGCCCGGACTACACGACGACGGTTTCTGCCCGGTTCCAGTATAAATTCAAACAAAAATGCGCTGTCGATTACACGTACAACGGTTCCTGAACCGAATGGGCGGGGCTTGAGCGCAACGCATGAGTTTGAATGCAGTCGACTACACGGCCTGTACCGGTACCTGAACCGAACCGTCGCTGGAACCGTCGTCGTCGTGTAGTCCGAGCCTAAAGGAGGCGGTCCATAAATTTCTTCGCATTATCGTCTAATTACGGGCCATATCGGGAAAAAGTGTACTTTTTTCTTGCTCCCCACATTTTTTAGTGCAGTTATGGTCTTTAAATATTGATAGAACAAGATTGAGTGTATTGTAAAGATACATGGTGTGAAAAAAGCATGTATTGATCGTTTGCAGTGTGAATCTATCTATCTACGCTATGGGTGTATAACCTGACAATAAATACATTATATTTTCATTTATATTTTATGTTATTGATAATTAAACAACATTGCTCTCTGCACGTGTTTCTGTTCTTAGATGTGACGGTAACTTACTTAACTTGCCACCAAATGGCGTGTTTTTAAGCAAATCGGAATACTAGCGCCCTCTGCTCTAAAACAATGACGTGAGTACTGACAGCGAGCCACGGGTTTGACCTTAGGTCATATATTTTCATACATTTGACATTTCAGTGCCCGATTAATGTATGGGAAAATGCTCATATCGCATGCGCCACTGGTATTACGGTTTTCATCTCTAGCGAGCAATCTACATAGGTGGGGTGAATTTCAAAATCCTTGATTTACAACGATAAATCCACTCTACATACAGAAATTGTATTGTGTGCAATCTTATATTAAGATAGGGGGCCGGGAATAACCCCAGCGGCACTTCGGCCCTTGAGGATCTTTTGTGCCTACCCCATTTTACACACTGGTCATCTCAGTGTGTAGATTTCCTCACGATGTTTTCCTTCACCGTTAGAGCAGTCGGTAAATGTACGTAAGTCTTCGAAAAATACGAAAAACTCATAGGTACATGACACTGCACATTTCGAACCCGGACCTATCGCGTGGGAGTCCGGTGTCCTAGCCACTAGGCCACCGACGCTTTATTGTGTACAATAATTTTGTACGAGGTGAATTTAGGTGTATTATTTGCTAACGTATAAACATCGTTAAATACGTTAGATAGATTAGTTCCTCCTCCTAAACTCCTCCTAAATGTGGTGCAGCAGTGTGCAAGATATCAGTCTGTGCGGCTGTTTAACAAGTTGCCCGTCGAATATAGGACAGACATGAGCCTACATATATTTAGGGTAAAATTGAAAGATCTACTTTTGGAAAGAAGTTTGTATTCTGTAGAAGAATTATAATGTAAGTAGGTACATGTGTCGGAAATATGACTATTAAGCAGATTATAATTTATTATTGTATTGTATTTGTTTTGACAATAACTCTTGGATTAAGTAATATTTTTTTTTAATATTTTTATTTACTACTAAACCCGCATTTGACCTCTCGCCTGATGGTAAGCGACGATGAGGTCGACGATGCAGCATGCGGGTCCAGTAAATGCCTATTCACTCTGGCCTTGAAGATCCCAAGGTTGTATGTTTCGGGAAATACAGACGCCGGCAGGCTGTTCCATTCCTTATCCGTTCGCATAACGAACGAAGAAGCAAATCGCTTCGTACGAGCAGATGGGATATCAACGACATAAGGATGGAACCCCTCCCCGCGCCTGGTTGTCCGAAGGCGGAATGGAGACATTATTTTTTATTTTTTGTGACAAGGATTTTAATAAAAAATATTTTTTGTAACGCTTATAATATAGTTAAGATTGACACTAAAAGAGTTGAAATATTATTTATGATTATTATTTTTAATAAAAAATTTTTGGCATGTTTATTTTTTTGAATTCATACAATTTATGATTGTTTAGAATGAATGATATGAAGTAAGTACTAACATAATTAAAACTAACCTATTATCACTTTGAAGTCCAAATGAGTAAACTTCCTACTGGTATTTTCTCTCACCCTGTATTCTATACGAGCAGTCATAAGTTCTTAATTACGGTGTAGCAATTTGCTATGTTAATGCGATATATATTAGAACATGTTCTCTTGTGGCTTTAGAAATTAAAAACGTATTAGATCTTATTAGTTTGCTATACAATTTTCTTTTAACGAGATTATGTGATTCGTATGTAAAGATACTATACGTTATAAAGCGCACATTTCAATTCTTTGCTCTGAGTTGAGTAAAAATAGTGTATTTTACCTAAAAAAGTGAAACGGAAGTGAAAAACTACAGATGGTGTGAATTCGGCAACCTAACCTCCAATTGCACTTGGTATGCATAGAGGCACTAGGCATTCCTGATGCATACGACTCTCCCTGTCTGTTTTTATTTCAAAACAGACGCCAAAACGTTTGAGTGATTTTCAAGATTCTAACACGGTCATTGGCCAAATTGCAGTGTGTACCCTAGCAGGGGCCATAATTAAAGGTAAAAAAAACTACTACACTTGAATTTTGAAAACCTACTGTATGTAATACGATATAAAGCTCACATTTCAATTCTTTGCTCTGGGTTGAGTTCGTGTCGGGTTACCTACTCGTCCTTAGACATCTCGCCTTACTATGTATAAGACTAATAAAGATCTATGATCTCCTTAGATTATATTTATAATCTGAGAAGATAACTGTGAATCTATGTAAGTACTTATGTCTTTTTTAGTATTTTTAAAACCAAGTCTCCGCCTGCTGCCATTGTTAGAAGGCAGCAGGCGGAGATTTGGTTTAAAAAAAACTTATCAATTTTTTTTCTGAATAGATTAGGCAGACTGACATCACCATTATGATGAATCCATTTTCACCTAGTTGGAGTAGTTAATGAAACATATTGGCAATGAGGAGATATTACCAATGTTTCTTCCAAAAAAAAGATAAATGTGAAGCAAACTGTTGAAATCTACCATTACAATGATAAATCGAACAGTGATTGTCAAGAGAAACAAGGAAATCATTAAATGGCGTGCTTGTGATAAACTTAATGACAACATTGCCATCGCGAGGCAATAAATTAAACCGTCAATGTGACAGAGACAGCGCCCGCGCATGTCTGGTTGCATCTACGCGCATAATGGCAATTACCATATTATCGATTGCTATCCAATCTAATCTACATTATGCAATTGTGAAAATGAGTTTGCATTAATTTTTTAACTTGATCACTGTTGGGTTTACCACGTTTTATTTTCAAAGTAAGTTGACTCGGTTAATGATTGGCAAGGCGAAGGCATTATCATAATAAAATAAAGGTATTATTAAGAAATGACCTAAGATAGATGATGGACAAAGGCGCTAACGGAGTGGTAGCCGAGAACAGGGTGATGATTAGTAGGTAGACCACCAGCCCGATGGTCGAACGACATCATTAAACGGCGAGGAGACAGGACCAATTAATATGACGAACGAAAGGAGAGTGAGTGAAGATTTTTTGTGAAAGCTAGCACACAGATATCACCAAATGTAGGAACCTACCTAATTCTCTAAGCTCCAGTTACCGATGAACTTCTAGAAGGTAGACACAGACGGTATGGTCATGCAATGAGAAGATCTGATGACCACGCCGGGAAACTGGCGCTAAACATCCCCGAGTAAAAGAGAGGCCCAAATCACCCGAAACCAAGTGGTGATCCAATGTCCACAAAGATGAAAGAAGAAAGAGTGAAGTACAATTTAGGCGGCCTTATCGCTAAGAGCGATCTCTTCCAGGCAACCCTCGGTCAGAGAAAATGATATCGAGAGAGGTAGTAGGTGTGCAAGGTTTATGGAAAACGTTATATAAGAAAATAATAAAAAAATACCAAAAAAACAATAAAAAATAATAATAAACACAATTTATAATTGTTTATGAATAAATGATATGATGATGATTGCAATAGTAGGCGTGTTTCCTCGTGGTCAACATAACTCTAAATAAAAAACACATTCTTCTACAGGGAAACGTTTATTTTTATAAGATCCAAAACAATCTTACTGAAGCGCTAATAACTTACACATAACACCTTGCTATACAAACAATTTGTCCAACAACTTAACTGCCGTTTAACACGTAACTTAACTTGAAGTACCGCGACTCATTACGTTAAGCAACTCTCATACATATTCACAATGTGGGCATTAAACCAATTATTAGGTTACGAACACCGCTTCCAACTGATTTATGGTCTAGAGGTACTCGGTACTCGTATGTGGATGTACTAAAATGCCAATAGAGATTCACCGTCAGGTGCACGAAATATATGCTATATACGAGTATACCATACAAACACTGTCGATTGCCAGACGGAACATGTGAAATTGACTTTTTGGAACAGTAGACCAAGTGAACCTAAACGAAATGAAAGACACTACTTCGACAGGACATGTCAGTGTCACAGTGTCACACTAATTACAGAAAGAATAGCTACCTAGTAAGAGCATGTGCACCTTTTTTTTTTCGTATTGATATTTGCTGTTGGTCCTAATGACCTTTACAGCTTCACCGGGGATTTTGGGGCGAGCGCTAAGTGCGCTCCAGCTTAGAGGAGGACTTAAAAACTACTATAAGAAGCGACTGCCTAAGGGCACCCAGGTGGGTACGGACCTCGGCTTAGGACGTCGCTGGGGAGGGAGGAAGCGGCCTGGAATACGCCGATAGCGCGTGTAAGCGCCAGAAGCGGGTCGCCGCCGCCCGCGCCGGCGCGGGCGGTATGTAGGTGCGGTGTGAGAACTACTATCGGGTGGGGGAGTGGCTTCCGCGATGGAGATCGTGATGGCGTCGTCGGGGTCGTCTAGGACGTGTCTAGACCAATTGTAACACATGAAAAGCAATAAATGGTATGAGTATGAGTAGGCCGACGTCGTCGACGGGATGTCGGTAAACCGTTAGTGGAATAAGCGGCGGCGCTTACTACTAGAGGGTTTGAGATTTAACCAGATAAGCAACAACCCTACTATAGATCCTTTCAAACAGTAGTCCTGATTCCGTAAAATCCTTACTCACTAACGAATTTTCCTCTGCCTATCTGTAGATGTACATGGTTGCTAGATTAAGAGTTGTTTTATTATTAATTTTACATTAACTGTGGATTCTTACTAACGATGTAACTTGTAAATAAGGCTGTGAGCTACCCAAATAAAATAAAATAAATAAATAAAACATTATATCGATCGACTGAACTTTCAGAGATCGTAGCTATGTCTAGCGATTTGTTTAGTTAAAATTGTGGGACGTCGTGATGCTAGGTGGAATGAATTGAACCTGTTCTACGGGGAGATCATTATACAATACAATACAATACAAATATTCTTTATTGCACACAGGACAGAAGAAAAGATACAAAATACAATACAGCTTTAAGCTATTTCTTCCAGGCAACCTTTAGGTAATGGAGTTTTGTAAAATACAATGTAAGCGGGTGCATTATCTGTAGATCCTAGATCTATTATGGATCCTAGTAAAGTAAATAGTAAAATACACTTTATTGCAAAAACAAACAACAAACATGAGATATAAAAGGAAATAGCGAAGTACAATTTAGGCGGCCTTATCGCTAAGAGCGATCTCTAATGGCCAGACTCCATTGGATCTACAGAGATCCTAGATCCATTATGGATCTGGCCAATGGATCTACCGATCCCTACGAGATATAATTCCTTATTTTCTCATTTCTCACTGGATCAAAACAAAACAACTGGAACTCGAACCCCCACCGCACCCTGCGCCTGCGAACGGCTGTAACCTACACCGATGGGAAACCGCACCTTCGTCTGCGCGCGCGCTGCTCCCGACGCCATCGTCTATTTGTACGGCCAATGGCGATATCGCATTACTGTAGCTTAAGTCTGTCAGACATTATCTGGTAAGTAATCGGGACAAGTCTTCCGGGTTCGAGTCATGACCTGGAAGCTACACCCAAGACGTTAGATGCAAGAAAAGTCCTAAGAATTCTATCTCGATTAAAACTCACTCTGTCTCTTTCGCTAAAAGAGATGTCACTATAAAGAGTTTAGGTTATTGAGGCCCGCTTGCGCGAAAGTTTAACCTTGGGTTAATTCGCGAATTGTCTATGCTTTCATTTAAGATTTACATCAGGTTAGAGTTAACCCGAGAGTTTAGAAGGCGCCTGAGTTTAGGCGACACCTTTGGTCATAATTAATAGTGAAAAGTTTAAAATCTCGATGAGGCAAGTGCTACCGTTTACCAGACATCCCCGGCCATCAATTACCATTGTCCTGTGCTAGTCTTCATAATTTGAAGAACTTGCGTTTCCTATCCTTCATTCATTGTGTAACGGGGGTTTTGATTTAGCCTACAAGCCTGAAGTTTAGTCAGTCTAATAAGCGCCACCAAAAGAAGTCATCTTTTGGTGGCGCATTTTTATGGAACTTTAGCTTTCGACAATGACAAAGTTTTGATTTTGTTTTTGTTAACTCTTCCCGTTGATGTCGTAAGGTTCTCCACCTAGTAGACGACGATAGGCTCGCCACCTATCACGTTTATCCACCAAATCTTACGGCGAAATGTGGGAACTACCTATGAGGAAGGTTGTTCCTCTGTCTACCCCTCGGGGATTATAGACGTACAGTTATGTAATGCTAAGCTATTCCAAAACTAAGGGTACATTTAAAAAAAACTTAAACTTTATCTGCTTGATATACAAAAGTCGTTGCCATAGACAAAGCAAATACAAGTTTCGCTACATCGAACAGTAGTATCTATCCTTCCTTCAGTTTCATCTTCATTTCTTGCTTTATTTTTATGTTTTCTCTATTTTATACAATAATACCTACATACATACCTTCGTGTATTCTAATGTATAATTTAAAAATTAAGTACCTTCCTTCGTTTCCTAATATTTTACTTCTGTTTATTAATATTTCCGTTATTTATATGTTCCAGTAGTGTATCATTATGATCCCTGGCACTCAGGTGATGCCTGAAAATCAGCGTCGCAGTGCTAAAAGCGCTACGGCAACAGCTGAGGCAGTCCCCTTTGTCCGGTGCTGCACACCACCTTAATCAAACTTAATTACTTTTGCTTATTTATTTTTGTAATATATTTGTTTAATATTATTTTTATCTTCTGTACCTAATTGTTTGTATGTGTGTATTGGAAATAACTTATTTCTTTCTTTCTATGCTACAGGTCAAATAAATAACTGAGTACTGAATACTTAGTACCCAATCGTTTAGTCAAGGCAAAGATAATCCACGCTAAACTTTGCATGTTGCATGTCGCAATGCATCGGGAGCTAAATAATGCTAGTCTTGCATCTCATTGACACACATTACTTTACACCGCTGTGTGAGCAGTGCAATTCGCTTGCATTTCAAGAGAATGGGTGGTTTTATAACTCCCCACGGCACGGCCGGCACTACGGTTTTGCTGTCACGCCGCGCCGTCACATATAATCAAAACGTACTAAATCACATAGTAGCACAAATCTTTTTTTATCCTCATGTGTTTGTTCATTGCGTACCTCTATGCTCTAAAACACAACTCGCTACTCGTCACACCGCACACACACTTCAAGCGCACACACACGTAAACATTATGCGACGCATTTCTCTCATAATAGTTACCTACAATCTGTTTTTTGTTTTGCTGTTTTCTGCTTATGATTGATATAATGTTAAGTAACATAATGTAAATTTATAATTGGCAAATGTTTATGTTATATTTTATTATTTTTATAAGTTCTGAAAAAAGCTGTAAATTTAAGTAAATAAATAAAAATAAATAAATAAAGTGTTGATCAAATGAAGACCTTCTATTCTATTTTGTTTCTTTAGATTGTATGGAGACGCGTTTACCACATTGACACTTCACAAAACCGTCCGAGAAATATAAAAACGTCTCCATCGAACTCTTTTATACTTTTCCACAGCACGGTATGAAGCAAAATGTAAGGGATTAAAAAGGCCCGTTACGGTCGTCGCCGGAAACAAATGCATCAGTATACAATTCCATACATTTTGCTTTCCAGTCGATGCCACGGTTTTATCGCCGGTATCGGACGCTGGTATTGGAGGATTTTGCATACGATATTATCATGCAGTGACGGCCAAACAGTGCCGTACCGTGAACAATTATAAAAGTGTTCAATTTTAAAATTAAAATTGTAGTAACTGACAGAATGCATGACGTCGTGGGTGGTTATGCTAATTTCTCTCAATTTAGTCTCGAATGTTAACAAAGTTACTAAAAGGGTTTGTCGGAGGTTACCTACCGGGTGCATAGTAATAAAATTTTAATTAGAAAATCCTAATTTTCTTGCGAAATTAGTCATTTTGTTGCTCAAAGATTCTTTTAAAGCTCTATAAATAAACTGGCTGCGTCTAAATCTCGTTTGAAGCGCGTTTAAAAAACGCGGTGTGCAAAAGCTCTTGACTTAGAGCTTTTTAAAATAATGTTTTTTTTTATTGTATAAGGTGAGCAGACGAGCAAACCGGCCACCTGATGGTAAGTATCATCATCACCATCAGCAGACTACTCTAGTCCACTGCTGGACATAGGCCTCTCCCAGGGCGCGCCATTGAGCCCGATCTTCGCCTCTTCTCATCCAGTCGCTGCCAGACACCTTGCGCAGATCATCCCACACTACGTAAGATGGTAAGTATGGTCACCGTCATCTCACCTTACTGCAATGTAGAGGATTTTCGATGCCCTGCTAATCTTGAGAATTTAGATGGAGTCTCTCATGTGCTGGTAATTATGCTGCCTCACTTACCCTTCTAACCGAAGCATTGCTGCTTTGCGGCAGAAACCGGGGAAAGGGTGGTACCGCCCCAGGGTTACGCTGACAGTCATACGCTGACACCATCTTCAGAAATGTAGGGTACTTATTTGCAATTGGACGGATTTTATTTCCTTTGCGTATAACTTTATGCATATCAATTTCACTAATGTTTTAATTTATAACCAGGCGATGGCTAGGTTATTTTTTTGAGAAGGCGCTTAGACCATTCATAATTGAGAACCGTGGCAGATAGATAATTGGTAGACTCCATCCAGGGGTGCCTGAATGTAGTGGATTGGATTAGATATAGCAACACTTTTTAATGGTAGAGTTTGACCTTCAATGACGGCTTTTGTTTTCCCACAGTTTTTGATTTTAAAATTGATAACACTATAAAGCTCAAATTTTCTTTTTTAATCTATCTTATATACAGGTTGTTTTTTGTAGAACAAGGTCTTAAAAATGTTATATTAAAAATAAATGGGAAAAAGTGGTTGAATTTAAAAAAAAACTTACCTACGAGTACTTACTTATTTTATATAATTATTAAAATAAATAAAATAAAAAATAAAATAAAATAAATATAATTATTTATTTTATTTTTAAAATAATACAAATTAAAAAGTTATTTGTATTACTGCAACTGCATTACAGTTTATCGGAAATTTATATTTTCTCTTGCTTATTTCTTTCTCTACAATTATTTATGTCGTCATTGATAATTTATATCTGATTTATATCAAATTATTATAAATTTATACAAATTTTTACAACTTTTATTTATACAAATCTAACTTGATTATTTAAACTAATTTTTCAGCTCAATCTTTCGGTAGTTTTTGAGTTAGATTTGTCACAGTTGGTATAAGTCGAAAAGGTAACCCAAAAACTAACCTAGGAAACAACTAAGAACTGGAATATCTGATGGCAGTTTAAGTGCAAAAGTGATGGTAGGAGAGCAGCTGACAAAACGCTAAAATCAAACCAGCAGACAACTTAAATAAATGAGCAAAAGGGTGAATAAAATTCTGCGAGCAGGTTTGAATCCTGCGACCTTGCCGTTCCGTGGCAGTGCTCTAGCCAACTGAGCTATCGCGGCTAATCACTCTTTTTCTAAATTATTTAAGAAGCCTATAGAATGCGAAAAACTCCTATAAGACAGGAGATTGCCCGACGCAAGTGGTGCTGGAGGGCAACGCTATAGCGTAGCGTATCCCCGCTACGAAGAGGGGAGACAAATTCTGCAAGGATCGCGTTCGAGTGGCAGCCACACGGGAAGAGAAAACCTGGCCGTCCTGTACACACGTGGAGGCGAACTGTCGACCGTGAACTGAAGGCAGCAGGGTTGAGGTGGAGTGAAGCTAGGGAGGTGGCACAGGACAGAGCGGCGTGGAGAGATCTCGTGGAGGCCCTCAGTACCTCCGGGGTACCATAGGAACAACAATGAATGCGAAATGCTAAATAAAATCAGAAGACCACTGCAAATAACCCATTAAAACCAGTATCGTCTTATCTAATCAACAACTTGATTGCACTTAATTTTACGGCCACTTAACACTTATTTATGATACATAACCATAACTTAACGTAACCGCGGCTCGGAAGCATGGTTGTAATCGGTAAATAATGATAGATCACCGCATAAGTATTGCGTATAAACATATCAGATGAGAGACGAGGTTGAGGATGGAGCAAGTGGAGTCAGTAAATGTCTATTCACCCTCGCCTTGAAGATCCCAAGGTTATATATTTCGGGAAACACAAGACGCCAGGTTGTTCCATTCCTTTGAATTGGTCTTGGCAGGGTATTGAAAACACCCTAATAATATTACAGTGATGATGATCATGGGAGATACTCGTATCTATAGGCGACGGTGATGGTGACCACATCTCAACAAGCAGGTTTTGCTTGCTCGTCTGCTCTCATTAAAAAAACTTGGATTTTTTTTTTGAGAAATTGTATTTTTCAGAATCAATTTGTTTGAATTGTAGAACGGGATAGCATGTATAAATAGGCCATTTTAATATTTTATTAATAGCCTATAGACTGTCCCACTGCTGGGCAAAGGCCTCCCCTCCTCCTTTCCTTCCTTTATCCCTATCCCCAGCGTCCTTATACCATCCGTTTTGGAATCCTTATACCTCCTTATACCTCCTTGCCGCTGTCCGTCTCGTGGCACCCAGTGCATGACGATCTTTGCCCACCTTTCCAGATGCATGCGGCATACGTGGCCTGCCCAGTCCCACTTCAATACAGATGCTTTGGTGATTTTAATGAAGACTTAACTTTAAGGACGATGTGTGCAACTGACGGAAAGTCTACTGGTCAATAATAAGGCAAACAGCTCAAAGTAACTAATCCCCCACTTGCGTCAACAACCCTTGGCTCAACACGCGAATTGTCTTTGCTGGTCCTACAAAATTTACTTCAGATTAGTGTTAAATTGAGAGTTAATGGTTGGCTCAATACGGCCTAATATCTTAAAGCGCTACCTACTTACCCAATAATTAATAATTTTGCTTACAACAAATTTAAATATATTTATTAAAAAGGGTGAAAAAAATCCGCAAGCAGGATTTGAACCGAAATTGGCTAGTCTTACATAGATGTCGTGACTTCGTCTACACAGACAGTACACGGAGAAAGGGCTGACTAATTTGAAGCTGGCAGGATGAGACGCGATAGCTTAGTTGGTTAGAGCACTGTCACTGAACGGCAAGGTCGCAGGTTCAAATCCAGCTCGCGAAAAAAATTGAAAATTGAAATTGAAAATGTTTATTTAGCACTGTAAACACCAGAATATAGAACACAATACAGAAAGATTAATACATGCAGCACAAAACATCTGGTGTGGTACAGTGCCAAAAAGGGCATAATGCTGAGGCAAGCCACAGCGCTGATTTTCAGCTGGCCCTCAGTGACTACACACTGCATACACACTCTATACGTCCGTGCGGACGAAGAAAGCAACAGTGTATGCATGTTGTGATGATGACGAATGTGTTTGTTTTTAAGAATGAGGATATTAGATAGGATTTTATTATTAAATTCACTTATAAATAAAATTATTAACGACAAACAAGCCCGTCTGGAACCCGGTACTCCCATTTCCGGAGCCGACCAAGTTAATAAAGCAGGTTTAAGAGATCCAAGTTAAAGCTAACCGTTAGTTCATGTAATCAGAGCTTCCTTGCAAACCTGTCAGATGAGGCTTTCGAGGAATATCTTTAATGTTGCATCTCGTAAACCTTATCCGACTAGAATCTTCGTCATACCGTTGCGATTTATTCAATATTTTTTTTAAATTTAACAAGGCATTGGCAACACAGACCATAAGTCTAAACATTAAGCGATTTAAAACAGTTTTTAGTTTTTCAGCATCATAATGTTGTGGTGTAGACACATTTTTTAACACTCCTAGGAGTTATGATGGAAATTTCAACCGGTCTAGTCTCTGGCGAATTCTCATGGCCCGCCGCAGAATCACAGAGTGAAACTACACAACGAACCACTAACGAGAAGTTTACTTTAAGAGTTCAACACATTGTCACTGTTACTGATGTTTGCTAGACAAAATTACACCGATTTTAACTATCAAAATCACCAGAAAACAATTTTGAGCAATAAAATAAACACCGTAGAACCTTCTCCAGCAACTTAGAAATAGTTAAAGAGGCGAACTCTATTCTATTCATAGTGCGGAAATCGTTCCATTACATGACCCCCCAGTTATTCCTAGCAATATATAAGACTTATGTGAGACCAATTTTGGAGTTCTAGTTTCAGATATGGAGCCCATACTTTGTGAAAGATATTGGGATCCTAGAAAGAGTCCAAAGAAGAGCCACAAAGCTACCAATGGGTTTCAAGAACCTAGAGTATGAGGAGAGGTTGGAAAGACTGAATTTGCCGACACTGAAACAGCGACGAGATAGAGGAGACCTTATAGAGACTTACAAAATTCTAAACAATCACTATAACACAGATGAAATGAAGAATTTCCTTATATTGAACTTGAAGGAGCACTCAAGAAGACACTGCACACAACTAGTGCGGAACACGGCCAACACACTGCCAAAACATCATCTCCTATTCAACCGGGTAGTCGTCCCGTGGAACGGCCTACCTGAGAAAGTTGTGAATGCTGAAACTATAAACCAATTTAAGAACAGATCAGACAGCCACTTACGAAATGTGAAGAAACAGGCTAACCAGCATAAGCTGCCTGTCTGCTAATCCAATAATAATAATAATAACTTTCCCGCCAAAACTTCGACTGCGTGACATATATTTTGTTTGACATATTTGTCGCAAATCTTTTTTTTTTAATTTTATTTTATTACAATACATCACAGCACAAATAAATTAAACAATATACTTACATTAAAAGAGAGTAAGGCCAGTTATGAATACAACAGAAAAATATATATTATTAAATGGAGAGAAAACGGTAAAAGGCACAGTATCAAGAATACAGAAAACGAATACAGAAGAATACAGAAGAAGAATGGATATAAAATAAAAAATAATAATAAAGATAACAATTATTTCCAGTTACCAGTCCGCGTGGGAAGGTGAGTAAGGGTGGGTGAAGGTGTGTACCAGTTCGCGTGGGAAGGTGAGTAAGGGTGGGTGAAGGTGTCATCATGACCAGAGGGTTTCTTTTTTTTTTATTCTCAGTTTTAGAGGCTTTGGTACACGACAATTTGACTATGTTAGCCTCGTTAGGGTCACTAAGAAAAGGGAAGGGAAGCTCAAGTGTTATTAACTTTTTAATTTAGACCTAACTTTGCTAAGACATTTAGACTTAAGACTCGGAGACGTTTTACAGGCTGAGGCAGTTCCCTTTTTCCGATGCTGCACACCACCTTCATCAAACTTAATTACTTTTGCTTATTTATTTTTGTAATATATTTATTTTTGTCTTCTGTATCTAATTGTTTGTATGTGTGTATCGGAAATAAATTGCAATTGAAATCGTTTATTTAACGCTGTAAACACCAGAATACAGAAGTATACAAAGTTTAATACATGCAGCACAGAACATCCGGTGCGGTACAGTGCCAAAAAGGGTACACCGGCTCAGCATAATGCTGAGGCAAGCTACAGCGCTGATTTTCAGCTGGCCCCTCAGTGACTGCACGGACGAAGAAAGCAACAGTGTGTGTGTGTGTAAATAATCTTTCTTTCTTTCTGTCTTTTATTGTTTCAGATTTAGAGATATTCCGAGTACTGTCTTACCTCATGCATGAAGTTGATATAAATACTAACTTAAATTCTTTTTTTAAGAAATTAAAATGCTATTAAGCAGGTAGTCAACTTAATTATCAGTTAATTACCTACCAACGTTACTACATCCGTTAGATAACAATCTAGCTTAATGAGTCATTTAAGGAAGTATGTACCTGTAGGTAGGTAAACCCACATTAAAAGTATTTTTGTATGTTATTCGTTATGGGAATTATTGGCATATTATTTTGTTTGTTTTTAAACATACCTTTTTCATATCTTCACACTACACTATCGCTAATCTATCGCTTGTAACGATGTCGACTTCATCGTCCATATCAACCTCCTTGCCATCAACTTCAACCTCATCGTTAGCGTTTATCTCATCTCATTTCGTATTGGCATCTTCATTTCTTCATTTAAATTCAAAATTATGTTCCAATTCCATTTCTAAATTTCATTATTCAATTAATTTCATTGTTTTATTTGTATTTTCACTTTTTCTCTGTATTTTGTCTCGAACGGACGTCTCCCGTTCACTTTTATTTCCTACTACCTATTTTCTGTGTTACTATGTGTTCTTTTCCTTAAAATATATTACTTAACAACAAATTCTTCTATTACTTCATCTGCGCACTGTCCTAGAACCCTGCTAGCCGGCAATAGAGGACAGACTGTAGCATCTTTAATGTCCAATTAACTTCAGAGGTTGCCTGGAAGAGATCGCTTTAAGCGTTAAGGCCGCCTTTGTACATATCGTGCTACTATCCCTGTTGTTTTACTTTTCCTGTATTAGTTTACAATAAAGTGTTTATATCTATTTATCTATTTTATTTTTTATTTTTTTATTTTTATTTTATTACAGGTTATTGTACAGCAAAACAATTATACAAGTACTTGTCTTAAAAAGTTATAACGGCAATTACACAATAACTCAAAATTAATTTTAATTAAATAGCACTAAATATGTAGAAGAAATAGAAATAGAATTACAATATGTGGTTATTTGTGTATGTGAAGGTGTGTAGGATGGTGTGAAGGTGTGTAAGGTGGTGTGTTTGTGTGTGCTGTGTGTATTTCAACCCTTGCCTAAACGCTCGGAAAGAGCCCTTCGAGCTCTCTAAATATATTGCCCTTGAGTCATAAAAAATACGTCGGAGTCTGGAATTAGGTTTTCGTAAGTGTCTATCTCTCTACTTAGTCAGCATTGAATTCTTTCTTCGTTAAGTCGTATTCCTCATGGCTGAGGGTCGTGATCATTCTAAGGAATTGATCACATAAAACGACTCTCGTGGCAGATTTAATGGGGTGATTTGCCATTTCCCTTTATCACATACTGGTTATCTCGGTGTACAGATTTCCTCGCGATGTTTTCCTTCACCGTCAGAGCAGTCGGTAAATGTACGTAAGTGTTCGAAAAAAAAAAAAAAAACTCATTAGTATAATACATGGCATTGCCTGGTTTCGAACTCGGACCTCCCGAATGGGAGTCCGGCGTCCTAGCCACGACTCCTATCCCTAAAAATCAGCTGGCAAATACTTGCTATATTTTTTATCGTATCCGAAATGAGATTAACCTATTTTAGAAAAACAAATTAAGTATTGTTTATGGGAACAATTTTTTATTTAAATTAATTGTCGAAGAATATTTCTCAATTTCAAAACGAAAAGCTAAATTAATGTTTCTTCAACCAAACTCATTTGTCAATAGAACATCAATATGGAAGGTCTAACACCATAGAAGTAAGTCTTACGCAAAGCCGTATTCTATTCGGAGTTCTCCAGTGGGAAGCGCAAATCCGGTGGACAGTTCCTGCGCTATAAGGACGTGCATTTAGGTGTCGCTTCAGCGACACCTAAATGCCTGCGACATACCAACTGAGCGGCAGGAAGAGCTCGCGTCACGGAGGCCGGAGTGGCGTACTCGTGTCAGGAAAAGTGTAGCCCAGTTTGAAGAGGCCCGTCTAGCTATTCTTGATACCAAACGCCATGTAAGGAAAACCCGCCCAAAGCCTTCCTACCACTACACATACAACAGTGCCGGACAACTCTACTGCGATCGCTGCGACCGGGTCTTCAAGAGCAAGTTCTGATTCGCCAGCCACATTCGAGCGCATGCTAGGAACTAAAGGGGGTCGCCGTCGTCGGTTTCGACGAGGAGGACTATATATAAGTCTTACGCCATGCATTTCCACTGCCATCATCCATCACATTGCACATAACTGCATACAAATGCATTTCTACGGTCACCTGCCTTCGTTGCAGACTGCAACGAAGGCAGGTGACTCTTTAAATCTTTGCTACAATCTACCGCCTCATTTGCACTATATTTAAAATACATACATGCTATCCTTTTCTACGCCATAGTTCTAAATAGAGATGACACGAGACTTAAGGAAGCCTTAACATTAAGGACGTTTCTTGCTACTCTAGCTAAGTGATTCCTACTTTTTTTATTTACTACTAAACCCGCATTTGACCTCTATCTCGCCTGATGGTAAGCGACGATGAGGTCGACGATGGAGCATACGGGTCCAGTAAATGCCTATTCACTCTGGCCTTGAAGATCCCAAGGTTGTAGGTTTCGGGAAATACAGACCGCAAGCTGTTCCATTCCTTAGCCGTTCGCATAATGAACGAAGAAGCAAATCGCTTCGTCCTTCCTTTTCTACGCCATAGCTCTTAATAGACATGACACGAGACTTAAGGCAGCCTTAACATTAAGAACGTTTCTTGCAACTCTAGCTAAGTGATTCCCACTCTAGCTACGTGTTATTTATAAAAACACGTAATTTTTTAATGAAAATTTTATGATATTAAGTTTTTAAATATGTCCTTCGACTTTCATACAATTTTTAATTTAAGTACCTACACTTTTATAATTAGACCCAAAATTAGTCTGAATTAAAAAAATCTGCTCCGCCCAAAAAAGTGTTCCGGTTTGGTGTCAAAATTATTGAGAAATCCAACGAGTCTTATTAGTATTGTATTCTTTCCACTTCAACTTTGTCAAAAAATGAAACTTCTCTCTCCCAGATCGTAAATCAAAGAGTTGGGAAGCCTGTGTCACTTAACACGCATGCGCTAACTCACCTGTTCACTTTGAACAAAAGTCCCACCGGGGTCATCTCAGAAATACTGTCTCTTCAACACTTATTCACTCAACTCTGACTACGGCACCCAACAAACTGATCGAATACGCACTTGATTTTCAAAAGGTTCGATTTTCTTTTAAAATCCGCACTTCAAATTGAAAAAGTTCCAATTAGTATTCCAATTTTAAAAGCATCAGAATCCGCACTTGAAGTTTCATAAACTCTAAATCGAATTCCAAATTTACGAGTAAATCCCTTTAAAATTTAGAATACACAGTTCGGTTTTCGAATTGCAAACTGAACTCTTTAAATCGATTTAAATATTGTAATCGATTCAAGAGTGTCAGAGCGTTTGATCGATTGCGCGTGTTAGTCGTCCGACGGTCGCGGCAGTTCTGCGGACGGTGGATGGTGACACGCGGACAAACAATGGGCCGGTAATTATGCAGGTTGTCTTCATTTGCCGTCATGCAGGTGGGATGGGAAGCTACAAAGTTGTATGGTACCTTTGGTATACAAACATACATCTACTTTCACGCAGTCATAGAGTCTATAAAATATCGACAAATGAATATTTGCTTTCGAAACTGGATTTTATAAAAATATTAAAAAAAGGATATTGGGCGCATTTGGGCTTAAGTCTTCGCTTCAAAACAAACACTAGTTCATATAATAGATCTTGTAAATTATACACGCCGTTTGATTCTAATATGGATTCCTTCGAGAATGAGAAAATTCTCTGCGGCGGCGAATCGTCGCAGTTTTCGCGCCCTTTGAGTTTCGGCACGTTTACGATGTAGTTTCCGGTCATTTCACGAATTTTACACAAATTACTCAACTTTTTAACTACTTTTAAATACGTGTACTCACACACACACACACACATACGTGTCGCATAACCTCTTGTAATTGTTTGTTTGTTTTTTCAAGCAAAGGGAACTGAGCCCATACTGCCATGTCTGATGTAAACAACTCTATCAAGTCTTCATTAAAATGCTGGTGTGACACATTGCAATGCTATCTGAGAGAATCTTCCACGCTTCTGCAGCATCCGAACCAAAGAAGAAGGCGTCCTGGACGCAGAAGGGTTTTCAAAATCTAGCCAAGTTCGGATCGGGCTGCAGCGTCTTATTTGACTTTATTTTATTATCCCACACATTAATCACATTTTGTAGACGTTCTTCGAATAAAAAACACCATTCTTACTTGAAAAGCACTACTGTAAAACAATTTGCAAGACAACGAAAAAAAGCTGGTGTGGACGCGGGAAAAACGCGGGAGAAACTCCTCTTGTAAATTAAACACTTAGCTTGTGACCGAATGAATTTATTTTTTATAAAAACAGTGTTGCCACTAAATATATTGGTAGGCTCTCAACAATAGAAACATGCAAAACATAGTTAATTATAATCTCATCTAGAAATACTTACATCTTTCATTATGGAAAAAAGTTTGTTGATATGGATGGTTTAAAAAGAATATAAAAAATAAATTAATAATAATATAAATGAAAAAATAAATAAATAAATATATAAATGATAAAAATAATTAAGTAATATCAAAGAATAGTTTATAAATATTATAGTTTTGGAGATTATTGATATGAAAAGATAACATATGAAAAGCAATAAATGGTATGAGTATGAGTAAGTACTTGTTCCCATCACACTCAAAATAGGCGCTGAAGACGTCGAGTTGCGGAAACCAGCCCGTTACTACATTACATTACATTACATAGGTAATCAAGTAAATGAATACAATCTGTTGTGCAATGTGACGCCAAACATGTCTCCAACTCAGCATAATGTTATCGTAAATCAGCATAATGCTGTTAATCTATATTTAGGTACTTAATTATTTATCCAAATGTTTAATAAAATGAGCGTCGGTGCCGTCGTGGCTAGGACGTCGGACTCCCATGCGAGGTCAGGCTTCGAAACCATGTAATGTCATGTACCAATGAGTTTTTCGGTTTTTTCGAAAGACTTACGAGTACGTACATATTTACCGACTGCTCTAACGGTGAATGAAAACATCGTGAAGAAACCTGCACACTGAGATAACCAGTGTGTGAAATGGAGATATTTATGATTCTTTTTCTTTGAGGTTTTTAAAGAATATTCTTAATTTTGATTTACAAGAAGTTGTTTAAGTTGTCGATTTTGAGATTTTTGAGTATGTACTCGTACCGTTATGAGTAGAGATGTAAAGTCAATGCCTTCCGACTTTGTGGACTAGTAGCTTTGTTTATAAGACAAGCTTTCTTAGAGGTTAGAGGTAGCGTAATTTATGTTTAAACTTTGGTTTATGACCTATGATCGGAGTAGGGCTGTTTTTGGTACTTGCCACATACGGTCATAATATGGATAAGTATGCCCAATAATCCCGGGATTTCCGGGATTGAATAAATATATTATTTAGATTTTTAACGTTATATTTGTTTTGATACACATTTAAGATTGGTGGCGAAATATTTTTTTTAAGATTCATGGCGCTTCTTCGTAAGATCACAATTTTAAAAAAATCGTAATCCGCCGAGTAAGGGCGAGGTTTATAAAAGTAATTTACAACATTTGCTCGATAACTTAAAACGGGATCCCGAAATCATATCATAATATAACCTTTGAGGACATTGACCCGAAAGAGCTCTACCTACTCCGATCACTGTTTATGACGTAGGTACAATTTATGGTGATTTCGAAAAGTAGTTTATGCCTACGTCATTGAACTTTCCCAGACTTTTGCTAGAGCTAAACCTGGACTGTGAATATAATAGAGGTAACCTAACTGCGTCATGAAGATACGGGAACCATGTTTTATGCCGTTGCATAAAACATGGTTACCGTATCTTCATGACGCAAGACTGAATTGGCAGAAATGTCATTTTTAGTAGTAACTTTTACTCTGATGTCGTAGAGCTTCCTAAAAAAGAAAAAGTAATAAACGAAAATAAAAATGTCTTAAAATCATTCATCACTATAATCATTGGGTGCCGTCATCAATTTCAAAAAAAATTTGGAGGTCAGTAGACAAAATCACCCGTATGCTGCGTGTTTGGATGAAACATAAAAAGGTCCCTCTCCCCTATAGTGGCAAGCGTTCGTTTCTTCATGGTTGCACCTGAAAAAAAAAGGTGCAACTATGACCCAGTCTGGTCAACTCCTCCAAAAACCATTCCATTAGAATTAACGCCTTCATCACTGTGGTGAGACTGTTTGGACTGGAATGTCAAAACTCAATAATCCAACTTCCCCTTGATCCAAGTTATAGGCTATTGCCACCTATGGCTTCCATTATGGTTTTACTACGCACCACATCCGCGCACGCGCATGGCAGGATGTTAACGCTATCAACTTATGTGCATTACCTTCCAGCACTATTGGTTAGAGAATAAGGCTGGTTATGAAACTTTGAGGTGTATCCTTAAGTTGGCAGAGTTATGGCGTCACATCACATTATTTCCTTAGTATGAAATTGTATAATGTTATATCGTGGTTATATGAACACCTTTTCTATGAATACTCATACTCATTTATTGAACCTGAAGGAACTTTCAGAACACTAGGTTAAGTCACAAGAATTCGCAAGATTGAAATGAATATTTAAGACTAATAGATGAAACATAACTCAGAGCAAAGAACACGAGCAGGATAATAATTCAGAGCAAAGAATAACCCGATTTGTCAATTTTATATAACAAAAAAAATAAGAATTTTAACATTAAAAAGGTATTATGAAATGTCAAATGCTCAGTAATATTTCCAAATGTCACATTGCAGATAATGTCAGGGGATGGATGTAAAGTTAAATTTAGTACCTGTAGAGGTTTTATAGGAGCGTCGGCGGCCTAGTGGCTAAGACGCCGGACTCCCAAGCGGGAGGTCCGGCTTCGAAACCATGCCATGTACCAATGATTTTTCCGGACTTTTTGAAGACTTATGTACATTTACCGACTGCTCTAACGGCGAAGGAAAACATCGTGAGGAAACCTGCATGTCTAAGGAAATAAAAAAATCCAAAGGCATGTGAAATCCACCAATCAGTACTGGGCCCGCGGTGGATCATGACCCATACCCCCTTGTGCAAGGGGAGGCCTGTGCCCCAACAGGACATTAATATGCAGCTGATGATGATGATGAGAGGTTTTTTCAATAACAATTAACAGTAAAGCAAATGTCACAGAGTTATTTGATTACATAAATAATTATGTAGCTGCTATTAAAGGGGCATTGTCAAGTTAATATTAATAAGATGTTAATACATGAGTATTTTATAGCTACACTGTTCAGACATTATACACTTTTTGCCCTCTCTTTATTTCTTATTTCTACCCCAAAGTAAATAAGTGATAAAACCCCCTTTACACTATCAAAACAGTCCTAAGAAACCAAAGTGGCACCTATAAATAAACCAACCTTGTCAAGTAAATCCTGTTTTACATGATCTATAATTCTAGAGAGCAACAGGTGTCCAGCATCCCGCCTGACTAGTACAATAAGCACTTAACTTGACAAGGCTTCTAGTAAGTTCAACTTAACAGCTGTCTTTTGTGGCCTTGTAAGTTACTATTACAAGTACAGACGAATGAGATGGCGGTTTACCAATAGTAGGGTGAGAATTGCGTGCGTATTAACCATGCAATGTGCCAAGCAAGTTTTGAAATTATTCACCAGCAAACGGACTCCGTCAGGGAGTCAGTGGCACAGTGGCTAGGACACCGGACTCCCATGCGGGAGGTCCGGGTTCAAAACCATGCAGTGCCAATGAGTTTCTCGTATTTTTAGAAGCCTTACGTACATTTACCGACTGCTCTAACGGTGAAGTAAAACATCGTGAGGAAACTTACACACTGAGATGACCAGTGTGTAAAATGGGGTAGGCACAAAAGATCCTCAAGGGTCGAAGTGCCGCTGGGGTTATTCCCGACCCTCTATCATAAGATAATATAAGATAGTTTATAACAATAACGATTAATAGGGCAAATATTTTTTTTTAACTTATTAAATTTTCGAGAAAAACGACAAAATTGTTTGTTTGAAAATTCTACAAATGAATGAATTATTGCTATTCTAATACTGAAATTATAAGTACATGAAACGAGTTTCAATCATAACGACATGGATGAGTTTATGCCAACAAGGCGCAAAATAATGAGCTTTCACACACTTGTTATCTCAGTGTGCAGGTTGCCTCACTATGTTTTCCTTCACCGTCAGAGCAGTCAGTAAATGTACGTAACTCAAAACCGAAAAACTCATTGGTACATGGCATTGCACGGTTTCGAGCCACGACGCCACCGACGCTTTTTACCGCTGTCTACCATGTAAAATAGTATCCACTAAGATCCTTAGTCACCTCGTACGACACCCACGGGAAGAGTTGGGGTGGTGCTATTAAGGCCGGCACCACACAGCCGCCGTCTAAATTTAGTACCCATTATTGAACCCTGATCATATCCGCATTCCCGACTGACATCAGGTAAATGCACTCGACCACTGTGGGTGCAGTGTGCACCAAGGCCGGTGCAGTTGCTTTTACTTGCACATTGTGTCAGGTTATGTACTTCTATGTAAAAGGGCGTAAAGCTTTGACGTGTAACGTGTTACCAGACCCGGTTCGAGAAGTTAGAACGAAGTTAGTTCTAACATCGCGAAAAATTAACTATAGCATTAGATCTTTTGCGATCTCTTCAAATAAATCAATATAAGATGTTTATTCCCTTGTAACTACATGATTTCGATCACATTTGACACATGTACGGGTGAAAGGATCAGCGGCGTCAGCACGAGTACTGTTTATCAGTCTTCACGCTACTGCTAGGACATTCAGACTGTGATTAAATACGGATTTCTCACTAGTGAAAGTCGGAAGTCTTTCGACTAGTTTCGGCAGAGAGTGCAAAGCGCCTGTCGACACGGCGGCGGCGGTGGCTCGCCTCGCATTACGGTCAACAGAGAAAAAAAGGCATTACGTCTAGACCGATAAGGCGGCCTAAATTGTACTTCACTATTTCCTTTTCTATCTTTTGTTTGTTGTTGTCTATTTGTGTAATAAAGTGTATTTTAAGAGCGTCGGTGGCACAGTGGCTAGGACACCGGACTCCCGTGCGGGAAGACCGGGTTCGAAACCGTACAGTGCGATGTACTAATGAGTTTCTCGTATTTTTCGAAGAGTAACGTACATTTACCGACTGCTCTGACGATGAACGAAAACATCGCGAGGAAACCTGCACACTGAGATAACCAGTGTGTGATATGGGGAAGGCAATGGCAAACCACCCCATTACTTTGCGCCTTGGAGGCATAAAATTATCCATGTCATTATGAATGTAATGAGTATCATTATTACCATGTAATGTGTCTTCGAAAAATACGAAAACCTCCAATGAGTTTTTAGTATTTTTCGAAGACTTACGTACATTTACCGACTGCTCTGACGGTAAAGGAAAACATCGTGAGGAAACCTGCACACTGAGATAACCAGTGTGTGAAATGGGGTAGACACAAAAGATCCTCAAGGGTCGAAGTGCCGCTGGGATTATTCCCGGCCCCCCGGGAAGATAAGATAAGATACGTGTATTTTACTTTTACTTTACTTTACCGATTTCATTGAGATTTCATAATGATTCTCTAGAAATGGATTACAATTTCTCGTATATCCCGAGTAAATAGGTGATGGTAGGACCTCTTCTGGACCCGCCTGGTGACACCCTATCGCTAAATATTTGCCGACGGTGTATAGAAGAACCAGTCACTAAACCCACGTGCCCAATCTTCGTCCTCACCGTACTTACCACCTGGTCTAATGAGATCAAACGCAGGATTAATCGCAAAAAAAAACTCAAAATCCCGTCTGTTTCTTGTGTCTATTTGTTTGTTTCTCGTGTCACCAATGCCTAACAAGAGTTTATAAACCACACACAAGACTCCGTTGACATTTTAGTGTAAACCCCTATAGCTCAGTTCAAACACGGGGCATTGTTCGCGGTTTACGGCCCCCGGTGGAATGCAAACAGGAACCGAACTCGCGACCGTACGATAACAAACATACGCCCAACGGGTTTCCTTGTTACAGGTGGACCATGACATGTGATTTTTTTATTGTATAAGGAGAGGAGACGAGCAAAGACATCTCACCTCATCATCATCAGCAGCCTACTCTAGTCCACTGCTGGACCTAGTCCTTTCCCAGGGCGCGCCATTGAGCCCGATCTTCGGCTCTTCTCATCCAATCGCTACCAGCCACCTTCAGATCGACGCTCCATCTAACACTACATTCTATCTCACCTCACTATGATGCAATTAAAAGGTTTTCGATGCGCTACTAACCTTGAGGACTTACTTACTCAAATAATGATCCATATAAAACGTCCTTAAAGTTATGTCTTCATTAAAATATATGCTATCCCTTTCTACGCCATAGCTCTAGATAGAAATGACAAGGAAGCCTTTGCATTAAGTGCGTTTCTTGCTACTCACGGGTACAGTCGGCTCTAGCATGGAAACATTCAGTATGGTTTACATGCTAGAGCTCTTCAAACTAGCTAGGATTGGCCATTGAATTCCGAATTGTAGAATTTTGATGGTTTAGCGGAACCTGCAACCTGAAACCTGAATTTTGATGGTTTGGATTGGTTGGTTTGGTTTGGAACCTAGAGAGTTTGATATTGAACCAACGTGAATGAATGAAATCGATACGAATAAGAATAAGAATAGTTGGGAATGAATGGGATCACGCTGGAGTGCTCTGTCAACACGATCAATTGGAAAGTATAACATTGTCTCACTTCTCACATCGGTGCCACAATGTGATTGTGAAGCGATTCACAGGTGGCGAGCACTTGTTGTGCCATAACTATTGTAACGGGGTATCGCTGTGGGGCACAATCGTCGAAGAACCGGTGCGGTGCCTCGATCTCGATCCTGTTGCAATTGAAATTTAAAACAACTGCATCTCTGTTTACCGACCGCACTGTACATTGTGTTTTAGAATTTTTTATAGTAACTACGTACCTTAAAGTACATTTTTACAACGTCATGTTTTACTCTACCACCGCTTCGTAAGGTGCTGTAGCTGAAAGGAAAGAACCGGCGCAAGAAACTTTCAGCAGCACATCTTCTTACAATAATTATGAATACAATCATATATGTACACAATGTGCAGAGCTGGAGCTGAATTTAGGACCAAGCCTCTTTATCATTTAAGTAGTAATTTATTTTATAATAACCCTTTTTAGATAAGGTCCGTCTTATGTGGGTCTTAAATTTTTTCTCTGTCATATTTATTACAGTATCAGGTTTTTTTGTAACTTTAGAAGGAACAATTCAAACACTTGACTGTATATTTCGTAATAATAATATTCCTAATGAATTTTAAATAGAGGTAGGTATGCAAGTTTAAATACAAAATGCATTAGCGCTAAAAAGTCTACACCGAAGATTTTGAAATTCAGAGGTGAGGGCGCTACTGTCCGAATTCTGTGATCTACACCTTGCGATCGCGATTTGACAGTTCGCGATTGCTTGCTATTGGCCCATTTGCCCGGATATGTCATCTTCAATACTGAAACTCGTAATAAAGAGACAGAGCTATATTTGACAGGAGCTTGGAGGAGTTTAGTTTTTGCGATTCTAATTTATAATCGGTGATAGAGGGAACAATAAAATTACCGGAATCGCTACAGTCCCGTGATACCTACGGGTGCTGAATGAGTGAATTGTTCCTTCCAAAATTAAAGATGACTAAAGATGACTAAGACACAGTGCGATCAGTAAACAGAGATGTAGTTGTTGCAAATTTCAATCACAACAGGATCGTGATCGAGATGCCGCGGTCTTTTATTGTCAATAAAATAAAAAATAAAATAAAATAAAAACTATTAATGCAGACAGTATCTTTTACATTATCTCAGATTTCCCTGGCTCCCACACTAGGATACCCTGCGTTGTGGGGGCCAGTCTCTTCCGATATATCTAAATTATGATGACATAATAAGGTTATTATTATTATTATATAAGGTTACGCAATTAATTAAATAATTAAGTATGCGTGTATGTGAGAGGGTGTGTATGAGGGGTGTGTGCGTGAGAGGGTGTGTGTGTGAGGGGGGTGAGCGGGTGAGTGTTGGTAGGTGTAAGGGTCAGTGTGCGTACATAAGACTCAACTAATTGGTAACAATATTTTTTCAGTATCGAAGTAATCAAGTTTCAATAGCCAATTTTTCTTTTTTTCTTTGCTGGAATACCTTGAACAGTTTAGGATGGAGAGGAGTTTTTCGGCTCTTTTGTATCAGAAAGAATAAACATTTCTATTTAATCTTTAACTTTGGAAGGAACAATTTAGGTAGGTACACACATCTGATGATAATGCTTTATGCACTAAGTGATTAAAGGTCTAGAATTGTGTACCGAGCAACAATGCTATAGTCATGAGAAAAACCATGGAATCTGCAAACAGTGTTTAACGCGTTGGGGCTTCGACGTTAGCGGGTTAGCGACTCCGTCTCAGATAATGTTACTATTGTTAAGATAGGAAGTTGCATCCAAGCTTCAAGTGCTTACCGAAGAAATTGAAAAATATACAGAATGTAAAAATAAACCCTGTAGAGTCGAAACGGAAGTGTTCATGATAAGTCCAACTGTGAAATCGCGACAAAAAAGCAGCTATTCCATATAAAAGCGACCTACACGATCGAAATGTATGAAACAGCTGGTTTTTTTTTTGCGATTTTAGAGTTGGCCACATCGTCGTAGTGAAGTTTGTTCAGTTAAGGCGCGGTTACACATCAACGGTCGTCGAACGACCGTCTGGCCGGTCACATCATGCGGCCACCACCTATATCTAGACACACGGAGTGTGTCCGCCAAGTTCGAAAAGAAAAAGGGCGACGACGCACTCACGTATGTTATCACCATCATCAGCCTATTAATGTCCCCACTGTTGGGGCACAGTCCACCGAGCGGGCCCAGTGCTGTGCGGTGGATTTAACACGCATTCGAAAACTTTTTAATATCCTCAGACATGCACGTTTCCTTACGATGTTTTCCTTTACCGTTAGAGCAGTCGGTAAATGAACGTAAGTCTTCGAAAACATCGGAAAAACTCATTGGTACATTGCATGGTTTCCAACCCGGACATCCCGTATGTGAGTCCGGCGTCCTAGCCACTAGACCACCGACGCTGTTGCTGCTGTGTGTTATATTATATGTGAATTACCAGAATCATAGAGCGAATGACGTTAGACGACTTGGGCGACGACCACGTGTGAACAACGGAGGTCGGTGGCCGTAGGTCGTCCGCCGCAGGGCGGTCACCGTAACGGTCAGCGACTATGTGTAACCACACCTTTATAGATACTGAACAACCCTTTCGGCTGTATATAGGAGGTTTTTGTTATACCCGGTAAGTAAATCAGCCTAATAATGATAAGATAAGATAAGATTTATTGTGTAAAAGTTTAGGTAAGAATTACAAATATTGCAGATATAGTTGCATAAACATGTCACACTAAACTTTACCTTTACAGGCATATACACCGAATTAACAAATTAATAATGTTTATACAGATTTTGAGAAGAAAACAAAAAAGAAAAAGAGAAAGAGAAGTCGATTTACGACCATGATGGTACCATCTCATTGTATCATATCAGTAGGTCAATAATTAATGTCATATTGAAGACTATATTATTCATATCTCCATATCAGCTATACGATTATTTACAGGTCCTTGGGAAATTTCAACGATGTAAATTGAGTCTCATAAGAACTGCCAGTTCCCTGGGAACTGGGGAGGAGCACTGGGATGGGAATTGTCGCCATTTATAAGTCACAAACGGAAACCCCCACTTCCTGCGCATACGCCGCTATAGACAGAATCCCTGCCAATTAAATCTCGTCATCTTAACTGCGGTAATTAGGATAGTTTATTACTTGCGTGTTATTTTAACTGTATTAATCGAGAAAATTATAAATAAAAAAATATATCAGTAGCTTTTATCAGGAGTTTGAAGCAAAAGCATCACTTGACTTTTAATTTGATGACTCCACTTAATTTATATTATGGTAATTCTTCATTCCTGGATTTCATTTCATTATTGGAAAAGAAATTCTCAAGAAATTGAGGAATTTGAAACTCTGTTTCGAGATCACTTATTTTATATGGATCGCATTATTAAATTAAATTAAAATCTCTTCATTATCAGGCAATAGTCCCATAGGATAAAATAATAAATTATGAAATTAAATTAAATTACATTAAATTAATTAATCAATTACAGCAAACCAATTCAATTTATCCTTATATAAAAGCCTTTTTACTGGTTTCATAGAGAGTGTGGAAAACAGTTGGGATAATAACATTTCTACATTTGAATTTTTGTGGATTTCAAAGTGAAACTCATTATAAATCTTCGGCGAAGATCTTCCACCTGCAGGCAAATAATTCATTTCAAGACCAAACAATGTATTTGCCCTTAACGAGTCCTAGGTACAAATACAAATATACTTTATTGCACACCCGGGACAAAAACAAATCATACAACATAAAGAGAGGTACAATACGAGCAGAAGGCGGCCTTATCGCTTTAAGCGATATCTTCCAGACAACCTTCAGATGATGGAAAAATCATATAATACATCAAATACGGGTGCAAAAGGCGTATGAAAAGAACGTATGTACGTGCGTACTTAAGTTAACTACTAACTTAAGTATCTAAGTACCTACTAGGTAATGGTCAACCTTAACAGAACCCTTGGCCCGTGACCGAACGCGTACAGTTTACCGCATATTTCCCTCAGAACCTCGATTATGACCGACGGGCAGTGGTGAGTGGTGACCATCAATTAGTGGCGGCTGGAGTCTATCCGGTGCAGGACAAAAGCTTTGGACGGCAGAATGCTTTGACTGAATAGGACTTGGGAAATTTAGGTTATCTACCTTGATTTCTTGTTGTTCTAAGGCATGGTAGTAATTGAGAGGCGGGTTTTCTCGTCATCTTTCTTCCAACGTTATAATTATTCTATGTTTTTTTTTCATTCTAGTGGTGGTGCTAGCAAACCCAAGGTATTCGCTTCTACAAAAATGATATCTTATGATAGGGGGCCGGGAATAACCACAGCGGCACTTCGACCTCTTTTGTGCCTACCCCATTTACACACTGGTCATCTCAGTGTGTAAGTTTCCTCAAAATGTTTTCCTTCACCGTTAGAGCAGTCTGTAAATGTACGTAAGTCTTTCGAAAAATACGAAAAACTCATTGGTACATGACACAGCACGGTTTCGAACCCGGACCTCCCGCATGGGAGTCCGGTGTTCTAGCCACTAGGCCACCGACGCTCTAGTTACAAAAATGCTGATTTTTCATGAAATTATTAGTCAGTTCTCCAATCCGGTGTTTTAAATATCATGTATGTGTTTAAGAGCGTCGGTGGCGTCGTGGCTAGGACGTCGGACTCCCATTCTGGAGGTCCGGAGTTCGAAACCAGGCAATGCCATGTACCAATAATTTTTTCGGTTTTTTCGAAGGACTTACGTACATTTACCGACTGCTCTGACGGTGAAGGAAAACATCATGAGGAAACCTGCACACTGAGATAACCAGTGTGTGAAATGGGGAAGGCAATGGCAAACCACCCCATTAAATCTACCACGAGAGTCGTTCTATGAGTTTATAAGTGGAAATTTATTATTAGCATATTTTTATCTATGTATTCTAAGTCTATTGTTGTTATGTATTTGTCTGTTAATTTCCCTAATAGAAAATAAAAAATAAAAAAAATGAGATTAATTTCTTGGAATGATCACGACCCTCAGCAATGAGGAATACGACTTAGAAGAAGAAGTATGTGTTTTCAGTATTGAATTGATCTGACAGCATTTGTATATTTAACACTGGGAAGTTAGCAACCTAGGTATTAAGTAATGTATCTGGGAGAGCAATATCAATGAGAAGGAAACTACTTAACGGTAGATCTTCAGGTACTCTATCTCTATCACCTTCAAGATCTCTATCTCTACTGTTTTAACAGTAGCCTTTAGGCTATTCTGGTTCACAAATGTCGTCAAATGTCTACTCTTCAGTGTTGATACATGTTCCGAAGTAGGGCTTCCAATCTCGGTATACCGAGATCCCGAAATTCCGAGATCCCGCATGATGTTTCAGTCCCGCTCACTGCGGGATTAGAAGTGCGGAATCCGCGGGATTTGCGGGATTGAAAATCCTCTAATTGAAACCATCATAAAGAAAGAGACGACCCTTTACGAATCAGGAGGATGGATTGGTAAATATTTAACGTTAGCACACAATGCCCTAAAGTCTGTAGTATCTAGAAGCTGAGCCGGCGTTCTCTTCTGCCGGTTATCTTGCCAACAAGACACGTTGGGAATGCTCTCTCCGAAAACACTTCCAAAATGTAAAGTGATTTTTCTGTAACTTTTTAATGAATATTTCAAACTTTAAGCGAGCTTCGTTTTATTACTGACTTTTAACCACTTTTATCGAAAAATGCGGGATCCCGTTATACCGAGATCCCGTACCATTGCAATAATTGGATCCCGCATGTACCGAGATTCCGCCTGCGGGATTGGAACCCCTAATCAGAAGTAGTTTTGTTTGACCATCTTCCGCCACAACATCACTTGTGCCAGTAAGTTTCAAGATCCACTGCGGGATTTTTAATAATAAAATTTAAAAATTGGATAACTGTCTGTAATCCATCAAGTATCATGCTGGGACACGCTACTCGGGGCGATGGAGCGTCAACTGCATACTACTTTACCTCATTTTCCTCACTTTGTTGCTGAATTCTCGTGTTTTATATTATGCTGACAACGTGTAATTATGAGCCGACGTGTTATTATATTAGAGATAAGAAGTTGATTTATTCTTGTAAGAAGTTCCGTTTCCGATCGAAAGATCATATTATTAAAGAAGAAAATTGGAGCTCTTCGACTCTTTTGTATGCTTGGTTAGTGGCCAACCTATTTGTCAGAGTTGTTCAGGCCGCCCGTAGGCATCTGACATGGCTTAACGCTGCTATCGAACGACAACAACCGGGACCGACTGCTTAACGTGCTCTCCGAGGCACGGAGGAGCTCAGATGAAATATGCCACTAGCGGTCACCCATCCAGGTACCGACCGCGCCTACGTCGCTTAACCTGCATGATAACTTACAGACCGTGCTCGCAACTAGGCTACGAGCTCCTCCTCTTTTGTATTATATTGTTAATCGCAAACTTACGTAGAGTCGGTTTCTTTTTTTTTCCATCCATATACTCGTATGTATTATTGTTGCATGCAAGAGACAGGCTGAGGTACCTTTATTTCAAGACAAATCTACACAGGATACAGATCAAAGATTGTGTAATGTTTCTACGATTGTTTGCTGAAAGGCTAAAAGTACATACATAGTTACGCGTCGAATTGAGAACCTCCCTTTTATGTCGTCGGTTATTGGTGAATTTTAATATAGTATTTTTGCCAATTTCCCAAAAGCTTATAGCTCTCAAATCTTTATGTGGCAGTAACTAATTGGTTAGTTAGTTACTGCCACATAAAAAAGTAACCGATCCATTGCTAAACGAATTAGGTTGAAACTGCCGTCAAAGTTCTCGTTTAGCTGTACTCTGCTGTACCTACAACTTTCTATGGTGACTGTACATAAATACAATTAAAAAGCAAACATCCCCATTAACCAGCAAATTAAAATGTTATAAAATAAATAAAACAAGTCCGCACAGTGGATCATTCTCAACAGCGATAAAAGCGCAGTAAACAGTTTCACACGTTTAGTACCCAAGTGCTTTGTATTGCAGTGTGTTGGTTTTACTACAGATGATACATGAAGACCCAGAACTAAGTGTGGTTTTATGTCAAATGTATGTATACTATTTATGGGTAAACACTTCCTGCCATCGAAATTCTTCCTTATTGTTTGCACAGATCAAAGATTAGGTTTTTTTTTATTTACTACTAAACCCGCATTTGACCTCGATCTCGCCTGATGGTAAGCGACGATGAGGTCGACGATGGAGCATGCGGGTCCAGTAAATGCCTATTCACTCTGGCCTTGAAGATCCCAAGGTTGTAGATTTCGGGAAATACAGACGCCGGCCGGCTGTTCCATTCCTTAGCCGTTCGCATAATGAACGAAGAAGCAAATCGCTTCGTACGTGCAGACGGGATATCAACAACATAAGGATGGAATCCCTCCCCGCGCCTGGTAGTCCGAAGGCGGAATGGAGATGCCGGAATTAGGTCGTGCAATTCCGATGCGCACTCTCCGAAATGTATCCTATAAAATACCGATAGACAGGCAACCTTGCGTCGATGTTCCAGACTTTGCAGTCTAGCTTCCACCAGCGAGCGATTCGTCACCTATAAGGCGCATAGCGCGTTTCTCCACTGAGTCAAGGGCAGCCAGTTGGTACTTAGCTGAGCCGTCCCACAGGTGGCAGCAGTACTCCATGCACGACCGGACTTGCGCTTGCACAGATCAAAGATTAGGTAATGTTTCTAAAACTAAAACTACGACTACAAAAAAGATTTCACAGAAAAGATCAAACTGAAAACTTCTATAGTTTGTGAAAAGGCGCAGCGCATGTCTAATGTCTAATTTGATTCCTCCAATCACCAATCAAAGATAAAGATTGATTCCAATTCCTTAAAATCACGATCATGGGAAATAAATCACTGTGTGTTAGGTACATACTGATTGTGGTTTCGTATTGAACAAATTATGAAAGGGGAGTTCAGTACCAATTGATACTTTATACCTGTAAGTAGGTACGTATTTATGGAAGAAATCAATGGAAAACAATACATGACGGTGTTCAAACCATCAATCATCGCATCAATGACACAATGACATTGTTTTGCAGAGAGAAACCCATGGGAAACGTTTCCATACATTTGTATTAAATACAAGCAGTTTTTATGGCAAATTAACAAAGGCTGGATGACCTGCCTTGTAATTACAATCTGAAAATTCTGCGCCTGTAGTAGGTATACAAAAACTACACAACGGAAATGTATGAAACACCTAATTTTTTTTTCGCGATTACGGAATTGGCCTCGTAATGAAAGTTGTAGTGGTAGATCCTAATGTGAAGGTCCCTGGGGTGGTACCACCCTCTATCTATTTCTACCGTGAAGCAGAAATGCTTGCATTTCTGTGTTTCGGTTTGAAGGGTAAGAGAGCCAGCGTAATTTCCGGCACATGAGGCAATCCATCTTAGTCCTCAAGGTTAGCAGCGCATCAAAAACCCTCTAATATTAATACAGTGAGGTGAGATGTCTATGGGCGACGGTGACCACTTAACATCAGGTGGCCCGTTTGCTCTCCTAATGTGATAAAAAAGTTACACATAAAGCCGAAAGGTGTGTATTGTAAAAGTGTGTATTGTAAAATGGAAAACAAAGGGTAAACATTACATACTATTTTATGGGTTAGGCTTTCGGTGTATGTTTGCGATTTCAGGGGGACGGAATTGAGGATAAAAGGAACATTCTGGGGGGGTTTTAAACATCGAAAATTATGTCTTGCGCCGTCCCCTTCCTCCCCCAATTTGTTTAGAGCTAAAAAGTTGGGTTCGAGATCGACCTATCGAATGATACAACAACCGCTCTTGTACCTATCTATTAGAGATGTTACGGAGGTGGTTTTACCGGAACCGGAGTCGAAACCGAAGGTTTAAAATTTGATTTATCGGAGTCGGAACCGGAGTCGGGACCGGATTCGGAACCGGAGTCGGAGGCGGAGGTAGAAGAGAGATGTTCAGAAGAAGTGCAAATTTTAAACCGTTTTTTAATTTTTATAGCTGAACTGGCCAATTTTTTTTATGATGACGTTTGCGGCAATAAAACATGTTCCTTTAGAGAGTAGTATAGAAATACATAAATGTATTCCTTCACTATTTAATAAAATATTGATATTTGAATATGTTTGCTCACAAATCTTCGGTATAACCTCCGATTCAAAATTATCGGAGCCGAAGTCGGAGTCGGAGGTGTAAAATCAATTGGAAGTTCCGACATTTCGGAGTCGGAGTCAAAGCTCCGTAACATCCCACTATCTATTACCGTTTTGTCTCAGCACACTGTACATGTGTCGTGCCGGCCATAAAGAATAGCACCACCCCAACTCTTCCCGTGGGTGTCGCACGAGGCGACTAAGATATTCTGTGGATATATTTTTTTTCTACACCTAGTAGACGGCGATAGGCTCGCCACCATCACGTTTGTTCCAAAATCTTACGGCGAAAAGTGGGAACTATCTATGATGAAGGTGGTTCCTCTGTCTACCCCTCGAGGATTATAGAATGAATGAATGAATGAATACTCTTTATTGCACAAAATTAGTGTGATACAATGCGTACAAAACGATTAATACAATCTAGGCGGTCTTATCGGTCTTATAGACGTAGAGTTATGTTATGCTAATCAGTTATTAGAGTCAAATAAATAACTGAGTACTAACTACAGAATCGTTTAGTCAAAGCAAAGATAATCCATGCTAAACTTTGCATGTTGCATGTCGCAATGCATCGGGAGCTAAATAAAGTCGGTGGTTCCTCTGTCTACCCCCTCGGGGATTATGGACACAAAATATCTAAATATATATTTTGTGTTGTAGACGTGAGTTTATGTATGTGTATGTACACTGTAAAGTGAAATATCAGCGCGTCAAGTAACTATTAAGTTAGGTCAAAGACAGTTACATTAACTGGTTGGTTTAGACATGTTTTCACAAGGGGCATTCCTGGCAGCCAACGGACCGGCAAATAAGTGTATTGTGGGGTGATGCCCCATAATGAATTATTGTATAATGAGGTATATTATACTATAATTCATTAGAGGAGGAGCACCGGTGGCGTCGTGGCTAGGACGTCGGACTCCCATGCGGTAGGTCCGGATTCGAAACCATGCAATGTCATGTACCAATGAGCTTTTCGGTTTTTTCGAAAGATTTACGTACATTTACCGACTGCTCTGTGAAGGAAAACATCGTGAGGAAACCAAGGTAAGGTAAACCACCCCATTAAATCTTCCACGAGAGCCGTTCTATGTGATTAATTCCTTAGAATGATCACGACTCTCAGCAATGAGGAACACGACTTAGAAGAAGAAGAGGTATATTTTATCCTCTTAAGTATGATGGAGTTGTATTTAAAAAAAAAATTAACGAAGCATCATCGAGGCAAGTTGCCCCAGTTACATTATTAATGAACATTATTAAAATCCAATCCTACATTAGGATTTGGAGTTTTAAATTGTATCTTTAGTTATTACTGAGGCTATAAAACCATATAAGTAAAACCTGCTACACTATATGTAAAAGTGGGTATACTTGTATTGAACTTTTAGGAAGATTTGACCATTTTGGGTCAGACAAAGAAGAAACCCAACCAATTTCATAATAATTTATGCACAAAAATAAGCCCCAACTAAATAATACTCGTAAAACCTACCTACCTAAATATTTATCACTGTTATAACAATTATAATTGTGTTGGTTTGTACGTTGGCTCGAAGAAATACCTAATCTACACTACTATCCTCATTCGTAAAAACAAACACATTCATACAACACAACCCGCTCACACTGTTGCTTTCTTCGTCCGTGCAGTCACTGAGGGGCCAGCTGAAAATCAGCGCTGTGGCTTGCCTCAGCATTATGCTGAGCTGGTGTACCCTTTTTGGCACTGTACCGCACCGGATCTTTTATGCTGCATGTATTAATCTTTGTATACTTCTGTATTGTGTTCTATATTCTGGTGTTTACAGCGCTAAATAAACGTTTTCAATTTCAATTTTCAATTTCAATCTAAATTCCAAAACTGTAGGATTTTAAAACATTTTTAAACACGACTCGGTATATCCTTACAACAAGATTACTGTCTTTTATTTCTTTTATTATCTACCCGTGTTTGACCACAATCTCACCTGGTGGTGTGACGATAAAACGAAGAACTGGAACGGTAATATAGTTCAAATGTTTGGACCATAGTGCCATCCTAGAACTGGGAACCTTGATAATTTAATGATGAGCTGGAAAAATAAAGATACGTCCGAGGTTTCTTAAATTTTTACATCCATACATACATAACTTCACACTGTCCCTTGCGGGGTAGGCAGAGAGAATGTAGCGCCACGAATCTCTGTCTTGGCACGCCTCTCTTGCTTCCTCTACAGTCATTCATCGTAATTTTTATTTATTTATTATAAAATTGAAATTGAAATTGAAATCGTTTATTTAGCGCTGTAAACACCAGAATACAGATTACAGAAGTATACAAAGTTTAATTACATGCAGCACAGAACATCTGGTGTGGTACAGTGCCAAAAAGGGTACACCAGCTCAGCATAATGCTGAGGCAAGCCACAGCGCTGATTTTCAGCTGGCCCCTCAGTGACTGCACGGACGAAGAAAGCAACAGTGTGTGCGTGTTGTGATGTATAAATGTGTATTAGATTTATTTAATAATCAAGCATCGTCGTAGTATGTTATTGTATGATCGATTTGTATTAAACATACAAATCGATCGAAATAACGTGCATTTTTTCAAGTTTCCATAAACGGTGGGGTCCTAATGCGTCGCGTCGGCAACTCGTTCGATATCGTGCGTAGGCGCAGCTTTTGGGCAGGGGCAGGATCCTGGCTTTGTAGAGATAAGTACTAAAATGTTGGCAGATACGGTAAATCCTTAAACAGATGTAATGCTATGCCTTGATTTTTTATTGCATAGAGAAAGCAGACAAGCAATTCGTGGTGCCTCCTGGCCTCCCAGCCTCCTGGTGGTAAGAGGTCACCATCGCCCATAGACATCTCACCTCACTATAATGTTATTAGAGGGTTTTCGATGCAATTTTAGGACTTAATAGGTGGAGTGATGCCTCGTGTGCTGGTAATTACGCTGGCTCTTACCCTCCGAACCATAACACAGCAAGGAAAGCATTGCTGCTTTGAGGCAGAAGTATGAAAGAGGGCACCTCTCTCAGGCGATCCTGCACATCATGAAAGGTAAGTCCCATATTATCATAGGTACACAAAGATCATAGTACAGTCGACCACTATAGCTAAAGTATACCATCTGTCAAAAACCTTCGATTAAACCTCAACTTTGTTTTACGCAATAAGGTTTATTTCAGATTCTCAATTTTGACGTTTTGGGTAGGTTGACCTGTAGTCGACTGTACATATCAATCAATTAGCTGATTTTAGTGTAAATTAGATGGAGAGTAGATTATTTAGAATTTTTTAAAAGGTTTTTTCTAAAATTTGTTATAGTGTTCCGTAATGCAAACGGGGTATTCCTCGTGGCCTAACTAATCCACGGGGAATAACATTTCCTCGTGGCCTAATCAGGAATCACAAGGAATACCCCATGCTAGATAGTCCACCTATAATAGGCCTATAGGCTACCTGGGGGTTAGTCACCTTGAAGGGAAACCAGTTGCCAAGCTGGTCTGAGTTGGTAATTCATTCAGATGTTTCCCTGATGGCTGTCAATGCAGCATGTCTCCAGGGTTAATTCTCACCGAATAATATAGACTAGATATGTATTTTGTTATTACACCCTCTAACATACCTATTTGTTGTTTTAGACTCCATTTAAATCACATAGGTATTACTGTTAAAAATACCTAAGATAGTTGTATCGATAGATTTAAACGTTTGTATCATTAATTAACTTGACGTTTGAACCACTTAAAAACGAGTGAATCTTCCGTAACGACGGTCTCACGCGATCTAATAAGTAATTGTCTGTTTATTATAATTACCACCGCTAATGGTAATGTTTTAAGAGCTAATATGGTAATGAGATAGACGGTTTTCACGGCAACTTACATGATAGATCACGGAATATAAACTATGCCTTGTCATTCCTCCATTTTATATTCTAGAATAGAATAGAATAGAAATATATTTATTGCCAAATCATATAAATTTAAAAAATTAAAATTATAGTACAAAGCATTATATTATATGTAATGTATATTTGGCAAAAGGGGGGAAAGTCAGCAAATGCTGACATACTCGGGTACTAAAAAAATAATAATAATTAAAATTAAAAACTAAACATCAAATCATCAAATAGCAACATCAAATAGATTAAATACTTATGTGAAGAATTTAGGTAAGAATTTGCCAAAAAGAAATAAATAAATTTCACTAATGACCTGTGATACATATTTGTGTGTGTGTGTGTGTGTGTGTGTGTGTGTGTGTGTGTGTGTGTGTGTGTGTGTGTGTGTGTGTGTGTGTGTGGATGTGTGTGGGTGTGTGTGAGAGAGAGAGAGTGAGAGAGAGTGTTATTTTTTAAGCTAAACGAACGCAGACAAAAAGACGAGCCCATAGATATATCACCTCACTAAATTATTGACAGAGGATCCTCGATGCTTAATACTTAATCTTGAGTATTCAGTATCATGTACCAGAACACAACAATTCAAGATTTGTTTCCTTGCGAAAGAAATAGGATAAAGGGTGCTCCCTGGCTCCCCAAGCGACCCTGAACATCTGGGTTTCATCTTCAAAACCTATCTTATTGTTCGTGATCCTGCCTGAATCACTTTAAAATATAAACTCCAATAATGTAAGTACCGCAAACATTAACCAGTGGGCAATTAATGGCGCGTGAAAAAACCATTATCTGAACAGATCCGCCGCAGTAAATGGTTGTGGATAAAAAAAGCATCGCCTACGCCTCCTTGAACTGGCAACCTACAGGAGGATCTCGCAAACGTGGAAGACCCAGGGCTACATGGAAACGTAGTCTTCAAAAAGACCTGGATGCGGCTAAAGTATCCTGGGAAACCATAGAGTCTGCGGCATCGGACAGAGCGCGGTGGAAGAATATTGTCTCAGCCCTATGCACCACTAGGTGCTCTAGAACCTGAAGAAGAAGAAAGTAAGTACCATATCCATATAAACCATTCCATGACAAATACCTTCAAATTCGCGGAATCCCCATTGCCAATAAATTTGAAGCTAAACGTGGGCGGACCCCGGCGTCACCGCCAGTGCATTGACTTAGAACAATAACGGATTGCAATTATGCATTTATCTGCAGCTGCAGTTTACAATGGTTAATTTGTACTGGCAATGATATAAGTACGGTTCTTTATCTGTTGTCAACTTATTGATTAATAGTGACCCTGTCTGAAAATCTAAATTTTGTCTTGTAAAATTCGTAACGTACAAGATCTAGCAAATCTCAATCTGTAGCGGGCGCTTCGTCATCAGGTACCTAAGTACTTAATTCATCATCATCAGCTAATTAATGTCCCCACTGTTGGGGTACAGGCCTCCGCTTGCACAAGGAGGTACGGGCCATGATCCACCGAGCGGGCCCAGTGCTGATTGGTGGATTTCACACGCCTTCGGAAACTTTTAATTTCCTCAGACATGCAGGTTTCCTCACGATGTTTTCCTTCGCCGTTAGAGCAGGTGGTAAATGTACTTAAGTCTTCGAAAAAAACGGAAAAACTCATTGTTACATGGCATTGAATGGTTTCGAACCCGCACCACCCGCATGGGAGTCCTAGCCACTAGGCCACCGACGCTCTAAGTGATCAGTTAATAAGTAAGTACTTAATTATCTATGTGTAATTATCGTCTCAACTCAATTAATGGGAGAGGCCTATGTCCAGCAGTGGACTAGAGTTGGCTGCTGATGATGATGAAAACCCGCATTTGACCACGATCTCGCCTGAATCTTCGGAATCCATAATTTTCTAACTGAAGCGAATAAATAGTCTAACTAGCACTACGCTAGTTAGAATACTTATTCGCGTTACAGTCATATTTTTGTACATGATCATGTTGAGAACGATCTAAGTGCCATGGTCCATGACCTAGGGTACGGAAGAAGGTACTGTGGCGCCTGTCGCGACCGGATCTAGGTAATGACAAGCCTGCGCCGGACGTGAGCTGCGCCCGCGCAAACCAGCGCTTGTTTGTAGCTCATGCTCATCCAGAAAAAAGAATCAGTCACTGAAATCATAAATTGTATGGTTGGGTACTAGTGACGTGTCGTACTCTATGGGGATCTTAAAAGGGGGGAGGGGGATTGGCCTGCCTACTGCATCTTTTATAATATTATTTTTACGTAACCAGTTCATATTTTGATCTTGTATATTTGTAATACAAAATTTCTATTGTGTTTATTTTCAACTGTTAAATCAATTTTGAATGACGATCTTTTTATGAATGTATTATGATAATTGTAAATGACATATTGTAATGTATTTATAAAATGAAATAAAGAAATCTAAATCATAGTTTGTGCAGCGACCGCTAGCGGATACAGTAATACCCCGCTTTACGCGACCCCGTATTGCGCGGATTCGTTACAACGCGAATTTTAAATTTCGCGCTAAATGCCCCGCTTTACGCGATTTCCTGCAAACACTGACTGGGGAATACACCACAAATTAATTTCTAGTGCGACTTGCCTCTTTGTATGTTAGCTCTGAATAGGGTATTCCCCAGAAAATGTTTTCCTTTGCGACTTGCCGTCTTTATGTTGGCTCTCCAGGTAGGTAGGACAGAGATAGACGATGTTTGGAAAAGACTTTGGACGTGAATTTTCGTAAACCAATGCTCATATTTTGCAATAAACAAAATTGATTTATTATGTTTATGTATTGTTTTTGAGCAGACCCCGATTTACGCGAATTTCGCTTAACGCGATTTTCTCTGGAACGTATCCCTCGCGTAAAGCGGGGTATTACTGTACTTATTTCTTGGCGTTCGATACTAGAGAGCTCTCTCTCTCTCCTGCCATGTCGATTTGTAATAGGTAAAAGAATGTCTGAATCAACATGCAAACTATCAATCCAAGCATTCTTTTACAGTATTTACCCCAGATTTTCATTGCAATTTTAACAATACGCTGACTGCAGCGCATACCGTAGACACCTCGCATCACAACTATTCTGAATCTGCCTCATTTCCTAATGCGGAATATATTACACACCGTAGGGGAAACAAGGGTGTTATTGGCCACCGATAGCTTTATCAGATACGCGAAAAAAAACAGTAAATAGATATAAGATGACAGATTAGTTGTTATTCTATTTCTTATCTGAATTCTTTTCATTAAATATCATTTGTTATTTAGGTTATCTTTCTGAATGTGAGTGGGCAATATATAACACGAACTGCGTCGACTGGACAATCTGCACTTTTTTTGGTATGTTTTAATGAAATAATTAGGTAAGGTAAGTTAATCCCCGAGGGAGTAGACAGAGGAATCACCTTCATCATAGGTAGTTCCCACTTTCGCCGTAAGATTTGGTGGACAAACGTGATAGGTGGCGAGCCTTTCGCCGTCTACTAGGTTAGAATAGTATCCACTAGACCCTTAATTAAGGTAAGTACTTATAATTAAATAACGGAACGTAAGTAGGCGGCCGAATGGATGTCCGAGCTTTTTTATGTTTTAACGAATGTGTTTGGGAGTTAAAATGGCCCAGCCATAGCTTGTGTACGAATAATATAATATTGTAGTAGTTCAATGAGCGAGCAATCCGTGTAGGTATATGTTTACCCTACCAATACCAAATTAATGCGCCGACGCAGCCATGTGGCTTATCCACGTTTTCTATCACACGTGATGGCGGCAGACATTGACGTACTGGGGCGCGCGAGAGATGTGCGCGTGCGACGATCCGATGTCAGATATTTCGACGCGGCTTTGACCAAAGAGTGTTTGCTGAATAACAATATGAAATGATTTAGCAGAAATACTTACCTACCTAAATGATTTGCTTTTTTATCCGCCTCGAAGGACCATGCCGATTTATTAAATGGTCTGCAGAGTTTAAACAACTTTAAACAGATTTTTGAAGGTAGTGAAGAATATTTGTTGTTGTACTTGTAGTGTGACTAGGTGAAAAGTTATCCGGGAGTGGTTTTTACCCATTTCTTCCCCAACGTTGCCAGCGTAATTACCGACATATGAAGCACCCCTAAGTCCTTAAGTTTAGCAACGCATCGAAAATCCTCTAGGTATAATAACATTGAAGTGAGATCCGTGAGGTGAGATTTATTTGGGCGCCGACGACGTACTGTTTCCTCTTCTGCTCCCGTTTTACAATAAAAAAGTTTTACAATGAAACTTCCTGTCTCTACTCTACCCATAGATAAAAACGCTTCATTAAAAAAATAGATATAGATAATTTCTTGCTAAGACTTTTATTTATTAACACTACTCATACAAAAACATTAATGAGAGGCTGCGCTTTAATTATTACAACGAGGGACTAATTTCACACTTCATTGAGGTCTTTGATACCCCGATTCATTTCATCTTCACAGATTATCTCCTGCTTAACGGTTGAGTTACTTACTGTAAATTAGATCCTCCATGCTACCATCGCATAAGAAGACGGATCATTCTTCGCCGGGCAAAACAACTACGGAATTGTCAGTTTTATATTTTCATGTTAATTTCCACTGGTCACAGAAGAGATCTGTCCTCCGAGATACAGGAACTTCCTAGTTCGGAGGTCAGCGTTTATTGTAAACTAACTTGTTGCTCACTAATTTTATTTAGTTTAATATAACCTATGCTTAAGTTCCTACTGGTGTATGGACTATGGATACTTTATAATCTTACCGCACAAATAAACTTATTCTTATTGCATGACGCACAAGGGTAAGACATCAACCAACGGAGTGTTAACTTCCATTCATGGATGCCAGATACTTGCACAAAGTTTACCACGAAAATTAATTATTAAGTAAATGATGAAATGATTTATGTTCACGCATTTGCACATCGAAATATTGTATTAAATTTATTTTTACTGTATGCTTAATAAAAAGAGCGTCCGGTGTCCTAACCACTAGGCCACGGACTCCCATGCGGGAGGTCCGGGTTGGAAACCGTGCAGTGCCATGTACCAATGAGTTTTTAGTATTTTTCAAAGACTTACGTATATTTACCGACTGCTCTAACGGTGAAGGAAAACATCGTGAGGAAACCTGCACATTGAAATAACAAATGTGTAAAATGGGGTAGGCACAAAAGATCCTCCAAGGGTCGAAGTGCCGCTGGGGTTATTCCCGGCCCCCTATCATAAGATAAGCTTAATAAAACATAATTGTAACAGTATGTAATGTAAGAATGTGCAATTCGGTAAAAAGGCAACCTGATTGACGTAACCTTGTGCGTGAAACGTCATGCAATCCATAGCTGCTTTTCCTGGTGAAGAATGAGCAGTCTTCTTGTGCCATGGTCTAACAAGTGTTATCAGGCGACGGCCGCCAGGACTATCAGGACCCAAGGCACGAAAAAGAGGGTATTATGGGGTCCCAACCTATATTATAGGTGAACGCGCCGCGCCGTAGAGATCCCCATCCTGGTTCTGACCGCGCTGCTGCTTGCAGCTGATACCCTCTTCCAGTATACGCAAGTAAACTAATTGTAAATTATTTTAAAAGCTTAAAAATAAATCGGTTTATTTAATAGCACCGTCTAAACTTATGTCGATGATTGATCTGCTGCCCATGCGCAGAGAGCACCAGCGTGAAATTATTTGTGTACAAGCTCGCTGGGCGCTATTTTTGGTATAATATTTAATGCTATAGATAGATATTCACCTTATTGGACTAGCATGTGCCCAGAACATGACTAAAATAATTTAGTCTTGGGTAACTCCCAAAATAAGCTCCTAATTTTCATTGCTTTCAAAAATTTTAACGATTTCATCGAAGTTAAACTGCATTCTTATTTTATTTAAAATTAATTAGGGTTTGTATTACGAAATATACAGGGTGCCTAAATTGTCCGAAACTTAAAGATGTCAAAACACAATGTACTGTGCGATCGGTAAATAAAGATACAAATATATTTTATCGCACACCCGGGACAAAAACGCAACATATAACATAAAGAGAGGTACAGTACAATGTGCAGAAGAGGGCCTTATCGCTTTAAGCGATATCTTGGAAGATATCGCTTAAAGCGATAAGGCCATCTTCTGCACATTGCCTGGAGGCAACCTTCAGGTGATGGAAAAATCATATGATACACAATATACGGGTGCAAAAGGCGTATGAAATAGATACTACCCTCAAATAAAAGATGTTGGTAATGTAATGTAATAACGGACTGGTTTCCGCAACTCGACGTCTTCAGCGCCTATTTTGCGTGTGATGGGAACTACTACTTACTCGAGCCACCCCGACCTCGCCAGAAAGTCCAGCAGTCCTTTAATGTTCTGTAGGACTTCGGGAAGTGATCCTGGGGTGCCGAGGCTTCCCGCCCGGTAGGTGGTCACCTCACTGCATTCCAACAGCACGTGGGCGACCGTCTCCTCTGCCTCCAGGGTCTGCACAGGGGGCTGTCTGTGATACCTATGTTAAGATGTTGGTAACGTACAGATCCTGTGAAACAGAGGAAGTCAGAAGAGCTACCTTCAGACGAAGAGGCGAAGACTCTCTAACTAACAATTTTCACACTAAATCTTGGTTCCGCATATCACTTAGCAGCTATCTAGCAGTAGTTTCACGGTTGCTTAGCAATAGTCGGAATAAATCTCAAGTTTTTAGGGATCCGTACCACTGTTGCTAAGTGGTTCGACAGTCCGTTCGTTTATCACGTTTCTTGCTCGTAAACTGAATGATCAACAACCAACTAACCTACGGGGCGATTTTTTAATACCCATCGTGTTGGCTTCAATCAAGCTTGAAAAGCTCATCAAGTAGAGTACGAATATGATTTTTATTGTAATTTTTTCGTAAAGAAATTACAGCGCAGGCACTCTTCAAAAGGATCAATTTTAGATCACTTACAACTCTAGGTATCTCATGAATGGTATTAGGAACTTGAAAATATTTAATCTACAAATATTAGTAGGTACTAAAACTTAACAACATCTTTAATAGTTTGTATGTTGTGATGTGACTAAACCAAGAAAAGATTTTTTTTCTAAAACGTTCAAATAAACTGTATAGTAAGTACAGATCCTTACTACGGGAAACCCGACTCACACTTGACCGGTTTTTTCCGCTTTTCACACTATAGCACTGACATTAACACTATAGCGTAGATCATTATGGGGCTTAAGATTTATAAGAGTGCAAAAAGAGGGTAGGATAAGACAATAACAGTCCACATCACGCGATTTTGTTCCCACCGCTGATATACCTAAGCAGATAAAATAAAGATAATTATGTATGAAAGAGATTATTAGATAGATTTAATCTCGCTTAGGACTGTGAAAGAAACTATAAATCATCTAGAGCGTCGGTGGCACAGTGGCTAGGACACCGGACTCCCGTACGGGAGGTCCGGTTCAAAACCGTGCAGTGCTATGTACCAATGAGATTTTCGTATTTTTCGAAGTCTTACGTACATTTACCGACAGCTCTAACGGTGAAGGAAAACATCGTGAGGAAACCTGCACACTAAGATGACCAGTGTGTAAAACCTCCCACACGGGAGGTCCGTGTTCAAAACCGTGCAGTGCTATGTACCAATGAGTTTTTCGTATTTTTCGAAGACTTACGTACATTTACCGAATGCTCCAACGGTGAAGGAAAACATCGTGAGGAAACCAGCGCACTGAGACGACCAGTGTGTATAATGGGGTAGGCACAAAAGATCCTCAAGGGTCGAAGTGCCGCCCCTTATTCCCGGCCCCCTATTATAAGATAAGATAGATCATCTATGAAAAATCCTAATCCGAAGTCAATAAACTTGATCGCAGTTTTACAATGTGAAACATAGCTGGGATTCCTATTATAGACTAGCATTCAATTCGACACATGCTCTTATGTAAATAGTTTATACATAATGTATTCTGTATTAGTATGTGAGAAGAGTACTCGTACATGGCAGACGAAATAAGTAATGGCAATTGACTGCTATGGAATTAATAATATCAAACGATGCCTTTAATTTTAGGGTTGACAATTATTTGAATGGATGTTGTTACGAACATGGTTAGGAAGCGGTAGAGCAGACGAGTAAACGGGCTACAGGACTGTAAGTGGCGACCGTCCCCTCACTATGATGTTATTAGAGGGTTTTCGATGCGCTGCTGACACTCAAGGTTACGGTTACGCTGGCTCTTTTACCATTCAAACTGAAACACGGCAATGCAATGCTTTGCTGCGCGGAAGAAATAGGTAGGTAAAAGAGTGGTACCTACCACCTCAGGCTGACTCTGCAGAGAGTCATTGTTAGCCCGCTCTATAGTCCACTGTTGGACATGGCCTCTCCCATGTCGCGCCTTTGAGCCCGATCTTCGACTCTTCTCATCAGTCGCTGCCAGCCATCTTGCAATAGTGGTCTCCACTCCAGAACTCGTCTACCCCAGCGGTTGTCGATTCTGCGACAGATGAGGCCGGCACACTGCCACTTCACTTCCTCATTTTATGATTTATCTCGATAACTTTGGTTCTATGACGGATCTCCTCATTTCGACACAGTTTCTTACCACCTTCAATATCTTTGACCAACCCTGGCCCTCCGACCACGTATCGGCATTACTTCCTAATCGGGAGACGGGAAGCGCGTGCGCACCGGACGCGCGGCGGCCAACGAAAGCTTGCGCAAGTTTTACTTATTATGTCATTATTATTCACTTTACTGTTATCTGTACTTTGCCTTTACGTGTCGAGCTTTGAGCTTTAGGATTTTAACCATCAATTACACGGAATTCCTTTAAAACGCCACTTTTAATTAAGTATGTACCTAGGTTAGGTACAAAAAAAGCTCTAAAAATTCCAGAATTTAAAGGATTAGTATTGGTTCATATTCGATATAGGTACCGGCACGGTTTAAGCACACTGAGCTATAAAGACAGATTGAAGAGATAATTTGATATAGTTCATTTATTAAGAGCTTTACGAAAACTTTCGCAACTTATTCTTTATAGAAATACACCAAAAATAAATGCCTATCGTACATGAAAGCCGTAAATATATAAAAATCGTCGTAAAACTATCTAATTACCAAACTAACGACAATTTTAACACGAAGAACATGTGTTCCGTATATTTACAGATCGCTTCCTGGCCCTAAGGGAGCTTTTAAGGAGCTTTCTGTCCTAATATTCTAATTGCTGGGCAAGTTTATACTTACTGAGTCGTTAAAATGCTGTAAAATTATCTTGCAATATGTAGTGTGTAGTGTATAGTAGTGTAGCGCTAAAAATAAAAAAATAAATCAAGCTTCCTTGCTAGAGCGTTGTATCGTCAGCCCATTTAAACCGAAATGATTAGGAAAACATGTTGTTATCAATAGGGTATTTGACAAGTATGAAATATTAAACACATTTCATAACAATAACAAAATAGACATAAATTTAAGGTCAAATGTGAAAACAGAATTAAAATCCGTTGAAAAATAAAATAGCTACAGGCAATAAAAAAATCAGACGGTAGAAAGAGACGGCAATTGATAATTGTGACGTCACTGTTATGTAGCGCTATACAAGCAGCTCCTTGGCTACATAATAAGGACTGTTTTGCTAGAAAGGGACAGAGCATCCCCCCACTATTAACTTTAACCATTAATATAGCTGATGTTAGTTGAGATATCGATAAACGGATTTCAGATCCATCTTCAGGATGTCCATGTAAGTTGATTGATGCAATAAAAAAAATTTAGTCAAATACCCTATTCAGATAAAAATTAAATTTCAATGTTTCGGTCAAATTCTGTTTCAAAATGGCGGTAACTAGAGTGGTAATTTAGAACAAATAAAAATGTATAGTTATTTATATTGAATCACCAAATAAGTGATCAATACTCTTTATACATTTTACACTCAGTATCATATCTTATGATAGGGGGCCGGGAATAACCAGCGGCACTTCGACCCTTGAGGATCTTTTGTGTCTACCCCATTTTAGACACTGGTTATCTCAGTGTGCTGGTTTCCTCGCGATGTTTTCCTTCACCGTTACAGCATTAGGTAAATGTAGGTAATCTTCGGAAAATACGAAAAACTCATTGGTATAATGCACTGCACGGTTTCGAACCCGGACGTCCCGCATGGGAGTTCAGCATCCTAGGCACTAGGCCACCTACGCTCTAGGTAGGTACTATATTAACTAGTAAACATATAAAGTATGCAGTTACCTGCTCAACGATACGAAAATAGGTAGAGTCGCCATTGTAGCTTTATCTGTGAACAAAAAATGGAAATTAAGTTTTTACGACCCGCAGCTTTCGACAGATCTTGTGATAAAACTAAATATAGAAACGAATCGTAACAGAAAGCATCAACCGTGTAGTCTTAAAGCCCTAATTAAAATTAAAAAACTTAGAAACAATTGTCCCGCGTTTTTTCGGCAGCCATTTTGGACGCCGGATGCGGTATCTATGGTCAAAGCATAGACAATAGAGTGATTCGATACGCTACCTTGTCTATTGTTCCGATTCAGATAACACAATGGATTTTTTTCTTTGTATTTGTTTGATAGGTGCTATGTTGTTAAGGACTTACAAATTGTTTGCTTAGTATGTGACATACCTAACATTACATAATGGACTTAACATAATTTTTATTAAACATCATTAGACAGTTAGTTTGACATTTGTAATTATTAAATTTTTAATTAGTCTTAAGTTTTAATTCGCACACAATGTATATAGTTTTTCGAATACATTAATTGAATTGAAATTGCACCCCGATTGTTGAGTTGTTTATTATGATTATATAATAATCCTTTCTTGAGAAATTATTAACTTTCTAGTAACATGTCTACCATAGATTAAAATAGATCTTATCTCCCATTTCGTAAATTGGTCGAAACAACAATCAGTAACATAAAGTGTTTCATTCCTCTTAGTGTAAGTGCTGTACTAAAACGTAACTGTAGGTTTATGAAATTGGAATCAAATTAGACACTCGATCCTCGTTGCACATACAAGCACTCGTGTTAAAATGTCTACCATTACGTGACAGTTGTTTATACTACTATTTTACTTCATTTATATTTGAAACAATCTTTCTCCAAGCAAAATAAAATTATACAGGGGATGCACTGACCTTGAATCCCTTAGGGCAAGACAAGGGGTGTTGCTAAAACGATTGGGGTGGAACCCAGGAGGGGAAACAATCGATCGATTTTGCTAAAAGCTTTGGATCTGCAAACAGATCCTCCCTTATTTAATTTAGCCGCTCCTTCTGAATCACTTTAGCGAATCAATATCTAAATATTTCTTTAAGACAGTGTTACTGTACCGTGCCGTACTGTACCGTGACGATAGGATGTAAAAAAAGTTCACCTTAATTATTACTAAAAATAAATTACTGGAAAATGAATACACATAACATTACAGAGTAGTTATACATTATACGTTATACTTACTTTCAAAACATTTAGCGAAGCCTATAATTATTGTTCATCACAACAAATAAAAACACTGACCACTAATAAAATGCAATCTCTTTAGTCCACTTCACAACTTTAAAAAACTTCCGAATTCAACTCCGTAAAAACAAAACACAAAAGCGCGCGAAAACTTTCCCGCGTTTTCGTGACACGGGCGCGCGTTCCGTGACTCATTTCTCTATGGACAAAAACGCCGTCGCTATGTTATTTTTATGGAACTCAGCATGGGGTTGTGGGTATAATTTGGGGCAACAAGTGGGTGAATTATCCGATCCGCGCATGCGTGGTGGTCGCGCCGGGTAAGTACGCAAATAAGCGGGTATTTGAAGTCTAGAAATAACGATTTCGCGTGGGGCTTGCACGTGAAATCGTGTGAAAGAAACTTATGTGGACTCTTCACCACTGTGTGGTCATGGTGTGTGGTGGTGGTAGCTTGTAGATCTTGGGGCTCATTTCATCAAGACTGAAGTTGACAATGATAACTGAACAACATATCCTGTAACACACACTAAAGCCTCAAGTATCTACTACCAGAGGCATTAACGCGTTAATCCGTTAATCGTTAATTAAGGGCGTTAACAAAATGCTTAACGAATTAACGCTTTGATTTCATTATCGCCGTTATTAACTTCTATATATTTATCCCTGACAAAAAATATAAAACCTCACGTGGGCGCCATCGGGTAAATAAGTATTCTGTGTAAGATAAGGAGTACGCTAAAGGGGTTAGAACACTCTAAGAAATTCATTGGGGACAAAGTCACAGGCTGGAACAACAAGATCTGGGGGCTGAATAGACGTCAAGTGCGTCTACTGGTCGGTGCCTTCACCGGTCACTTTAACACCAATGCCCACCTACACAAGATGAAGCTGACTGACAGCACATCTTGCAGAGCCTGTGGTGAACAACTGGAGACCGTTTAACATCTCCTATGTGAATGTGACGCTTTCGCGGCAAGGGAATTCAAATCCCTCCCACTAAGACGCATAGTCTTGCTCATGCATGACATATTCGGTGAAGTGGTCAAGGGATAGGTACAAGGGGTTGAACACAAAAGATCCAATGGGTCGAAGTGTCGCTGGGATCCCCGGCCCCATCCAAAGATAAGATAAGGAGTTCGCTATGAAAAAATAGTTCCAGTTATTCCGCTATAGGGATTTCTGGTTCTAGTTTACCAAATATTTTGATATTCACCCCATGGTGCTAGTAGTCACTATATTACTGTTCACATCTATCCATAGGTATAAAAGGATACATCGGTTTGTGCCAGGTTTGCTCCACTCCACAGGAATCGCGCTCGACCGAGCATGGCGGACCTTATGAGATCCCATAGTGCATAGCGTCCCCTGCAGAATACGTATGGTGCGGTATAATAGAGCTTTATTTTATAAGAAAGCGGATACCTTTACATTATTTCTGCCTTCAGTATACTTCGTTCTTTTAGCATTTGAAAAAACGTAAACAAAGAAAAAGAAGCAGTAATCGCAAACCTGAGGTGATGTTTATGCAAAGCAAAATGGTGGTCATGGGTTAGCGACTAATTTTAAAATCATTCAACGTGCTAAATATTTGAATACACGACATTCTTAATTTAGCTGTCTTATACTACTAAAACGTCGTTTTATGCTTTTTTAGGTCTTTTATAGTGTAAGTTTTTGAAGACGATTATTGATTTTATTATCATTAGACCCATAACGTTTAAATATTGAGAAATACGTATAAAAGTATAATTATGTATTTTTTAGCGACATAAGCGATAAAATATCTAAAGCTTGCTCCTGTATAATGCTAAAAAAATGAAGTATAGCACGAGCACAAGTGCATTTATTAATACTCCATAAAAACCATAGAGGTTCATAAGTCGGCGACCCGGCACGCGCTGTGCAAAAACATTCAAAAGGTCTTAAAATCACTGAACGGAACACTCTTTTTATAGCGCACACTATTTCTTACAAAATAGTTGTAATTTCAAGTCTTTTATGGCATTTACTAGCCATCAGAAACTCTCCCGAGTATGACGATGCGCAGGTAGAGTTCATACCCCTTTGCCGATTAAATTTTTATCTCGCACTAGGCTTTAGAATTAAATTGAAATGCTTTGGGGAAGCACTTATACAAGTAGAATTAGAGGGGGTAATATTAACCGTCACACCAGCGTTGGACGTCTTCTTTCTTACGGCATATTAGCTATCCTCGACTTTCATAGGTCTTGGGTCAAGATGCAGAATTTCGGGGTTGGTCCATGCAAATTGGTTCAGGTGATTTCTCATGAAGAGGCTTACCTCTCAGGCTGGACCCTTAGGTCCAACGCAGCTACGCTGCGCTGCGCGACAGAATATTCTATATATTATGAGTTTGTATGGAGCAAGACGCACTTGACGCGACAGACAACTGCAACTCGTATGAAGAATTCTGCTGTGTTTGGACCTTAACAGACACGAAGACATAGATTATGCATCTACAACAATCGAGAATATAATAGTTCATCAGCAGCCTATTCTAGTCCACTGCTGGACTTAGGCTTCTCCCAGGGCGCGCCATTGAGCCCGATCTTCGGCTCTTCTCATACAGTCGCTGCCAGCCTTGCGCAGATCGTCGCTCCATCTAGCAGGGGGGGCTTCCCACACTAAGTTTGCCCAAACGCGGTCTCCACTCCAGAACTCGTCTACCCCAGCGGTTGTCGGTTCTGCGACAGATGTGACCGACCCACTGCCACTTCAGTTTGCTAATCTTATGAGCTATGTCGATAACTTTTGTTCTATGCCGGATCTCCTCATTTTGGATTCGATCCAGCAGAGATACTCCGAGCATAGCTCTTTCCATAGCATATAATAGTTATATATCGACAACCATAATAGATCTAAAACTCTTTAATGAAGATTCTAAAATAAATAAATAGAACGAACTAATTTGGAATAAGAAACAGTATCACTCAGGGTGGCATTTCTCCGGGCGGGTCAGGCACGCTTTCTCGTGGCAGTAGCAGTCGTCTCTGGGAGGATCTGGTCAAGAAAAAAAACATCATGTATGGCCATCTCTGGATACTTCCTGGTGCAAAGGCTGTCCATATATTACGATTAAACCCGCGTTTGACCTCAGTCTCACCTAACCTGGTAGTAAAGTAAGTGACGATGAGGCTGAAGATGGAGCACACGGGCTTATATACTGGCTCTTCTACAAACTCTGCCATAACATATCAACACCGAAGCGATTTTACGACAACCGGTCATTAGACTCAATCCCAGATATTCAGCCATCTTTCATTGGTTGGCGTGGCTTCAATTTTAGCTACCATTGTCGATCCTGGCTAAATATGAGTAGCTGTACGAGAGGTGAGGTGGCGGAAAATAGGCGGACCATGAAGGGGTCATACCACCAGCAAGTTACTCGAGTCAGTCACCTCGTCAACCCATATAATATATCGCAACACGTTTTACGGTAGATGGATTATGTATCCAAGGCTACTAGTCTTCAGGGTCTTGATTGATTCTCACACGATATAGGTTAAAAGAAATATACTCATATTTGCAAATAATGAGCACATAGTGACGCCTTAGGAACGAATAAATACGGGCGCAGCGTTTATTTATCATATGTATGTCACCAAAGAGTTCAGGATCACCGCCTAAACTCTTTGGTGACATACATATGATTAATAATGGTGACATATGAGTGAGTATGTAATGAGACTGCGGAGAATGACCTAATATAGTTACTAATACGAACCTTCAGTCAAATCATCATTATAGTAGATCAATATTGCAGGTACATGCATGTTTTCCGGCAAGGCAACCTCGCTGAATTGGTCGCGTTCATCCGGAATACCGTTCTGCGCAAGAGTTCGGTTGTAGCACAGTGGCTTGCCGAGGTACCGCCATGTGTACGAGTGCATGTGCGAGTTGTGTGGAAGGTAGCGCATCATGATCTGGTAGAGGGTCTCCTCGGAGCACACTTCCAGGGTTACTGTTGAGCCTGGGTTGGGTGGAAGAACACAGATCATCATAACATTGCAGCACAGATTTTGTTTTTGTATTCTCACCTATATGTATATGTACAGTGGAAGACATCACATCAGGCTATAGGTACTCTGTGGGTAGTACTCCCATTAGGTCATGCCCTCACTAGATCATGCATAAATTTTTCACACTATGTCATGTATGACCTAGTGAGATTAAATATTTTGTTAAAGTTTTCTTTTCTCACTATGTCATGGCACGCTGCTGCCTTCTCCAGGCTCACCATCCAATGGGAGGTGACACTATTTCCTTTACTTGTGCTGTGAGACCTTGCTTCGTGCCAAATTTCATGATTCTAGGTCAACGGGAAGTACCCTATAGGTTTTGATGTGCCAGTTTGTGAATGTCAAAATATGCGACTTATATGGCCGTATCTTTTGATTGTATTTAGTTAGAAGCTTGAATTTTTTACAGCACCAAGGAACCATAGATATCTTACTAGATTCAGTCTAGTAAAACAACATATCACTGAAAATATGATAGTATTTTATCATATCACTAGATTGTTTCAGTAAGATGGGGTAATCGATGGGAATATTCTACATCATCAGTAATTTCGTGATATCAATAGGGATTTCACGAAATCACTGATATACTCAATTTTCCTGCGACATATATATTGTAGTCACAGATGTTAATAATAAATAGCATTCCAAAATATACACGAGCAGTTCCCTACGGCTGCGTACTAGCCTTGTATTGAAAGGAATATAGAGTGCCTCATGTGCCGGTAGATAGATAGATAGATTTACACTTTATTGCACTGATGAATATGTAGCTATAGACGCGCGCTGCGCTCGCGCCGATCCACCGATCATCATCAGCCTATTAATGTCCCCACTGTTGGGGCACAGGCCTCGGGTACGGGTCATGATCCACCGAGCGGGCCCAGTGCTGATTGGAGTATTTCACACGCCTTAGAAAACTTTTAATTTCCTCACGATGTTTTCCTTCACCGTTAGAGCAGTCGGTAAATGTACGTAAGTCTTCGAAAAAATCGGAAAACTCATTGGTACATGACACTGCATGGTTTCGAACCCGAACCACTCGCATGGGAGTCAGGCGTACTAGCCACTAGGCCACCGACCACCGATCGCCAGTAATAAATCGGATATAGCACTACACGGTTGTTTCACTGACTCTCATACATCCCTGGATAGGTAGGTACGCAAATAGAAATCTAAAGTTACAAATTAAGGTGTACAAAGGCGGCCTTATCGCTCAGAGCTATCTCTTCCAGGCAGCCTTGGTTCAAAGTGAAATTTATAATCGACAGTGCAGAAAAATACGGGTGAAAATAATTAATAATACATGCAACATTCTAGTAATAAAATATCTTTCTTGCCTTTCAAACATACAACAATGCATTTCACTGATTTAAAAAAGTAAGAACTTGACCTGATCCCATGTCTTTAGTTTACTAACCAGTAACAGTATTAGTAATCCTAATCGGCCTGGTTTTCGCGGTCACTTTCCCCACGACCCTGGCCTCGTCCATCCACCAGGGGTTGCTGAAGGGTCGCCAGCGGGTGGACGGCACCACCGGCTGCCGGATGCCGTGACCATGCGGCAGGTACGTGGTGTTGGATCCTACGATGGGGTGCGTGTATTTCACCCACTCGTCCCCTTTAAACCAGTGGCTCACATCTTTCCCGGCGTAGGCAACGATTGTCATTGCTAGCTGATGATAGAAGAATAAAGGTAAATAGAAAAAAAAAAGGTAAACTTATCTCTAATCATTGGAGTGAAATACGGTAGTGATTAAATTTTAATAGAAAATAGCGATTTTTTTTTGAAAATTTTCAATAATGTTTGAGGTACAAATGGTACTAGACAATGGTAGGTGTAGGGGGGTTATGTTGTTGCGTTCATGCTGTCATGGGGTGTTCGTCCTATTTTATTGTTTAAGAACGGTTTACTGTGGTTATTTTTGCATAAAACTAGTGTATTTTACCTAAAAATCGACCGTGTTAAGTGACCGTTATATAAGACAGTGAAATGGGAGTGAAATACCACAGATGGTGTGGATCCGGCAACCTAACCTCCAATTGCACTTGGATTGCAAGACACTAGGCATTCCTAGTGCACACGACTCTCCCTTAATCTCGACGTTGGTAAACTGTTTTTTTCAAAACAGACGCCAAAACGTTTGAGTTATTTTCAAGATTCCAATACGGTCATTGGCCAAATTGCTGTGTAAATCACTAGCAAGGACCATTAATGAAAGAAAAAAAATATGGTAGGTAGGTACCTACTTAAGGACATTTCGTGCTATTAGGAAATTAAAAAAAACTCACCCTCTTCCCATCGCAATACAAAAACCCTCTCTTAAAACATGCACAGTACTCCACGCAGTCGTCGCCGCAGTACCAGCTCTTCACGGGACAAGAGCAGCTCTTCGTACAAGTGCACAGCTTGAACTGCTGCTCCAACCATGGCGTTAGGTTGTACACCTTGCCGTTCAGAGAAACCCAGCAGTCGGTTGCCTTGTTGTGAACGGCCACCTCGGCAGGAGTGTACCATTCTTGCTTCGTATAAATCATCGTGTAAAATGCTACAAATTATCTGTTTTTGGTCGTGCTTTGTGTAAGCTTCATAAAAAATTGGATGACGTAAATTGTGTTTTGTTTTTAAAGGAATTGATGAGTAAAAAGGTTTTATAGTAATAAAGGTTTTAAGTAATTATATGGTCTCCTTGCGTGCAGTAATATAGAGAAAGAAATAGGCGGGAATTGTCATTCAGTTCTGTGGTCCACACCAGCTTTTTTTCATTGTTTTGCAAATTGTTTTACAGTAGTGCTTTTCAAGTAAGAATTGTGTTTTTTTATTCGAAGAACGTCTACTAAATGTGATTAATGTGTGGGACAGTGAAGTAAAGTCAAATAAGACGCTGCAGCCCGATCCGTACTTGGCTGGATTTTGAAGAGCCATACTGCGTCCGGGACGCCTTCTTCTTTGGTTCGGATGGTGCAGAAGCGTGGAAGATTCTCCCAGATAGCATTGAAATGTGTCACACCAGCATTTTAATGAAGACTTGCAAGAGTTGTTTACATCAGACATGGCTGTATGGGCTCAGTTCCCTTTGCCTTAAAAAAAAAAACAACAACAACTATATAATATAGTTGTTGTTGTTTTTTTTTTTAAGGCAAAGGGAATATAGTCTATATTGTATTTTCCTATGCTTTATTATCAAGTTGAATAAAGCCAAGATCCCCTTTTGGTATTGCATCATTTGTATCAAGTAATAGAATCGAGGAGAAATGGAAGGAAATATGGAACATCTCGGCGGTCCCTAATCGACACTTGATCCAGAACCCAAACAGCATGAACGGTTTTCACCTGCCCAGATCACTGTGGTCGAAACTGAACCGCCTGAGGGTCGGAAAGGGACGATGTGATGAACTCATGCACAAATGGGGCTTTAGAGCTGACCGCGTGCTCCTGCGGGGCCGTGCAAACAATGAGCCACCTGACGGAGGACTGCGAAATATGCTGGACGACGTAACCATAGAATGGCTGAAGAATATTTTGCCTTTGTAAAATAATAGTGTGATGCTGACGACCGACCGATAAATAAATAAATAGTAATAGAACAAAAAGGTTTAATTATATGCAGATACTTTTTGAACTTACTTGATACTTTTGTGCTGCTGAAAGTTTCTTGTGCCGCTTCTTTCCTTTCAGCTATAGCACCTTAAAAAAAATGCTAAAAGGTACTTACAATAATAACATTTTGATTTGATTCGTCGTTTAGGCGGCCTTATCGCTAAGAGCGATCTCTTCCAGGCAACCTTCGAGTTTAGCCTTTGTACTCAATATTTACACATACAGGAGGTGCATTAAATAACAGATTAGTAAGATAAAACACAGTTGAAGGTTGTGTAATAAATATATTGTATTGTAAACAAATAATTCATTTAAAGTAAATAATGTGACACATGGATCTATAATACATCATTAAAACTAAAGATACATATTCGTTTCTTTAAACAGGCAGCCATAATTGTATGCAGTATTAGACAGTACATAATTTATATAGGTAATAACGCCTAATACAAATTACTATTTCATAATATTCATAACCTATGATCGGAGTAGGTAGGGCTGTTTTTGGTACTTGCCACATACGTTCATAATATGGATAAGTATGCCCAATAATCCCGGGATTCTTCTTCTTTCGTGTTGATGATCCGAATTAAATTTTTCCCGACCAGAAGGCAGCCACATCGATAGCCCTCTGGTTGGCCTCGAAAAGGTCCTCCCGCGTGCAGGTGGTCGGACACGCGGAACAGCAGAGCAAGTGCTCCATGGTTTGAGGGGAGACACCACCGGGAGGAATTTCCGGGATTGAATAAATATATTATTTAGATTTTTAACGTTATATTTGTTTTGATACACATTTAAGATTGGTGGCGAAATATTTTTTTAAGATTCATGGCGCTAGTGTACCTATGGTAGTGTTTTAACTTCTTCGTAAGTTCACAATTTTTAAAAAATCGTAATCCGCCGAGTAAGGGCGAGGTTAATAAAAGTAATTTACAACATTTGCTCGATAACTTAAAACGGGATCCCGAAATCATATTCATATTAATATAACCTTGACCCGAAAGAGCCCAACCTACACCGATCAATTCATAACATAATTCATAACTATATGAATTGAAATTTAAAATAAAAGAGATCTAAATATACATCTTTTAACAAATACCTATCATTAAAAGTTCATTCATTTATTCACATTTCAAGTTGAATTATATAAAAGTTATCCAACCCTTTTGACACTAACCGGCCCATAATAAGTCGCTTCGTCTGTTTTAATTTCCTTAGTAATTTCAACCACAGGTCATGGTTTAACGACTGCTGTCGAACGACAACAACCGGGACAGACTGCCTAACGTGCTCTCCGAGGCACGGAGGAGCTCATATGAAATATGCCACTTGCGGTTACCCATCCAGGTACTGACCGCGCCAACGTCGCTTAACCTGCACGATCACTTTCGGACCGTGCTCGCAACTAGGCTACGAGCTCCTTGAGGTCAAGCTCAAAATTTGTGAAACTGAAATAATAATAATAACTGTCACGTCCATAATCCCCGAGGGGGTAGACAGAGGAACCACCTGAAACTGAAATAAACCATAAGCGGACATGAGGTTGAGATTAAATCGATTACATTGACAGATGGTATAACTTTAGCTAAAGGTCAACTGTGCAAGGAACTTATATTTTGATGTCTTAGTATCTTTTATGGCCTCGATTCCTGGTTGGCCACCAAATCGAGTGCTACACCATCAAATATAAAGATATCTACAGAAGGTGCCGTCTCGTGCCGGCCATAAAGAATAGCAAACCTTCCCGTGTGTGTCGTACGAGGCGACTAAGGATCTAGTGTCTACTACTCTACACCTAGTAGACGACGATAGGCTCGCCACCTATCACGTTTGTCCACCAAATCTTATGGCGAAAAGTGGGAACTACCTGTGATGAAGGTGGTTCCTCTGTCTACCCTCTCGGGTATTATGGACGTGAGAGTTATGCTAGGCCTATATTTACAGAAGATCTGCTCAATGCAAACATAAGAATGTGCAATCCGGTAAAGAGCAACTCGAGTGATCCACCCTTGTGCGTGAGAAACGTCATGCAATATTCATATTTATTAATTTCAGTAATGACCATACCATGCCATAATGCCATCACTCTCCCACACCCTCAGTACCTCACTTGCACACTAATATCCTCATTCACACAAACAAACCCATTCATACAACACAACACGCACACATTGTTGCTTTTTTCGTCCGTGCAGTCACTGCGGGCCAGCTGAAAATCAGCGCTGTGGCTTGCCTCAGCATTATGCTGAGCTGGTGTACCCTTTTTGGCACTGTACCACACCAGGTGTCCTGTGCTGCATGTATTAAACTTTGTATACTTCTGTATTGTGTTCTATATTCTGGTGTACTGCGCTAAATAAACGTTTTCAATCTCCATACATTGTAACTGTTTTGAAGAATGAGCCATCTTATAGAATCCATGGGTTTTACGACCGGAAAAAACGCCACCTACCCACCTCAGATACATACAAATCAACTCCCAAACAACATTCATCCAAAATCCTTTCACATTATCATTGGCCATATTGTAAATCTAGCTATAATCCGTCGGAAATATCTGTGGACCTGAGCGGAGCCTTCTGGAGCATTCGAAATTCTACAAAATACGGTTGTTGGAACGCGCTATGTGAGGAGTATTAAGTTTGTATGTTACACAATTGACATAAAGTTCATTATGCTATGTACAATTGCGATAATTCGCTTCCAATACATTCCGCGGCAAAGTAAATTGAGCCTAACCAGGAAATGAAAACCCAGTCCAGAGGGCACCATCAGTAGTTTTAAAATCTATGTAATGGCTTATGGAGTACCATTTAATTCCGCATTATGGCGAGAGATTTAGTTCCTGGTTAAGTTGATCCATGCAATACAAAAAATTAGTCAAATACCAGCTACGCCAGGGTCACAGATACTTCCGACGGGTAGATATTCCGCCTACCCCCATCTTATCAGTGTCATGACGACGGATGGTGCGGCGCCTGCGACAGATGCTTGACGATGTCGACCCAGTCCCACCCCCTGGGCCGCTCCCCCCCTCGCCCCACCTCCGCGCGGTCCCACGCTCGACGCTTCTGCGCTTTCGTTAGTTGCTCCTTCTTTTCTGGTTTCTTTGTGTCAGTCTGGAAATTAGAAAATCGGCTGTAAGAGATTTTTTTAAACGGCGATTGTAAATAGAAGCCTAAATAATAATAATAATAGGTAGACTAAAACGTTGACTAATTCATCATCATCATATTCAGCCCCTGAGCATCCAATATGGAACACAGGCTTCCCCCATCTCCCTCCAACATGATCTACTGATTCTTTTCCTTATTCACATCTTGTCTGCTATTCTTCTTATACATAGATATATAGAGCGTCGGTGGCACAGTGGCTATAGGACGCCGGATTTCCATGCGGGAGGTCCGGGTCCGAAACCGTGCAGTGATATTGTGATTTACATTTAGTATAATGAATCCGATTAAAAAACTTGTCAATTCCCATACCTGATCTGGATCCTCAATCGCTACCTTCTCAACCCTGGCGGCGACAACAGCCTCCTCCGTTTGCCCCGCCAATATTTCTGCCGCCTTTTCCTTGAGGCACTCGAACAGGGTGTATGTCATGGCACAACCGAGCCACTGCTCCGCTTCAGCTTCCACGATGGACAGGATCTTGTCTTTTACTGAGGGTAGTCTGCAATGAGGTGGGAATGCTTAGTGCTTGGGCACTTTTGGGAATTGACACCGAACCCTATAAGGTCTATTCCCTGGCTATTAGAGTAATAAACATTGTAATCCATTAAATAAACATTGTAATCCATTAAATAAACATTGTAATCCATTAAATCTTTGTCTTATTCAAACTTAACATTGCCTAAACCTGCATTTGGCATGTTGGTTGGTTAGGAAGATATAGTCATGAAAAAATGTATGGTCTTCGTCTACGAGCGTCGGTGGCACAGTGGCTAGGACACCGGACTCCCATGCGGGAGGTCCGGGTTCGAAACCGTGCAGTGCCATGTACCAATGAGTTTTTCGTATTTTTGGAAGACTTACGTACATTTACCGACTGCTCTAACAGTTAAGGAAAACATCGTGAGGAAACCTGCACACTGAGATGACCAGTGTGTGAAATGGGGCTGGCACAAAAGAAGTGCCGCTGGGTTATTCCCGGCCCCCTATCATAAGATAAGATGGTCTTCATCTTGTCGTGTGGTTAGGGGCCAACCTATTGTCATAGTTGTTCAGGCCGCCCGTAGGCCTCTGACATGACCTAACGACTGTTTAAAGTGTTCTCCCAGTCACAGAGGGATTTAGATAAACATATGCTCGCAACTAGGCTACTTGCCCCTCTATCTAAAATTAGTAGCTTCAACTCTACTTAGGTAAGTGATACTTACAAACTCTGATTGTAGAATATTTCTAAGTTAAAATTTGGCTTTTCTGTCGGATAGGTAGCACCCCACAAGATCTCCAGTATGAATGATTTGTCACCATCTACGTACTGAAATAATAAATCATAATAATTAAGACACATTATGTAGTCATGATCAAATACTTATTCTAACATTGAAATCTCCAATAATATGTTTTTATGTTTTGTCATGACGGATTTAAACATGAAACAAGTCTAGATTTAACTATAAAACAGTTGTCAAGAAATTAATATCATAAAATTATTATTTTTGATCATCAACCAATCGGCACTGAACCCGCATAGTGGACCATGATCCACCATGAGCCATTGCCCGTACACTCCTTGTGCAAGGAGAGGCCTGTGCTCCAACAGTGAGGATGATTGTGATGGATTGTAATGTTATGAAAGGAAAGAAATATGGAGTGTATTTATTTTGAATAGCCTTAATATCTATTAACATCTATGTACTTACTAATTAGTCTCAGTACATACAAACATGCAGAGCGAATCCTTAGGATCAAATACAGGTCAAAGTCGTATTTCCGTCAGATCAGAGAAAAATTCTATACCCATAAATAACTATCACAGACTACCAGCTAGTCACCTTATACTGGTACGTTTTAGAATCCAACTGCTTGAAGTTCTCATCACCGTCGTAAATGGATTTCAACACCTCTATTTCCTCGGCTTGCTGCTCTGCATCGTCCGACATGGTGATGAGTCTGCCGACCTGGAAATTACAAGTTTCAACATGATTATCATTATTTTTATTGTATGAGTAAACACCCAATCTTGAGCTTGGATAGACGAAATGTTTTATTTCAGAGCATAGTCAGAATATATCAAACATAACCTAAAATAAAAATATAACACGAATTTTGTATTGTACCTATCTACTTTTATTTTTGCGGTTTGGTAAGGATTTTGACCATTTTACAGAGGATTGATGATGGTGTGATGATTTTTGGTTGGTTAAGAATAAAAATAGAAATATGATGAATGCAATAAAGGGTGCACAAGAACTTTTTTTCAATTCTATTTAACTTACCCAATTTTTTCAGTAGAGCGACGGACTAATAATAAATGTTACACTATTATGAGAATACTAATTTGTAATCAAATATGTATATGAAATTAAGTGTATTATTCACTAAAAAATCTAAAAATTCCAAATCACCAAACAGCTGTCATAGAGGTTATTGACCGACCGCACGTAATGTCAAAGTGTTTTGTTTTTGAAGAATTGTGCTTGGCTTGATACATATGAACAAAGAAAACAGCTCTATACAGATCTGCTCTTGTATCTCTTTTGTACAGCTTAGAGGAATTTCATAAACGCTTCAATAAGGTGAGCGTTTATGAAACCAGCTCCGTACTTCAGACAAGACTTACTTGTGAAGACACAAACTTCTAAACGTCCCATGGCGATCAATACAATTTTTATTCGTTTCTTAAACATTTTAAATGTGCTGAAATGAAAGTCTAAAATCTAAAAAAGTGTTCAGACACTTCACATAAAGCATTGATTTGAAACACTAAAAAAATCATATTTATTTATAACAAACCTCATGAACGTACACCTTAATAATATTGCCAATTTATTTAAAAGCTACTAATAAAGAAATAAATATTCAAATTGGATATTGTATATTGCAAATTGAAATATTATTTTGAATTTTTATCAAACTGTTTTGGTATTTTTACAATAGTTTACTTTAATTATTGAATAGACAATAAATTTGTACCCATATAGGTACCTAAAAACAATTTTTTTTTCGTAGATTAATTGTATTCTTTTTCATTATGGCAACTAATTTATTCAAAACGTAATGGTGGAGAAATACGTTATTTGTTTGAAAACGAATAAAATACCTGTTTTAGAAATTTTGATGAAGATATTATTAATATAAATAAAGTGACATTCCGACTTTCGTAGTAATGAACGTTCCAAAGTGCGCTTGCAAAGAAAACCGTTGCCCGACAGCTGGTACAGCGCGAGCCGGGTGCAATTGTCCCACCAACAGCAATGCATTGCCAGGTGACTTCAAAATACCAGCTGTACCCCACGGCCGACCCTTGCACGTCAGTACCAGAACGAACCTCAACGAAAAGGAGCAGCCCTTAGGCAAACCCGACCTACAGAAGTCTAAAGAAAACAAGAAATCTTGGGTGTTATCAGATTTTGATCTCGGACGTCCTCTAGGCAAGGGAAAGTTCGGTAATGTTTACTTAGCACGTGAAAAGGAGTCCCAATACGTCGTCGCGCTTAAAGTACTATTCAAAAGCCAAATTTTAGATTCTGAGATCGAGCATCAGGTTCGCCGTGAAGTTGAAATACAGTGCCGACTTCGTCATCCGAACATTCTGCGCATGTATGGATATTTTCACGACGAGAAACGTATTTACCTTATCCTTGAATATGCTAAGCACGGTGCTCTCTACAAGTTGCTTCAGCAATGTGGGCGTTTCGACGAAAAAACTGCTGCCATCTATGTAAAAGACTTGACAAATGCTTTGATATACTGTCATTCGAGGAAAGTTATTCACCGTGACTTGAAGCCGGAGAACCTACTAGTTGGACACAATTATGAACTCAAAATGGCTGATTTTGGCTGGTCCGTCCATTCACCATCTTCTAGGAGAATGACATTGTGTGGAACACTGGATTATTTATCCCCGGAGATGATTGAAGGCAAGCCACACAGCTATGCGGTTGACATTTGGAGTCTAGGTGTGTTATGCTACGAACTACTTGTGGGATTGCCACCGTTTGACTCAAAAGAATCCCATCAAACTTATAAGAAAATTCGATATGTAATAATAAAGTATCCGGACTTCATATCGCAGGGTGCTAAGGACTTGATTGGGAAGCTGCTTGTGATCAATCCAGAACAAAGACTGCCTTTGACGAGTGTACTGCAGCACCCCTGGATACTTGAGAATGCCCCGGCAGGTGCCGTGCTACCCTGTCTTTCGAAACAAAAAAGTTGAACTATGATACAGCAGTGACACCGAACTCCATAATATTTTTACATGAAATTTTAAGATTTAAATTAGGTGCCAACTCGAATAATTTTATGATTTACATCTTAAACTATAAATTAGAAAAAATAGTCAATAACTTTATTATGATATATGGTTGTATGTGTAATTATTATTTTTAACGATTGATATTATTTTCAAGACTTGAGAGTAATTGTGACCCAAATACAAAAGAACTGAAGCATTTCTAGATATTTATTTAATTTCAATCATGTTATTAAATTAGCGTAAATAAACTTATTCTAATAAATTGTTTAATTATATTCACTGCCTTTTATTTTTATTCATGTAGTAAACATCTAAATGATACTTGTCAAATTTTGGATCCCGTTTTACAATCAAATGCCAGTGTATGAATTCTCCGAAAAGGCACACCGTACTTAGCAAGTATCCGATCCCTAAAGCAACAAAAGCTCCATAGAGCTTTTTTAAGTTCATTAAAGCTTTGATTTCTTCTTCGTTGGAGTCCAAAGTCCTTATAGTGTGCATGGCATCGCTGAGCCACTTCTCAACGAGGCCAACTTCGACTATTCTTCTCAAATAAACATCAGATAAAGGTTTTAATGGTGAATTCTTATGGAAACCTATGGAGATAGGTATATTGACCACACAATCTGACATTATGTGCAGATTTCTTTCAGTATCTGTATTTCTAACTGCAATTTCTGTTCCATTCATTGTAGAGTTATCAGTCTCTTCCATGTTTATAAAGGAATTCCTCCTTTTAACACTTATATACTTCAAAAAATTTGCATTGTCGTAGTAAGCATACACGCCTAATGCAACCCTCCTTGCAGCTTCGTTTGGATCATCGATGGTTTCAAATCTGGTGCCGATTTTCTGACCGATATCGTCTAAGGAGTCCTCGAAAAACTTCTTGGTTTGTTTACCCCAGCCACCGCAGGTAACTTTGCTGTCAACCAGTTCTTTTAGCGTATCTATAGTGACTCTTGGAGCAGGATTGGCGAGTATAGCAGTCATGCTGGCTCTGTAGGATACTACAAGGAGTATGCAGTATAACCAGTACCATCCGGTAAGGAGTCTTATGGACCAGCCAGTAGGTAACTTAGGCAGTGATACAACGAGCAACATTCCATATGTGTACAGAATGCTGTTAATGATTTCGCCAAACAGGTAGAGGCCGGGTTTCGCGTCTGTAAACAGAACACTTATTAGCATATGCGAAGGTATACAAACGCTGAGTGCAAAAGGTTTGTAAGTGAATTTGCAACTTTGTGTTTAATGGGCCATCCATAAATTACTTGACACGATAATGGTGGAGGGAGTCAACAAAGTGTGACATCAAGTGACGCGGTGAGTCATAAACTTCGTGACGTCACATGCGTAAATCTAAAAGAAGACGTCATAAATACTCGTAATATAAAGGAATGGGTAAAGTCCATGGAAACAAGACAATTAAATTTTGTATTACATGATTAAAGTAGACTTAAATAATATACTGTTTCACAGGTTTTTACTGTATTTTATTAATTACGACCGGTTTCGTTTACACATGTTCAGGTATGTAAACGAAACCGGTCGTACAGTAAAAACCCGTGAAACAGTATATTATTTAAGTCTAATCATGTACTACAAGTTTCGTATTTTGTTTTGTTCATTTGATTTGATGTTTTGTGAATTTTCTAAAATGTTTGATTTATGGTTGATTTTATGAACAAAGTTTTTAAATAGAAATATATAAATAATTTTGCAAGTGTTATTTTACCGGGGGGGGGGGGGGGGGGGGGGGGGGGACACAAATGTGACAAGGACGGGGGGAGGAGGGTCCAAAAGGTTACGTAAATTAAGGATGGCCCCTAAGGTCTTTGACCAATATGAATGAAAACTCGCTTTTAAAACGTCTATGCAAGCGATTTCAGGTTCGATTCCTACATTGTGAAGATGCTTGGCTGTTCTCTGTCGCAAGAAGATATCAAAAAGGTGAAAAGCTTTGAAGAATTTTCTCATGCTAAATTCTCATATAGGTAACCACACTTGGGATTACACATTCCTTGAAATTAGGCCAAATTCCAATTTGCGGTATCTTCCTGTGACATCTCTAATCTCTGAAAAGGTAATCGCACCAGTTCCAACATCCTCTTGCTTATCTTTAGTGGTTCTGTGTTCCTTCTTGAACAGCTCCAAGTTTGTGTAGTATTTGGCCAGCCCGTAGAATATGGCTCCTGTTATTAGCAAAACGAGCAACACTGTTATCCACATGTATAGTCTGCAAAATAAAGGTGATCAGATAGATAGATTAATACTTTAATGCTCACAAGAAATTTACATAGGAAAAAGAAACAGAATAAGTGCACAAAGGCGACCTATCGCTCAGAGCGATCTCTTCCAGGCAACCTCAAATCAAAGATTTCGAAACAATCGATCTTTTTATAGGATGTATACTATAGCCAAAAGGGATAGAACAAAAGTTATCGACATAGCTCATAAGATTAGCAAGCTGAAGTGGCAGTGGGCCGGTCACATCTGTCGCAGAACCGACAACCGCTGGGGTAGACGAGTTCTGGAGCGCAGACCGCGTTTGGACAAACGTAGTGTGGGACGCCTCCCTGCTAGATGGAGCGACGATCTGCGCAAGGGGGCTGGCAGCGACTGGATGAGTAGAGTCGAAGATCGGGTTCAATAGGACTGGACTAGAGTGGGCTGCTGCTGATGATGATACGATATCCACAGAAATCGGAATTGTAGCGCCGTAGCGCTCTTTCAGAATTGAAAATATTACCAAAATATTTTTTCAATTGGAACAAAAATGTGGTAGATGGATGTTCATTGTATGGTATAATTTATTTACTCATGCTGAAGCTGAACCACCCTGCGAACGATCAACATACATGCACTTCTTAACTCTACAAATTTTAAACTCACTTGAAAGGCAAAATGAGTGTTTTCCAAGAGTTATCCGTCAAAGCCTCAGGAGTCAGAAATGTCCAACACTGCGATGTATAGGGGATGCTCAAATCGGTCAGCTCCAGGTGATACGGGGTGTACTGTAGATTGCCTAGAGCCACGTCGGCGTGACCGTTCACAATCTCGCCGAGGAGGCCGGAGAAAGAGCCATTGGCCTGCTTGTGGCCCCATTTGTGGAAATCTGCGTTGACTGGCTGGTATAGTTTTGGTTTGAAGTTCATTTTTTCGGATAGCGTGTTCAAAATCTGCAAAAAGTGTTCTGTCATGAAGTTAGTGTCTCGACGCTTCTTCGAGCAAGCTCCCCACTACTAATCAAACCCTCTAGAAGTAAATACTGCCGCTTAAAAAAAGTGTTCTGTATATAACTCAGACAAGTATATTTCCCCTTAAAAATGAAAACCAACGCGGTCTCATTGTGAGAACCAATATTTTAAAATATGTGCTGTTGATTGTTTCTTGCGCTGCTTCTTTCTTCTTTTTACTCCAAAGTGAGGGCAATTTTTCTTAAAAAAACGTTGGTTGTCTCTGAATCTAAATAGCAGTCAGTCCCTAATAAATAAATAAAAAGAATCAAAACAAAATTATTGGTCCCTCGAGCCGGATAAAATTTTTCGTCCTTCGCTCCGGAACTTACCTCAATCTCCACCCCACCAATCTTACTCGTCTCATTAGTTTTCATAACCACCACAGAAGGAACATGATCCAAATACACCACGTTAAGCACTTCTCCATTCAAATTCCTTGTCTTCTCCGCAAACAGCGTCCTGTTGTAATGAAACCTGCCGTTCTTCCATATATCAATCCTCCTGGGTACAAACACCCCTCTAATGGGGTTGGGGAAGGGTACGGTGGACAGATCAAACCAGGCTTTGCTCTTGAGGACGCCGAAGATTTTCTGGTGGTAGCGGAGGAAGATGACGTTGACTATTCGACGCCAGATGAAGTGTAATTCGCTATGGAAGAGTCGAAAGTCGTGGAGGATTATGTATTTTGCTCTGGTGTCGAGGATACGGTGTCTGGGAACAAAGCAGAAGAAGTCATAAAAAAGTAAAGGAATTAAGTTACTTAATTGGGAGGAGCTATAAGAACAAAAGGTTTGGTTGAAAGTTGCTTGCTTGCTTATCGTATGGTTAGTGGCCAACCTACTCGTATTTGTCAGAGTTGTTCAGGCCGCCCGTATGCCTCTGACATGGCTTAACGACTGCTGTCGAACTACAACAACCGGGACCAACTGCTTAACGTGCTCTTCGAGGTTCGGAGGCGCTCAGATGAAATATGCCACAAGCGATCACCCATCCTCGTACCGACCGCGCCAACGTTGCTTAACCTGCACGATCACTTTCGGACCGTGCTCGCAATTAAGCTACGAGGTTGAAAGTACCACATCATTATATTTTGTAAAAACTTTTAGAATTTTCTTATAATGTGGAAGAAGCTATAATAACTATAGTTACTCTCTAAGCTTGGAACGGTTCACCACAATGGGCCGGAGGTGTCACCAGCTACATTTGCACCCACAGTCTCGTCTTTCAAAGCATTGATGCTTTTGTAGAGAATTGAAAGATCAAAAATAATTAATAATCAAATGAATCATCATTAACGGTGTTGTCCTTGTTTTGTTTTCCGAAAATAATACTGATTAATTTCCAAATAGGTGGGTATAAGTAGTCCTTCCTAGTGGTCACACTGGTATAACAAGCTGGTGTGACCATGAGTCGGTCGTGATCCTTAGACGTAAACGGGAGGGGGGAAGACCAGGCCGAGTTGTGCTAGGTACTAACATGAGATTTTCGAGACGGTGAACCCAACACCCTCCCTCTATCTAAAGACCCTATTAATCAGTGACATCCGCCTAACATGCTGGTGGAAGGAGAGGACTCCTTCAGGGTCCGCCTGGCTAGCGACCACCATTCTACGTAAAGTCTTTCGTCAAATATCTTCCCATTGCCGTCGATGTGTTTCGGCAGTGTTTATAGAAAAGCCAGTACTTACTAAACCCGTGTGCTCCATCTTAGGCCTCATCGTCACCTACCACCAGGTGAGATTGAGGTCAAACGCGGGTTTAGATGCAGTAGTTCCGTCACGGAACTACTGGGAACATAGCATAGCATAACTCACACGTCCATAATCCCCGAGGGGGTAAACAGAAACCACCTTCAAGCATAGGTATCTACTTTTCGCCGTAAGATTTGGACAAACGTGATAGGTGGCGAGTCTACTACCGCCGTCTACTTGTTGTAGAATAGTATGCAATAAGATCCTGGGATCTAGATACGATCTGCGCAAGGTGGCTGGCAGCGACTGGATGAGAAGAGCCGAAGATCGGGCTCAATGCCGCGCCCTGGGAGAGGCCTATGTCCAGCAGTGGACTAGAGTAGGCTGCTGCTGATGATGAAGATCCTGGGAACAAACCGTAAATAAAACTAAAAATCTGTTCTTACCTGTCACCAAACCGTAGCAGCCTGGTGGTCTGCAGCGCGTTGGCCAGGAGTATGACATACACGTTGCAGCCGTCCCTCCGGGTCTCTCGTAAAGACTCCAGCGTGTCGAAGTTAGGCGATAGTAAGTCTTCAAATTCTTCTACTACGATCTAAAATATGTATGTAAAGAATGGATAAGACGTTTAGAATTTAGGAGCATTTATTCAAACCCCAAATAGCACAAAAACAAACCTCAACTTGCATTTTATAACTAAAACTCAAGTGAGATATTTTATTTTACTTATTACTTATTAGGTACGAGTATAACGGGTGTTACTCATTTGACACTTTTTGAAAAGTATGTTAAAATGTTTAAATCATAGCCATTCTTTACTAGTTTTTTTATTTCCTCAAAATAAAGTCGCTAAATAGTCTTAAACAGCATTTTAATTATATCATTTAAAATTCCTGCGAAAACGCTGGGCGCCATGACAGTTTTGCTGTGACGTCACTATCAATTAAATAAACAAAACAGAACTGATCGCCCTGCTGGTAACAATGGATAGATCGCGATCCGGCTCGAAGGATCATTTTGATTATAGCACAAAAAGGACTTCGACTTTGCAGAAAATGAATTTAAAATAAGAGATTTGTGACACTCCATTCGCTCTGCCTACGCCGCAAGCGACATCGCGTGAAGTTATGTTTTTAGTATGAATTTTAAATTACTTCGTTCGTTCAATATTTGTAGGTAAATCAACAAAAAAAAACTGCTAGATAATCTTACCATGACATACGGCACAGAAAATGTTCTCCTAAATAGCGTTCCTTCGAAGACGTTCAAATAAACCGGGTCGCATATAAAAGCGATGCACGTGACGTCATGATGCTTCGTCAGCTGATTCAGCAGGTCGATCAGGACAAACTCCAGGTCTTTGCGCTCGCGCAGCGCTTTCAGCATTGGAGTTAAGTCTGCGTTAACGCTGGAAACAGACACGCTTGGTCGAAGACAGGGGAATGGTTCAAAACCGTCTGTAATTCTTTAATCATTCTTTGTTCAAACCTATATAAAATCTATTTTTTTCTACCGAAACCTCTCAACTATTATTTATTTATTTCTACGTCTAAAGCTACTCGTCTACTGCTACCATACTACTTCGCAGCGTACGGTACGATGACGATGCAATGGACGCGGACCTTAAGAGGTCGTGTCCAACCCCTTCCCCTAATCTTGAAAACCCTTACTACTCTTGAGGCCACCTTGCCTCTCGAAATTCAAGAAAAAATTATATTTTGAGGGTAGTTTTCTCTGCATCCGCCCTGTATGACCCAGTTTTTCGAAAAACCCTCACCGAGCTCTATCGTTCTAGCCTAGTTTGGTGGTAGGAAAGAATAGTTTAGAATTTACATAAGTGCTGGATGAAGTACTAAATGGTCTGCCTTTTATGTGCTAAGGGCCTCGTTCGATTCCCGATTGGAATGTTTAGGATGGTTTGCACCTCCCCCCTTCCCCCCTCTTACTTGAGCTGGGTACTTACCTAGTGAAACTCAAAAGTCCTAACACTACCAATTTCCACATTTCGGAGATTCGCTACGTACACTACCGATACTGGAATCACGTTGGTTGAAATGGCCACCGTTTTCCTAAGACTGGCGGAATGATTGACAGTATTCATTAGTTATTAAGATTCAATTACAAAATACAATTTGTTTCTAGGTTTACAAATTAGACTCAATAATATATTCACGGAGGAAAGGTCGTGTTTTAACGAAAGTACTATCACACAAAATGTTATCTGACCACTTTTTGAATTGAATGAACTAGATCACCAAAAAGCCTACAAATTCCAAATCTGATAACCTATGATCGGAGTAGGTAGGGCTGTTTTTGGTACTCGCCACATACGGTCATAATATGGATAAGTATACCCAATAATCCCGGGATTTCCGGGATTGAATAAATATATTATTTAGATTTTTAACGTTATATTTGTTTTGATACACATTTAAGATTGGTGGCGAAATATATTTTTTTAAGATTCATGGCGCTAGTGTACCTATGGTAGTGTTTTAACTTCTTCGTAAGTTCACAAGTTTTTAAAAATAGTAATCCGCCGAGCAAGGGCGAGGTATATAAAAGTAATTTACAACATTTGCTCGATAACTTAAAACGGGATCCCGAAATCATATCCATATTAATATAACCTTTGAGGACATTGACCCGAAAGAGCCCTACCTTCTCCGATCAGTGCTGATAAGTGAAAAGTAAATTTTGTATAATAAATATTTATTGTAAAATCCCTGTATAAAATATAATTAACCATCTATACAACAATAATTAGTACATTTTTCCCGTTAACAAAATATAAAAATATTACATCTTTAGTAAGTTAAATAAGATTATGTAAATACATTTAAGCTTACATTATTATTATGTACAAGTCTTTGTAGATTGTTTTAATTATACTATGTAAGTATATTGTTATTTTAATATATAAGTAAGTAAGTAAGTAACGCCCACGTCATACTTTTTGTAGGACCGATAATCGGGCAGATTTTTCCTCCGATTCTCATGACCGATTTTGTGACCGACTCAACGCACACGGCCGTCACTTTGTCTGTAGCTTTCGAGGGAGTAGCACGTCATGGAGAGTGATAACGTATACCGTGTCATGAATCTTAAGAGGAAGTTGGATATACAGAGGAAAGTTTGTGTTTTATTTCTGACCGACTTTTTGTAGGACGTGTGCGTTATACTATTGTAATCAGTACGTTCTATTTTCCTCCTACAAAAAGTCGGTCACCGTTTGTCGGACGTGGGCGGGCACCCTAAAGAAAAAACATTTATTTTTTATTTTTTTATTCTATTACACTTTTGTGTACAGGTGAGCTTAAGGGTGCATGTCCACGTCCGACAAACGGTGACCGACTTTTTGTAGGAGGAAAATAGAACGTACTGATTGCAATAGTATAACGCACACGTCCTACAAAAAGTCGGTCAGAAATAAAACACAAACTTTCCTCTGTATATCCAACTTCCTCTTAAGATTCATGACATGGTATACGTTATCACTCTCCATGACGTGCTACTCCCTCGAAAGCTACAGACAAAGTGACGGCCGTGTGCGTTGAGTCGGTCACAAAATCGGTCATAAGAATCGGAGGAAAAATCTGCCCGATTATCGGTCCTACAAAAAGTATGACGTGGGCGGGCCCTTATTGTTCAATATTTGTATTTAGTAACGTTAGGTACGTTACTAAAAACCACCACCAAATCGCCAGCCCATGGTGGATTTCAGTCGCTTATAAAAATACCTCATTTTATCCATTAGAAAAAGCTTACTATAAAGTTTATTATCTTGGTTACCCACAATGAGCTATCAAGGTATGGAGGGATAACGTAAAAAAATCAAGCGATAAACGGTCCAATACGCCAAGATTCTAATAAACCGGCCACAAACCTTGGCCACAAGTAGCGCATCACCGCGTGGTTCATCAATTCATGATGACGTTTAGTTTTCGCACTAATGACCTAGGTTGACAGCAAGACATAGGTTTGAGAAATACAGCTGGAATGCGATTCTCGCAACGTTCGACTTATCTTATCTTTGGATGGGGGCCGGGGATCCCAGCGACACTTCGACCCATGGGGATCTTTTGTGTTCAACCCCTTGAACCTATCCCTTGACCACATCACCGAATATGTCGTGCATGAGCAAGACGTGTCTTAGTGAGAGGGATTTGAATTCCCTTGGGTCCGGATAGGCAGAGCCTAGCAGCCCCATCCTTTTTGCCGCGAAAGCGTCACATTCACATAGGAGATGTGAAACGGTCTCCAGTTGTTCACCACAGGCTCTGCAAGATGAGCTGTCAGTTAGCTTCATCTTGTGTAGGTGGGCATTGGTGCTAAAGTGACCGGTGAAGGCACCGACCAGTAGGCGCACTTGACGTCTATTCAGCCCCCAGATCTTGCTTGACGTTCGACTTACAAGTCGAGCGCTACGAACGTCTTGTCACGCTCACACATGTAATGTGAGCGAATGAGATAGGACTAATGTCGAATTCGACATTACACTACGAGAATCGCCGTCCTGTTTTTAAACTCTTCAATTTGAAAATGTATATTGGTTTTTATTTCTCTTGTGTACAATAAAGTATCTATCTATGTAAGTAATATGTTTATTTCACACACAGCAATGACCGAAACAGTTATAATTATAATAAAATGTAATGTAGTCAAAGGTGAACATATTGAAGTCATGTCTGATGGTCTGCTGTTATTGTGAAAAGGATATTACAGTTTCAAACTGAGATCAAAGGCAGCCTTAGGCTCAATTTACATTGCCGCGGAATGGAATGGAAGCGAATTTTCGCAACGTAATTGTACATAGCATAATGAACTTTATGTCAATTGTGTAACATACAAACTAAATACGCTTTGCCGCTAGGGGAATTCTCGAGAATGCGCGAGGATTCCCCGGAAGACGCGCGACCTCTTTTTTGGCTCGTATTTAGTTTGTATGTTACACAATTGACATAAAGTTCATTATGCTATGTACAATTACGTTGCGAAAATTCGCTTCATTACATTCCGCGGCAAAGTAAATTGAGCCTTATCGCTCAAAACGATTGAGTTGTAACTCCACCACCTGCACTAACGTTGGGTCCTATTGTTTTCGTCCCTCCATAACTTAATAGCTCGTTGGTTATCCAAACAATTTTACTATAAATTTCAGTATCTTGGGCTTTATTATCGATTCTAGAATAGCCGCCAAAGATAAAGGTAAAATTAAATGAAACTGCCTCGCTCACTCCTATGGTAGATTGTGTAAGAGGGAGGGTGACGTTTCGTTTAGCGAATGACACCCTAAAATCGAAGCCAATACAAGCTTATAATTTGGATGGTACATAGGACTCCCAGTAGACAACGTCTCGCCACCACTCTGGCCGGGTCATAGACCCCGGGTACGTCATTATACTGCTCTGAATGTGCTTGTACGCCTGAAACAACAATTTTTTTAAATTAACTACTAAACCCGCATTTGACCTCGATCTCGCCTGATGGTAAGCGACGATGAGGCCGAAGATGGAGCACACGGGATAAGTAAGTACTGGCTCCTCTATAACACTGCCGAAACACATTAACGCCGAAGCGAAGATATTTGACGACAGATTTTACATAGAAGGTGGTCGCTAGCAGGCGGACCATTTGACCTCGATCTCGCCTGGTGGTAAGCGACGATGAGGTCGACGATGGAGCATGCGGGTACAGTAAATGCCTATTCACTCTGGCCTTGAAGATCACAAGGTTGTAGGATTCATAACATATTGTATAACTCTCACGTCCATAATCCCCGAGGGGGGAGACAGGAACCACCTTCATCATAGGTAGTTCCCAATTTTCGCCGTAAGATTTGGTGAACAAACGTGGTAGGTGGCGAGCTCATCGTGTAGAATAGAGATCCTTGGTCGCCTCGAAATTGAAATTGAATTGAAGAAATTCTGATTCGCTTATTAAACGTTCTTTTTTTTGACATTTGACTATCTATTTTTTAATATTGTATAAAGAAAGCTGACAAGCAAACAGGGCCACCTGGCCGCTCATAAGACATCTCACCTCACTATAATGTTATTAGAGGGGTTTCGATGCGCTGGGAACCTCGAGGACACGTACCTCATGTGCCAGTAAGTTCGCTGGCTCTCTTACGCTTCAAACCAAAACACAGCAATGCAAACTTTGTTGAAACCATATGCCTGTTACGGTGGTTGCAGTCTATGGTGAATTCGGACGCCGTTGTGGCCTCGACAGCCCGGTGCGATGACTCCTGGATCTTGAGTCATCAAGGTTGGGCTGCGTTTACAGCGCACTGACTAAGTATCGTAATTGCTGCTTTGCGGCAGAAATAGGTAAGAGGATGGTACCAACACATTAGGATCTACAACCTGTAAAACCAACTTATTAAAATAGATTTACCTCGCCGTCGGACTGTCCGAGCACGGACTTGAGGCACCAGTCGGGAGGCGCTAAAGTGTCCACTAGCGCCACCGCTTGGGGCGCTATTTGTGCGCACAGCTGAAGGATACCCTCGCGGAGGAGTACGCCTTGGTTGTTTTTGAAGAAACCACCCTGGGGGACAAGGAATATGATTTAGAACATTGTAGAATGCTGCGTTAGAGTATAATATGTCATGCATCATCAGCAGCCTATTAATGTCCCCACTGTTGGGGAACAGGCCTCCCTTTGCACAAGGGGGGTGAGCCATGAACAACCGAGCGGGCCCAACACTGATTGGTGGATTCACATACCTTCGGAAACTTTTCATTTCCTCAGGCATGTAGGTTTCCTCACGATATTTTCCTTCACCGTTACAGTAGTCGGTAAATTTACGTAAGTCTTCGAAGAAAAACCGAAAAACTCATTGGTACATGGCATTCAGCATTGCATGGTTTCGAACCAGGACCTCGCACATGGGAGCGTCCTAGCCACTAGGCCACCGACGCTCTCCACCGACCGAAATATGTCATGCGAATTTTGCTATTTTTTTATAAATAGTTATACTCCACTCCATTAGAAACAGGTCAAAGCGAAATTGAGTGGAAGGAAAAACCAGGGTCATCATAGACTGATCCTCAAAGATCAGATACAGAGTGCTCATAGATTTTAATATACAGAGGAGACGACCCCAACGGCAAACGTGCGTGAAACAACGAATGACTGTAGAGGAAGCAAGAGAGCCGTGCCAAGACAGATTCGTGGCCCTCCATTCTCTCTGCCTAGCCCACAAGGGAATAGCGTGAAGCTTTGTATGTATGTGTACTAAAATACAAAAGCTAAAATTATAAAACATTATTACAACATACTCGGAAAATTACAATGATTTAATATCTAAAATACAATGTGGAAAGCGAACGGGTGGATGGGCTTTAGTTTATTTTAACAGCTGTGGATGGGAGATGAAACGGCCCCACCATACCTTGCCTAAACCGCCGTAAAGTCATGTGATGTAAACACAGAAGGCAGACTAGTAGCGCTCTCTAATCTAGAACGATGTAAGCACTAACGGCGAGCCAAAGGGTTTGGGAAAATGGACTTATAGTTTCATACATTAATGTATGGGAAAATGCTCACATCGCATGCGCCAATTGGCAGACGCGTTTTCTCTAGCGAGAAAACTACATTTAAAAATCTTTGGGTATAAGTAAACACCACAAAAATAAGTGTGTTTTCACACAGGCCGTGTAGAAAAATAATACTTACAATGTACAGTGTAGCCATATGTTTTTCCAATATGAACGCCCCGTATAACGCGACCAGCTTCAGGAGCACTTTCTTGCACTCCAAGTCTTCAAATGTCGTCGCAGTATTGTAGAAGTGGTTCAGGATGAAGTTCTGAAAAGGATCGAGTTTAAATATGAATGAAAGAAAAGAAGTTGCCAGAAGGATGTGGCTTTCAGCGAGGCCGATCAGAAATTGTAATTCCTTCACTGTGTATTTTGTCGCTTTAACTGTCATACCAAAAACTGATTGCTACAGAGTTCCACAGAGTACAGCTTGATGTGTCTTCGGCTGTACAAATAGAGTAGAGTCTTTATATCTATCCATTAGTTTTAAAATATTTGTTGGATAACGTAGCAGCCTTTGTACGTTGTTCTATTAAAAATCGGGTTCAAATAGGATCATCAGTTACCGAGTTATGATGCCATAGACAAACGGACAGACAAACGCGTCAATCTTATAACACCCCTTCCACGTTCGGTAGAGGTTTAAAAATGGATTTGATTGATAATACTCTAGCAGCTGGATTCGTCATTTAAATGAAGAATCTAGAAAATTCAACTTGAAATATGCCTTATATCATCTTTAAATACTGTAAAAAGTGCCCAAAAAATAAGGGTTGTGATCATTCTATGGAATTAACCACATAGAACGACTCTCTTGACTGATTTAATGAGATGGTTTTCTATTGCGTTCCCCATTTCCCACACTGGTTATATCACTATGCAGATTTTCTCGCAATGTTTTCCTTCAAAGCTGTATGAGGAAGCGAGGCGGTGAGCGAGGAAAAAATTCACCAATAAGATCGCGCCATTATCACGTCATATCACGTGACGATTAAAATGGAGCGATCCTATTGGCGCATTTTTCCTCACTCACAGCCTCGCTTCCTCGCACAGCTTTAGAGCAACAATGTACGTTATTCTACGTACGTAGTACGTGGTACATGACATTGCATGGGTTTCGAGCCCGGAACTCCCGCATGAGAGTTCGGCGTTCTAGGCACTACGCCACAGACGATCAAAAAATAATTAAAAACGGTTAATAAACGGTAACAAACCTCCCCATACACAACGGAAAGAGTGGCAGCATTGTACGACTGCGACTCGTTCTTGGCCTGGAAGTTATCCTTCCCATCGCCTTTCAGCTTCGACACTTTGTCGTAGCTCATCTTCAGCATGTATGCCGTCAGCCATTTGTACATATGGATCAGATCTGTGGGAAAATAAATATTTAGGTAGATACACTTTATTACACACAAAATACACAAATAGTAAACTACATTTTCAAATTGAGGTGTACAAAGGAGGCTTCATCGTTCAGAGCGATCTCTTCCAGGCAACCCTGGGTGAAGGAAAAATTAATATTAGGTAATCGACAGTATAGTAAATAAAAGATCAGGATGAGGAAAGGCAGGATTGCTGGCTGGCCTGCTGCAGTAGGAACACCAAATACTTACTGGAAGGTTCCACCAGGTCCCCGACTGTGTTCCAGCGACACGTCTCCTCCACCAGCCGGTCCACACCCTCCAAGAACCGCAATGATCCCAGAGGAGTGTCTTTGGACGTAACACTATGCCGCCTCGCCCACACGCCCAGAAGCCAGTTGCTGGTCTGCTGCAGTAGCAAGCTGTTCTCGCCTTCGTACGTGCAGTTCGCGTCATTGTCGTTACGGAGGTCGCCTATTGCCGCCGCTGGAGAGGTGAATGTTTAATTATTATACAGGGTGGAGAAACGGGGCAGTAAAGGCAGTTTTGGTAGTAACTACAGGCAAATGAAAACTAGCTGTCACACATTCTGATTCTACCTCATTCAACGTGGCCTAACTAACTTGTACGATCACTTTATGGGTGTTCGCTTTATAGTAGAGCTGTTAAGCCGAGTGATTGTGCACTTTGTGAGAAAAGCATGAACTTACTACCATAGTTAGTATGTATCACAATCTTCATATAAGGATGTGGAGGGAAGTGTTTGAAGGTGAAATCTCTTTTAGAGATAAGTTCACCCTTTGTACAATGTCTCATTTTAATTGTTTTTATTAAGTCTATTGTTGTACAATAAAGTGTAAATAATTAGGTGGTTCCTCTGTCCACCCCCTCGGGGATTTTGGACGTCAGAGGTATGTTTATTAATAGGAGATAATCCTGCAATGTTTTACCACTAGAGGCGCCACTAGCACAGTGGTACGTAGCCAATCAACATGTAAAAAGTAAGTAAGTAAGTAATACGTTTATTTCACACACAGCAATGACCGAAACAGTTATAATTATGATAAAATAATTATGTAGTCTAAGGTGAACATATTGAAATCATGTCTGATGGTCTGCTGTTGTTGTGAAAAGGGCCTCAACTCAGCTTATTGCTGCAGACAAGAATGCCTGCAGCGCTGGTATTCTGTTGGACCATGACCGACGGCTGGTCAAAACCTGTTCAAGAGGACAAAGATACGACACAAATAAATTTATTTAAATTAAAATTTAATTTAATGTAGATACGTTCCTTTCCACCAAATCTTTGTTTTAACCTTCAGACTCGCGCCACGCTGTCTTAACTTGTCTAAGTTCTCGAAAACCCTCTACTCATACTCATTTATTAAAAACCATCGGGACACCAGGAACTCTTGGTTACGTCATGCTTTTACAACAAATTTAAAATTAAAAAAAAATTATTGTCTACTAAATCCGCACTTGACCTCGATCTCACCTGTTGGTATGCGACGATGAGGTCGACGATGGAGCATGCGGGTCCAGTAAATGCCTATTCACTCTGGCCTTGAAGATCCCAAGGTTGTAGGTTTCGGGAAATACAGACGCCGGCTGTTCCATTCCTTAGCCGTTCGCATAATGAACGAAGAAGCAAATCGCTTCGTACGAGCAGATGGGATATCAACAACATAAGGATGGATCCCCTCCCCGCGCCTGGTAGTCCGAAGGCGGAATGGAGACACGTGTGCTCGTCTGCTCTCCAAATACAATTAAAAAAATCGTTAAAAGCTGACCCTTGAGGTACCCGTGGCCGCCGCAGCACTCGCGGCAGCTCTGTATGCCGTCGCGCGCGGTCCAGCCGCAGACGGGCTTGGTGGCCGACGACAGTGCATGGATCTCGATACCGCGTTCCGCCGCCTCCGTCTCGTCTATGCCTGAAATATTCACATCACATGAAGAAACAAAAGTTTTTAGAAAAATTAAAAAGTGCCCCCCCCCCCCCCCCCCCATATTTATGAAAAAATAAGACAAACAAAGGAGATTGGGCGGTATTGGACCCAGGTATTCGCCTTTTTCTTTAAATTTTTTATTCACAACTAAACCCGCATTTGACCGCGATCTCGCCTGATGGTAAGATGCGAAACAAAAGTAAAAAAATCGGAGCAAATTAATATGAAGACGGTTTTTGGTCTCTAGCTCCTGGTCCGCACGACTTTGGATGTTCGTCCCATAATGAAAGATGTAGTCCTAGGTGAGATCTATCAAACGTACTGTTACATGTTGGAGGCGAAATCGCCCTGTGATATATGTAGGGTAGATAAATATAAGTTTCATTCATTAATTCCTCAATAGACGTTGATAAGCTACACAAGTGTTTCATTGAAGAGCCTTCCCTTAGGAGTCCTGTGGGATACCCCAGGATATATATCACGCCCAATCTCCTTTACCTCGCGAGGCAACAACTCACCCAGTATCCTATTGATGCTGATCTGTATATGTGTATTGGTGAACCAGTTGGAGAAGATGCGCTGAGCGTACGTCGCGGCTAAGTATGGCAGAAGACGGATTTGCTGGAACAAGTAGTTTTAGCTTTATAGCATTCTTTTTAAACATTGGTAACATAACCTGGTACTGTTATATTACATAATGTATTTAATGCAGCGACATATTATACATATATACCCTAGCTGTAACTTCGAGAGCGTCGGTGGCACAGTGGCTAGGGCACCGGACTCCCATGCGGGAGATCCGAGTTCGAAACCATGATGATGACTCTATCCCAAATATACAAATATAATACATGTATATTAGTACGGAAAATTCTGAACAAAAAAATCACAGATTCGGAAACGTGTATTGAGGCGAGGTAGCGATATTCATTTACAAACACCACGGACAAATTATGGAAAGAAAAATATAATGTATGAGGGTGCTCAGCTGTATTACAAATTGCCAAATTGTATCAAAGAAGCAAAGTCCTTCCTTTCATTCAAAACTAAATTAAAGCACCACCTTTTGAGCAAATTTACAGAGTTTAAATAATTGATAGTAATTGCAATATCTATCACCAAACCAAATGGCATCTGCAAGTCGATACTTAATTGAATCCTAATTATACCTATTTTGTGTGTTATTCGTCTTCTAGTTACCCGCAGCTAAGAAAAACTACAGCTCTTCAATTAGATCATATTATACACTAGTAATTTAATTTATAAGCCTTATGTCACCGTACACACTGTTAATTACAATAAGTTTATCCTGTATTTCCCTAAGCAAAGTGGATTATATCCTTTTTTTAGTGAAATAAATGTCTAAAACCGTAAACCATACAGTGTCATGTACCAATGAGTTTTTCGTATTTTTCGAAGACTTACGTACATTTACCGACTGCTCTAACGGTGAAGGAAAATATCGTGAGTAAACCTGCACACTGAGATGACCAGTGTGTAAAATGGGGTAGGCACAAAAGATCCTCAAAGGTCGAAGTGCCGCTGGGTTATTCCCGGCCCCCTATCATAAGATAAGATAACTTCCAACAAAATTCTCGTAAAAAACATCTCACCAAACCTCACGCCACTGTGTGCGAATTGAAAATAATGCAACACATTTCTCACACAATGAAACTGAAATTAATATTTGAACAAAAATAGATCTTACGGCTGTCACAAAGGCGAATATCCGTCTACATAACTCTTACATAGGATCGTATGATGCACAGATCAATTTCAAAATTCGAAGTCAAACGCAAGGCGCGACTGACTCGCCGCTCGCACTCCGTTTTAAGCCCCGCGCCCGCCCACCTGAGTACACATTTTGCGGCGCCACTCGCGTGCGTCTATTACATTTCTAGGGTATAATATTTCGCGAATGTAATGTAAGTCTGTATGGTATTTATATATGGACTTATGCATACCGAAATATAAAAAAAATATAATTTATAACCAGTTCTTCATTAACCATTCCTACTATAGTCTTTTTCATAACTTGTAAGGTTACAAGGCAACTGAGAATCTTAGTGGACACTTAACTAAGTAGAGCGCGAGACTCGCCACCACCAAATCTTACGGCGAAAAAAAAAAATATTCATCACCAAAAAGGTACAAAAAAATTTTCCAATTGTAGAGACCCTCTTTTAAGTGTGACAACACCTGTGTCAGAGGGCCACGCTCTTCCATAACTCTTTATGTATGTACCTATGTAGTAATAATATAATAATAATAATAACGTGTGAGTGAGAGAGATGTATGGTGTTCTATGCCAAAAGGGGAACTACCTATGATGAAGGTGGTTCCTCTGTCTAACCCCTCGGAGATCATGGACGTGAGAGTTATGTATTATTTACCTGTTGCTGGTACTCCAAGACGGGCGTCTCCTCGGTTTCGTTCTCGGGTCCGAACTGTTTCCTCACGGCGGAGTAGCGCACCGCAATTACTATGGCCTTCTGCAGGTAGTTGGTCGACAGACCCGTGATGGCGATTCGGCCACCTGCCAGCGTGGTTTACATTAGAAAATGTCAATTATAAAAATTATTTGGGGAAGGACCCTCACCCTCGTTGCAATGGATAAAAGTGGAAAAGGAAGTGGACTAATCCACTTATGGATTAGAGGAACAAAAGTGGAAACAAATCCGTTAACGGATTGGAATAGGGCCTCGGATTCGCCCTCCCCAACGATAACCAAATCCAAAAGGATTTACAATCGTAAAGCTTGCTTGGTAGCTACGCCTACGAACTTTGTTGAACTTGGGTAAAAGTACCCATGATAGTGAATACTTGGTATTTAAGGCCAACGGTAAATGTCCAAAGTCCGTGCCCCCCATAAAGTTAAATGGTACAGAACTAAAGAGGGTTCACGTTTTTAAGCATTTAGGACACTATGTTACCGATGACCTTAAAGATCAAGTTGACATTGAAAGGGAACGCAGGGCATTGGCGGTGAGGTGTAATATGCTGGCCCGCAGGTTTGCTCGTTGTAGTGATCAAGTTAAAATCACACTTTTTAAAGCCTACTGCCAGACCTTCTACACGAGCAGCTTGTGGAGCAATTACACCAAAAAAACGATCAATGCCCTGCGTGTACAGTATAATAATGGCTTCAGGATGTTGATGGGGTTGCCTCGTTTCTGCAGTGCTTCCGGCATGTTTGCGCACGCTCATACCGATGGTTTACACGCCATTATGCGCAAAGGAACTGCGTCTCTGCTTTGCAGGCTTCGGAGCAGCTCCAAGAGCATCCTGAATGTGATAGCGGATAAATACGATTCCCCTATCCTTAAACACTTCGTTCGGGTGCTGATCGAATGATGTTATTTTTGATCAGCATCTGATCGAAGTGTAAAAATTCGTAATTTTTGCTGAATATATTTACTAACATAGTTTTTAAGTACACTAACACAATGGATCAAGTTATCCGAAAAATAAAGATATTGAATTGATTTGAATTACCAGATAAAATGCCGAGCGAGGCTCCGAACCGCTTGTTGGCGTCCCGGAACGGCGTCTGGTAATCTCCGTCATCGTCGACGCCGCCGAGCTTGTCCAGAGCTGCTTCTTTGGGCAGCCGGTAGTTGTCGAAAATCACGAATCTGTAAAATTAAAAAAAAACTTTTTTATTGCAAGTTTAAAGTACACTGTTCCGTACAAAAATGGTAAAAAAGGAACCCTTATGGTGGGACTTCGATGTCCGCCCGTCTGTATGTCACAGCTGTTTTTCTCAGGAACTACTAAATCTATAGATTTGAAATTTGGCACAGTTGTAGAACTTGCTTCTATTAAGTCTAAAGCGGTGGGGTGCGATGGGGTCAGCCGTGTCATGATCTTCTCCATTTTGGACAGTATCCTTCCGTCTATAGTCCACATAATTAACTTTTCCCTTGATACTGGTCAGTTCCCATCCAGCTGGCGTAGAGCTTTCGTGCGTCCACTTCCAAAAATTCCCAACCCTACTTCTCCTAATCACTTTCGCCCTATCTCTATTCTCCCTTTTCTGTCCAAAATTGCTGAGGCATGTGTCCACAGACAGCTTTCTGTATACCTCTATAAGAATCAGCTACATTGCCCCTTCCAATCTGGATTCCGTCCTGGACACAGTGCGACCACTGCTCTTTTAAAGGTTACGGATGACATAAGAAGCGGAATGGAGAATAGGAAGATCACTGTGTTGGTTCTAGTCGACTTTTCTAATGCCTTCAATACGGTGGATCATGAAATTTTGATCTCTATTTTGTCCCACCTTAAAATTGGGTCCCCGGCTTTGGAGTGGTTTTTGAATTATCTTCGTGGCCGGGCACAGATGGTACGCGTGGGACAGGCATCATCGGACTGGTGCGATTTGACAGCAGGGGTGCCTCAAGGGGGAATTTTATCTCCACTAATGTTTTCGATATTTATTAACCTCATCACCAGTAACTTGCTATGTTCATACCATCTTTATGCCGATGATCTCCAGTTGTATGTCCAATCTGACATCGCTAATGTTGCCGACGCAGTGGAGCGTTTGAACCGGGATTTGGATTGGATAAGGGATTGGTCGATGAGATTTGGGGTTGCTGTCAATCCTACCAAATGTCAAGCCATCATGGTTGGAAGTTCCCGTCTGATGTCAAGGGTCGATGTGGGCTCTATTACACCTGTAATTTATGATGGTAAGGTGATACCTTACTGCCAGAGTGTGAAGGACCTAGGGTTACACATCGACCAAACTCTTGGCTGGAGTGTGCAGGTTGCAGAGGTGAGTCGAAAAGTGGTAGCCACTTTACGCACACTCTATCGCCTGAAATTTTTTCTTCCCATGAAGACTAAATTAATGCTAGTTCAGGCGCTAGTGTTGCCGATTATAGATTATGCTGATGTGTGCTACTTGGACTTAACAGAGACTTATCTTAATAAACTTGATCGTCTTCTCAACAATTGCATTCGCTTTGTTTTCGGCCTTCGTAAGTACGATCATGTTTCACAATACAGGTCCCAGCTTAAATGGCTTACCATTCGACAACGAAGAGACTCTCGCATTCTTTGTCTGTTATACTCTATACTAAATGAAAAATTTTCTCTTTCTTACCTCAAAATTAATTTTCACTACCTATGTTCAATTCATGACAGATCTCTTCGTTCCTCCCACAATCTTCGCCTTGGCCTCCCCTCCCATCATACTGAGTTCGTATCCACCTTTTGTGTTCCTCATAATCCCTAAATCTATATATTTTACATATCAATATATTTGTGCATAATATTTTATTATTTTTCGTATGTATTTAATTATATTGTATTTATATATATAAGTAAATTATATTGTATATTTGTATTAGTATTGTATATTAGTATACTATGTAAGTATATTGTTATTTTAATATATAAATTTCACATATTATTAAGTAAGTTTCTTTGTCATTTTTATTATTGCCACTGCACCGCCATGACATATCTGCATGCCCAAAGGTCAGCTGGCAGAGAATGCCGCAAGGCATTAAGCTCACCTGTACACAAGTGTTAAAGAATAAATTAAATAAATAAATAAATCTATCTCAGAAAAAAATATGGAAATATCTCTATTTTCATTGAAAATGGGTCCGAAATGGGAGGTCAAAATCTGAAAGTGGGTAACTGAGGTAAGTTATATTGATTTTTACTCTACCACCGTAGATAGATGTTAACCTACTGCTTCCTTTGAACAATTTCTCTACTGTAAGGTTGTCAACAGATCGCACTCAGCGATAAGACCGCCTACATTGTATTCTACAATAATAAGTAATACGTATTATCCTATATTACTAGGTTGTAGACAGAACGGAGCGCCATCTGTCTTGACACGCTTCTCTTGCTTCCACTAGTCATTCGACGTTTCGCGCATGCTCGCCGTTGGGGTCGTCTGCTCTGTATATTAAAATCTAAGAGTACTTTGTCAATCTGATTTGTCACTTCCACACTTTCGCTTCGTAGTAACTGTTTCATCATTCGCACATTACTCAACCGGAACCTTTAATAAAAAGTTAAAGGGCTCTTTGACAGGAAACCCTGTCTTCCTATTCAGAACGGGCGGTACGGCAACGGCCCGAGCAACACCAAAAAACAATTGCAATCGGCCAACTGCAACAGATACTATTTCCTTAAAATAGGATTCCCTGTCCACAAGTGTAGGGATGAACAGAATCGTGCTCAGGTTTTTTTTACCCCTAGTGTCTAAAGCTCACCCATTGTCCACACCATTGAGGCCCACCTTCTCCCCCAGGTCACCCACAGTGACCCCAGCGAACGGCTTCAAGGTCTTGGGGTCCCGTATGGGCACCAGGAACGTGTGGAGCCCGTGGTTCTTGCCCTTCGATACCAGCATGGCGTAGATTATGGCGTGGGTGGCGCATTTGCCTGTAAATTGTGAATAATTATTTCAATTAGATAGACCATTGCATTTTTATTTTATACTTGGAGTTTTATTCTAATACGGAACCGCGCCAAGTTACGATGAAGCATATTTAAAAAAAAATATTAATGCAGACAGTATCTTTAACATTTCATGGCTGAATTGTAAGAGTCTTGGAGGAGGGGCACTGTATGCTGAAATACAGGTTACACCTAGTTCGGCAACAGTAGCTGAAAATAGTTATAGTGACATAGCCTAATATAGTTTATTTAACAAATCTGTAAACTTTTAAGAAATAAATTATTATCTTATCTTATCTTATTTTCTCAGATTTCCCTGGCTCCCACACTATTTTTTTCACTAGTTTCCAATATTTGTAAATTAAACTTTTTCAAACTTTTTGATTGGAAATCAAATATTGGACATCCAGGTGCTGTGCCCAATTTGCAGCATCAGGTGTTAAATCATTAGATGTAAAGTAAGTATAATACACTTTATAGCACAAATAGAAAACAACAAACAAAAGATAGAAAAGGAAATAGTAAAGTACAATTTAGGCGGCCCTATCGCTAAGAGCGATCTCTTCCAAGCAACCTTTTGTTATGTTAGATCATCATAATCTTGCTTGCCATTTATGTTTGCGTTGGTATAAGGAAAAGTGCAGTATGAAGTGTATGAGTGTTATTTTATTGTCTATGGGCGACAGTACCCACTTACTGTCAGATGCTTGTTTCTTCTTTGAAAAGAAAGCCTTTTCATAGCATAACTCTCACGTCCATAATCCCAGAGAAAGTAGACAGAGGAACCACTTTCATTATATAGTTCCCAGTTTGATTTGGTGGCGAGGCATGATAGGTGGCGAGCCTCGTACGACACCCACGGGAAGAGTTGGAGTGGTGTTATTATTTATGACCGGCACGGCACAAAGCCTTTTCAAACTACAAAAAAGCAGTTTCCCTGGTGTGGACCCCGCTAATGATATCGTTTAAGCTGGATATAAGGAGTCTTTAAAATCACATACTTACTCATTGGTAGTAAAATACTGGTAGTAAGTACTCATCCCTCGCTCTACGCCTCGCTGGCACCTAAAAACATGTACTGAATAGCGACTCGTGCCTATATTCAGATTCGCCATAAAGATTGTCGCGCTCTGTACATACCCAGACAGCCGACCCAGCACTTAGCAGCCTCGAAGTCGGCGGTATGCAGCACAAACTGTCTGGTCTCCGGCATGTAAGTCGCTGTGGTCCTCATGCCCTTCGCGTTTGAACCGTGAGCCACTTCGGTCAGTGCGAAGCAGCCCCCGATCTTCGCTTTTAGTACGTCCTCTGTAAGAAAAGATGAAAAATAAATTGTTTATATTTTTAAAATCTTAAATTCAACATCAATCAGCAGCATGGACATATGCCTCTCATAGTCATTAAAAAGAGAAAAGTCGATTTTTTTTTTATTATTTTAATTTTATTTATTATTACAAAAAATTGCACAGGAATACAGTTTACACTAAAACACTGTGAATTCAAATGTTTGATATTGACACTATACTGTCCTCAATGTACAGTATAGTGTCGTACAATATATTAAATACAATAATAATATATCCACAAAGATAAAACTATTTTTACAACAAGTAAAGCTCATTCATTCATCTTCTCACAAAATCGCAGGCAAAAATATTTATTTCCATCGACTGGCAAATAAGTCGCATTCCGGTACTAGTGCAAGAAGCGCATTCAGTAGCACTAGTGCACGCACAGAAGGTGAGTTACGATGGAAACCGGTTCGCGACAAGGCGCTAACAACAAGGTGTGTCGACGAGCCCGGAGATAGCTGTCGGGTACATATAGCCTGGTCAGTCGCGACACTAAGTCTGGGCAGGCCGACTCTCCGCGAAGAATGCGACATGATGTGGTAATCAAATGACAGTTTCGCGTCACTTCGAGGGAATTAAAGCCTAAGACTCCGAGCAAAAATTTTGTAGGATATAAGAACGGGTAATATCCGTACATTTTTTTGTACAAAAATCGGAGGAACGCATTTTGGACCTTCTCAAGAAGGAGAGTATATGTAACCTCGTATGGGTTCCACACTATTGAAGCCGCTTCCATTTTGCTTCTCACTAAAGCCGTGTACACCAATTGTATTGTGTATTGCCTTAGGGTCGTGAAAGTAACGGGTATTGCGAACAACAAACCCTAACCTTCGGAAACAGTTGGCAGAAAGGGACTTCATATGTTCATGAAACGTGAGCTGTGGGTCAAAGAGAACTCCAAGGTCTTTAACAGAATCGACACGCGTCAGATCCCAACATATAATTTATGTTCATAGGTTTATGCGCACGACTAAGACATAACATAGTTATGTCTTAGTCGTGCGCATTTATTATTATTAGCGCATTATCTTACACACACACACTCTCTTACACTTGCTTAGACATTACAGATTCCAGCTGATCAATTAATAATAATGGGCAAGGTGGAAGGACGCAGGCGTGTTGGAAGAATCATGGTTGCGAAACATCCGAGATTGGACAGGAATTGTCAGCGAATAAAAGTACTGTTTCTCTCGGCGCGTTGACCTCCGATAATGGAGTGGCACTTAGAAGGAGAAAGTTCGAGGTCGATCTTTGGCTCTCCTCATCCAATCATTGCCAGCTACACCTAGTTCTTCGATTCAGAGAGTATTCTATAATCAGTTGAAATAATTCACGACAACTGTCCATGTTCCATTACCACGTTAATACCGGATAGTAGGGGCTAATATCCAGTAGCGCGGTAAACCTCATTCAGAAAAATCAAGATACACTAATTCACTAATGTATATGAGACATGTTTATTTATTTGATATATGTTTAGAGGTATACGAGTTGTACCTCTTTACTGGTCTAAGAGTTCTGCACGTGTCTATACCTACGTCCTAGCCAGGGTATGTCTTCGAGGAGTCATCTTCAATGAGACACTGGACTTGTTAACCGATACTTATATTTCCAAACAGTGTACCATACATGACGGTGGTAGAGACACGACCAGCCCGACGCGGGCGCAGCCGCGTGACATTTAAAACTGCTGACATAATAATTCACAATGTAGAACACAGTGTCCCTACACCTGTAAGGGACAGATAAAGGGAATGGAGTGTCAAGCTTCTCTTACCTATGTATTGATAGTGATGTTCTCGACCACTGCCTTGTATGGTGCTGTAGAACATCCGGAATGTGAGCGACACTTTGACAGCTAACGAACTGTCAAACATGAACATGGCCTCTGACTCTGCTTGGAATAACTCTGGGTTAATCGCCAGCTGAAATGTAGAGCAGGCAGTTTGTGATTGAAATGAACAATTTTAGAGATTTCAGGGAATCGAAGACTTGTTGAGGGGATTGCGAAATATCTCATGTATGTGCTCCATTGATTATCGGGTTTTTGATTTGATAAATTATATCAAACATTAATAGCATGCCAAGACAGAGATTCGTGGCGCTCCTTTTTCTCTGCCTACCCAGCAAGGTACATAGCGTGAAGGTAGGTATGTTTATTGCATTATGTAATACATTAAGTTATATCTTATCATGTAATATCTAAAATAAAATTAATGACAGGGTTATCAGATTGTTTGTCTACAGCTACAATCTTACCCCACATGGAATTTGATTAGATTTTATTAAAATAGCTGATCATTGGCTCTTTGTTTCAACTTAACGATACAATAAGATATTGACTTTTACGTCGTTATATATTTTTGAGGTCTGTTCTTTCGTAAAAATAACTTGAATATATTCACTAGAAAAAAGTGTTACCTTAAATTTTATTCTAGATATACCAATGATTTGGGCTTCCAAAGGCAAAGTCCACATTCTATCAAAAAAACGTATATGTGTGCAAAAATCTATAACACATTACCAGCAGACATTAAAACTAAGACTTTACCAGAATTTACTTGGAAACTACATAACTGGCTTGCTGAAAAGTGCTTTTATTCCATAAATGCCTACCTAAATACAAATAAATAATAACTAATTTTTATTCTGATAATACATTAATAAATATTTTGACATAATTATAGTGCATTAATAGTTATAAGGGACATAATATAATATGTTTGTTAATAAAATACATTGCATGCCTTAACAAGGTAGATTATAGGGGATCAAATTATATATGATAAGAAAGATGTAACCTGTAATTAGCAATAAAACATTTGAATTTGAAATAGTCCTCGCTAAACCCTCTAGATAACAGTGAAAAGAACAATATAATATACTTTGATTTATTTAGATTTACATCCGTTTCTGGTGTCAATGAATTCATGATTAAAATTCCAGACAGATTATTGTTTGTCCCGTTTGGCATAACAATATGATAACTTATCTTAGAAAATATTTTCAAAGTGATAAATGTTGTTTTTACCAAGATTATTATGCAATTAAATGTATGTAAGAGCATAGATAAATTAAAGGTCTATGTTTGTTTTTTTGAAAGGTGGTTTGCTCCCGTCACCTTAATACTGTACTACTAGCTTTTGTACCACAATTTTTGTGTGTTGCTTTCTACTAACTATATATAATATATAGTGTTAGTGAATAGTGTAAGAAGCGAACATGCATCTTTTTAAGTCTTTTTCACATGTAAGTGGCAATATGTCTGTAGTGTGAATAAATATCTTTAAACCTATATCCCAATTCCATTATCATTAAATTTTAAGAAAGGGATACAACTTACAAGACACAGGAGTGTCATACACCTTAAATTTTAAACAATATATCCAATGCCCTTTAATAGAAGTCTCTGTATTAGCGATTCAGTGGTCCAGAAATAGACAGACCACACATTATAGCCATAAACAAAGGGATCTTGGGGGTTCAAACCCCTCTCCTTCCTAAACGTCAACCCCTCAAAATAAATGTTTGGCTACAGTCCTGGAACCTGACGATTTCAGCACACTGTAAAAGTTCTGAAACAGAATTGAAATGAACCCACAAAAATCTAGATTACTTAACTGTAAAATAGAATTCTATAGATTTGATCCAATTCAGTTTTAAAACTACTGCAGTGTGTTGAAGGAGTGAGAACACGCAGACACCCAGACTCGGAAAAAGTACCTGTACTGCATTTAACAGATCTGAACAACCTGGAATCTCTTGTACAGACAAAACAGAACATTGCCTATACATACCTAACATTGTCAAAGTAGGTACGTAAATAGCCACATCTTTCTTAATCTTATGATAGGGGGCCGGGAATAACCCCAGCGGCACTTCGCTCCTTGAGGATCTTTTGTGCCTACCCCATTTTACACACTGATCATCTCAGTATCTCAGGTTTCCTCACGATGCTTTCCTTCACCATTACAGCAGTCGGTAAATGTATGTAAGTCTTCGAAAAATACGAAAAACTCATTGGTACATGGCACTGCACGGTTTCGTACCCTGACCTCCCGCATGGGAGTCTGGTCTGGCCCGTCACTGTGCCACCGACACACATACTGACTGAGCAAGAAATCTCGCAAGGCAGTCTCTTAACATTTTCCTTTTTGATGATAAAGGCTTCCTAAGAAAGTCTGCCTTATGAAGCAGCTTGCTCAATTAGTATTCATAATATTAACATAATAACAAGGTGGCATTTTACCTTCTCATAAGGTATGAAGTTTTCATTGTACATTGCATACATCCGTTTTGTAGCAATGTGCCTCTCTTCATCAAGACTTTGTGTTGCCGCTGTGTGTTGAAACAATGGATTGTTATGCATGAAGTCCCAGATTTCATTCTGTGAACACAGTATACCAGAATTTATTTTCTATTCTTGGAAGTTCAGCTTAGATATGGACGCATCAGCTATTTGCTGCGTTCTCATTTATTAAGATAACTATTATGCGAAGTGGGCATACATAGTAGCCCTCAGTAGTGGGTAGTGTCCACTCTCCTTAAGAAATAATCAGCTCAACTGAGCGGTAAAATTTATATTGACCACAAATCACTGAACAAATCTTTGGATATTTACAAAACTACAATCCAAACTATTTCTTAGTCTCTCAGGAAAAAATTAGCAAGAATAACTTACTTTCAGCTGTATAGAGTTCAGAGATTCATAGGAAAGTTTCATTCGTCGCCAATCAAAAGTAGCTTTTTTCCTGTATATATCCAACGGTCCCGGCGGAAAATTCGGATAAAACTTCTTCAGCTGCTCGGCAGTCACGTTTTCTTTCTTAACTTGTTCCATTTTATCAAAGAAATATGAACAAAATCTTAAACTTTCACCGAGGTTCACCGACAGCCTTTGGACTTTGATACAAGCAAGCAAAGAGACGCGCGGGAAATACGAGTGAATGCGAGTTTCGAAAGAAAGATAACAATTCATGAAGTTATTAATTAGTCATGCAAAACAACATAAAAAATTTAATCTAATCACACTTCGACGACCAATCCTTGGACATATACTCTAATCTATGGACCAATCAATTGAGCAAAACAAAAATAATTTACAAAAAGCACAAGTTGGCACTCAGAGTATTGCCAACAACAACCCAAAAAATTATGAACTGTGAAAAAAATGTCAAAAAATATTATATGCTCATAAAAAATATGCCAAACTATTTTTAAGTAATATTGTATGAAAATAGGAATAAAACTGGATAGTCATAGATTTGGAACAAAGTATGAGACTTTTCAGTTATTTCTTCAGAAGCTGGTAATGCTTGCAAACGATACAAAATCGTACCTAACTTTATTTTAAAGCGAGGAACGTCCGCGTCGTCCCGTCCACTTTCGTTAAATTCTAATGTATTCCTGTTGAAATAACAGGAATTCAAATTCAGTGACAAACTATTGCAAAGATCATCTGCCTGAAAATACAATCAATTTCAGCATTTGACTGTTGTAGTCTTGTAGTGATGAAAAAGTCAATATTCTAAATAAATATGCAGGTGATCTAGTGTCAAATATGCCAAATTTAGAAGGAAAATGCTAAGTCGTAAAATTAAAAAAAGTGCAAATATCAGTCACTGTCAATTTTTTAAATATGATTTTAAGGCTCTGGCTATAAGGTCTTTCAAGCAAAAAGTAACTGGCTTCGATTCTAATAATGAAAATGTTTCGCCCATAAGTTGTAAGAACGTAGGAATCCATTCTTCGGTTAAGGAAATAGTGAAGATTAAACTTGGCTCTGAATTCGGGAATTCTCAAAGAACTGGAATTCTGATTTCAGATTTTATCTGGAAACAATCGTATACACTCAGAGCCGAGAAAAAAAATGTACTTTCAAAACTTCAAAACAAACAGAAGTTGGTGTTTTTGTTGGTTTTAGTGGACGTTTTTGTATTTTTATTTTATTTTATAGTGAGCGATTTTAATTTTACTATGAATATTGGTAAGTCGAAAAAGCTTTTCTTTATCAGCTATATTTTTTGTAACAACACCTTAATTAGAATTACTTTAGAGACGCTCAATACAAGAATTATTTCTTGTTTTTAGAGGTTCGTCCGTATCTAGATATCTAACCGTGTGGGGTATCGTTGTAAGTGTTTCATCATACTGGTAATTTATTAGCGTATTCCTCCATAAACACTGGGCGAATCGCAGGCGATTCACGAGCGTGTTTCCCGGATTTGCAAATAGTAACTGGTACTGTTATAGAAATTCCTTGGGAAACACTCTCGAATCGCTAGGCCGTTAGTGTTCATCAACTACAGTTCAAATATAAAATACCAATATTTTTGTCAGAATTATCTGTGGACCTGGGGTTGCCATTACGGCATATTCGACATGTAAAAGTCGAAATTGATATTTGAGTTCATCTTGTTCACTCACATAGACACGAACATAAGTGTGAGTATAACGACACATTCCACAGCTGCTCAACTGCATGTTAAACGTGCCAAAAAGCCCTGCTCAGGTCCACAGAAATCACTGATGGGTAGTAGTTAATTGGATTGGTGATTTAATTGGATTAAATCAGATTCTTGAACAAGGTTCATATGTTTGAAATTTTTATATATTTTATGATGTTAGGTAAGGTAAATAGTAGGTTTACTTGTGGAACTCTTACGGAACTTTATAAATGGATAAATAAACACATCTACTTTTACATAATATTCAGTTGTAAGAAAATGCACATAATAAAAATATTTAAAGAGAGAGGTACATGATCCTAGGGGTGAAATTGATTTCTGAATACTATTACAATACCATTAATCTGATATAATATATCATATTATATTATGCATATTATGCAGTCCTGTATTTATAATATTAAGAGGTTGCTCATCGCAAAACTAACGCCATTAAAAAAAATCATTTCTCCAAAATTATGGCACCTTTTGAAAAAGTTATAGATTTTTTTTATAATATCCTAAATATTTAGAACAATCCTACTATCCACTTTTTTATTAATGCCTTTTAGATAAATAAATTTTAAAGGGAGTAGGATTTATAGGCTAGGCCTTCACGAAGTCGGGTCCCTTCCGGTTCGATTCGCAGTATCCAACAAAGCACTGATTTGAAGTGGAAGGAGAGCGAAGCACATGATTAGTTGCAGCACACTGAATGGAAACGGCTTCGTGAAGACCCATAAGTCACAGCGAAGAAAATTGCAGGGCTGCAAAATCAATGAGCTTCCCCATAAATAAAAATAGCCTTTATTCACTGCCAAATATGTATGTATGTATAACTTATCAACTACTATTAATTTATCAATTAGGTTTGGACATAGGCCTCCTCCAAGTTCTTCCACTTTTCTCTATCCCTGGCTGCTCCTCTCCATCCCTTGGGCAGGTTGTCCTCCCCTCTTTTACGTTTCCCGTCTTGCAAGTACCACTCCATACCAATACATATATTTTTCACTTATTTATACCACCTATCTTCAATTAAATTTATTTGTGTCGTATCTTTGTCCTCTTGGACAGGTTTTAGCCAGCCGTCGGTCATGGTCCAACAGAATACCAGCGCTGTAGGCATTCTTGTCTGCAGCAATAAGCTGAGTTGAGGCCCTTTTCACAACAACAGCAGACCATCAGACATGATTTCAATATAAACCAACCTTTTCAACCTTTGACTACATAATTATAACTGTTTCGGTCATTGCTGTGTGTGAAATAAACGTATTACTTACTTACTTACTATACAGAAATACCGCGGAAAATTCATTTGTTGGATTGTTTGCTAAAAAGATGTCCCTGAGACTTACCTAATAAGGTTTGCTACAGATTTCAAAGCAGTTACTCGGAAGATTTGGAAGGTAGTAAGATTTTGATGGCAAAATGGTCAGGCCAATAGCGGCAGATTGCTTTAATCCAGCCTAGAATACTTCCCTTGTCTAACCTTGTTTCACCGAAAAAAAAAGGAAAAAAGTGAACAAAATGAAATTAGGTACAGTTAGGAGCGGACTACTGCAAAGCAATCAGGAAATGGAGGCGATCCAATATGCACGTAAGCTATTAACTTGGTGCGCGTAGATCCCTCCCAGTACTTACCACCCCTCTACAAACCCCCTATTTCTTAGCATTGCAAAAAAATTAAACGACGCAATTGATTTTCAGGTTGTAGGCCATTAGGGAAACTGTTTGACAATGGAATTCGAATATAATCTGTGAAGATGTCTTTAACGTGGTGACATGGCCTGGTACGACAGCCGGGTTGGACGGGACAGACAGTTTAATTTGATCACCGTTATAGGTATATATCATATATGTAGGATACTTTCATCTGCGTTTTGTCTCCGTAAACGAAAACGGTAGCGTTCCGCCATTACTGATGGTTTCTGGTTTAAATGTTTTTGCACCAACTCCACTAATTCACTGTAGGATATCTCCTAGGGCTTCTCAGGACTGGCCAAGTTGCCCATAAGTTCGTAGCACTGGTCTCCTACCACTGAAATAAGTGTAGCTAGTTTCACTTAAGGTTTAATGGCGTTCGCCGCAAAGTACATGCCCAGTCTGTTCACAGTAGGAACGCCAATTACCGGATTCGATGTCAAACTCACTAATTTTACCAATAGACATGATTGCACGCACTAATTTATCCAAAATACTGTAAATATTGTAAAAATCGTCGCCAATGGAACAACGTTTATTATAAAACTGAATTACCCTCAATACGATGTGTTATTTACTACCTACATATTATATATGACAGTATAGAGAGGCTCAGATGACAGTGTGACTAGTAGTGGCACAAACATTATAGAAGGTAGTAGTGGCAAAGGATCTCAATCTGGACCTGACCGAGCCTAACGTTCAGTCCGTGAGTTCTTAGGCTCAGACTACACGACGGCGGTTCCAGCGACATCTTCATATAAGCACTCAGCAGCTTAAGCTTCTTCGGAGCTACCTCCGGTACCATAGAACCGACTGATACTGGAACCGGCGTAGGAACCGTCGCCGTGTAGTCCGGGCCTTAGAAGGGTATTCGGGTATCGGGTAAAATCGATCTCAGGCTCTGTTTTGCTACAGCCTTAATACATTCGCGTATAGCTATCAATCAATAATCGAAGTCACAAGACCCGAAACCCTCTCTAAAGACTCACGCAGTGTTGCTTAATTTTCCCGATCACTTTCTACCATGTTTGCACCTAAATACCTAATTAAGCCGTTCGATAAAATAAAAAATGTCGTACCAACTTGGAGGTAGTTCAAGAGGCTGGTAACGTCGCGATCGTTTCTACCGTCGCCGTCCCAAACGTGCACGCTAAAATAACAGGTAACTTTAAAGTTAAAACTTAGGCTCTCCAACGTCTTGCATCGTAAATGTCAGATAAGGATTCAGGTTGGTTCATTGGGCCCAAAAATATACTCATACTCATACTCATTTATTAAAAACCATCGGGACACCAGGAACTCTTGGTTACGTCATGCGTTTACAATAACTTTAAAATTCAAAACACAATTCATGTTAACCATAAACATAACTGGACAGGAGCGAACAGACCAGCCGATTTACATATAAAAATTTGGCAAAAAAATTAAGTGTGTAGCAGCTGTAAAGGGGCTTTGTCATTTATCTAAATTAATAAATAAATTAAACTAATATCCATAACGAAGCAACTTTTCTAATTACAGTCAGTAAACAACAACCTACAAAAAGTAACTTTTATTACACAAATATGATGAACTGAACAGTTTCTTTATTAAAACTTGAAAGAACGTTATGTTTTAACGTTTCTTAATATATATTTTTTTACTGTACGACTCTTAGAAATGAATAAAAAACGATTACTTGTCCCACCCAGACACGCAACACATGGAATCTACATATGAAAATGTCTACTGCGAATTTCTAGAAGATGTTCAAAAGTTGTTTAGTTAACCACATGCTCTCTGGAGTTCACTTTGCAACCATTTGCAAATATTTCTAGGGTGTCATCTACAGGGTTATAACAAAAAAGATAGAACCAAAAATTCTACAAATGAATGAATTATTGCGATTCTAATATTGAAATAAGAAATGTATGAAACTCCTTTCATTCATAACGACATGGATGAGTTTATTCCTCCAGGGCCAAAATAAATGAGTTTATTTTTATCGTTAAGTAACAGGGTTATGTTTTCGTGTAGTGGTACAAATGACCAGCACATACCCCCCTCCAAATATTTGCTACTAATAAAAAAGGACCTTATATAAGGTGTTTTGAATCATCTATCAAATGTCTATCGCAGAATTGTGGCATTATTCATTGTCCTTGGGGACAAAGCGAAGGCCCCCAGTATAGCCTGAATCCGACCCTGTCAAAGTATTTCATTTCGCATGGCACCGAGGTTTATTTTACTGTTGAGACGTGCAACGTTGAACGTGCGAGAAAATCTGTCGCATTAAAAAAAATTGGTAGCTGAAACTAATAAAATAAACTTGATAACATCTTATCACATTATAATGTTATTAGAGGGTTTTCAATCCGCTGATAACCTGAGGACTTAATACCTCATGTGCCGGTAATTACGCTGACTCTCTTACCCTTCAAACTGAAACAGCAAACTGCAATGCAAGTATTTCTGCTTTGCTACAGAAATAGGATTTTTCCAAAATCTTCCATTTTTTAAACTCTAAAATCTGCTGTCAATCTAACACTAACCAAGCTATTGACCTGAAACTTTAGGCATAAGCTAGTCAGAGATAGTACTATGCAATGCTAGCGTATAACTGCCCTAGTGGCGCCATCTCTGTGTTGGGCCCGGGACTTATCAGCCGACCCACGTATGTAGGTAAAAGGACCATACCTACCACCCCAGGCTAACTGCAGTCTTCTTATCTTATGATAGGTAGCCGGGAATAACCCAGCGGCACTCCACCCTTGAGGATCTTTTGTGCCTACACCTTTTACTGGGCATCCCAGTGTGCAGGTTACCTCACGATGTTTTCCTTCACCGTTGAGCAGTCGGTAAATGTTCGTATGTCTTCCATGTTGTTGTTGTCGTCCTATGGTACCCCGGAGGTACCTATGGTACCGGGGGCCTCCACGAGATCTCTCCACGCCGCTCTGTCCTGTGCCACCTTCCTAGCTTCACTCCAGCTCAACCCTGCTGCCTCCAGTTAACGGTCGACAGTTCGCCTCCACGTGTGTACAGGACGGCCAGGTTTTCTCTTCCCGCGTGGCTGCCACTCGAACGCGATCCTTGCGGAATTTAAGTCTTCCATAAATACGTAAAACTCATTGGTACATGGCACTGCATGGTTTCGCACCCGGACCTCCCGCATGGGAGCCGGTGTCCTAGCCATTGTGCCACCGACGCTCTCTCACAGAGTCTTACTTTTCGTATGTACCGCCATCTTAAATTCAAATTCTTTCTACAATAAATAGGCGTTTTTGTAACTTCGCTGGATGAATCTTTAATCACTCTCTCAACACAATATGCTTACCGGGCATTCATTTGTCCCTTCCTGAAACACCCAATTTGTATGGGACAAGAGAACCGTTCTGAATGGTCCAATCAGGTCGATTGATTTTATACACTCTGTGGAAACGCATGAGTCGGCCATTGCGGCGTTTTCGTCACGTTTTTACGTTTTAATTATTGTTGATTTCGTTTGGGAATCGAAATTGTTGATTTATTTTTAATCTCATCTTCTGTAATAAGCTTTAGCTCTATAGGCTGTAGCAACAGTAAAGGGCACGAGACCCAATGGGAGGCTTTTTTTGTGTTCGTTTTTATTCTCATAGGTGGCTCTCGCACGTAGGGGCGATCTGTCACTGTCAGTCAATAACAATTCACGCGTCACGCGTTCAAATTGTAACTAAAATGAAATAAATGCGTAGATAAAAAGGGATAAAACATAATTTTCTATAGCGCGATCTCGCTCACACTTGTAAAGGCTCTCGTGGAACTTCGTTAAAAAAACTGCAACACTAAAGATTGGCAGTTTACGGCTCTGGCTACCAGCCTTTTTGACATTAAAATAATGCCCCCGTAGAGCGCCATCTAGCGAGCCTCTTGGAACCAATCGGAAAACCTCTCATTGCAATTGTGGTGGACCACTCCTAGCACAGGCGGGCATTTTAGCCTAGTTGAAGTGGTTATTGGTAATGTGTAGAACATTCAATACCTATTAAAAAAGTAATGTATGCATCTAACACGTAATGGTAGCCATCGTAACACGAGTGCTGGTTTATAAAACAAGGCGATTACCACTTAGTATTACTGAGTGTGGTTTCGTATTCAACATGTTACTAAATGGGGGTAGAAAAAATATTTAAGTAAGTACTTGTATAAAAGCAACAAAGTTGTTTTTATTTTCACTGTACCTACATTGTCAGTTTTCTATTTTCTATTTACATCCAGAAAATGATTTTCCCCATCAAAGCCTCAATGTAAAACGATGACAATTTTTTGTATGGAAAATTATCTATCTATCAGCCCGTGTCTGTCCACTGCTGGACATAGGCCTCTCCCAGGACGCGCCACATTACTCGGTCCTCCGCCTTTCTCATCCAACCACCGCCAGCGACCTTCTTCAGGTCGTCGGTCAGGGGGGCGTCCCACACTGTGCTTTCTTATCAGCTTTAAAATTATCTAAGAGGTAGCCAATTATTTTCTGGTGTAAAGTAGTACATATAGCCAGCACATACAATTTTTGCGCCTAATAGAATCACCGTATATTTTAAATAAAATATACCAGGACAGAGTCCTCAATTAGTCCTCATCACAAACTGAAACTGCATTAAATAAAACGAGTTGTGAAAACAAGAGCATTTTCAATCAACAAAATTGTATTAAAATGCACGTCACAGGCAAAGTAGTATTCTAGTCATTTTGTAAAATATCTGGACTAATACACGGTCGTATTTAATGTTACACGGGTTGATATTGATATTTTGTTTTGTCGGTACTATGAAATAAATTAGTCTTAGCTTAGCACTCGTGTGGTTTAATTGTGTCTCGTTTCCTTTCACAACACTGACACGGAGACTGGCTGAAGATGCACCAGGCTGCGGATAAAAAGTAGGAAACTCACTTCTATTATGTTTAATATGCTTATATAATGCTTGCAACCTTGGACTATGACAGCATTGAGAAAGTATTGGAAATTGTCCAGTGAAAAAACACACATATACTAGTCATGCAGTCACACACCCGCACACTCTCACACACCCTAACACGCACACTCTCACACACCCTAACACGCACCCTCCTCTCACCCTCAACAAACACACACCCTCACCTTTCCACACCCCCACACCAATACGCACACATACACACAAACTTTCACTCCATGCTTACGTCTTAGTATCTAATGATAATTTAAAAATTGTATACTTATATTTTTATTTTATTTTTTCCCTTTATTTATCAAAATTGTTCTTAAATAGAAGAGCCTAAATCCCGCGACACAGGGTATCCTAGTGCGGGATTTAGAGCATCAACCACTCTTGTACTAATTTAAGTTGCAAAATAAAATTTAATGTTTAAGGTATTCATTTTATTGTGTTGTTTTAAAACATTCCCTTTTTGGTGAATACTTTTTTTTTACTTTTAATTTAATTTTCTGTTTATTTTCATTTTATTTTTTATTCTACTTTTACTTGTATTTTTTACTAAACTTGTAGGTACTACTTGATTTTCCATCACCTCAAGGTTGCCTGTAAGATATCGCTTAAAGCGATAAGGCCGCCTTCTGCACATTGTATTGTACCTCTCTTTATGTTGTATGTTTTGTTTTTGTCCCGGGTGTGCAATACAGTATATTTGTATTTGTACTATGTACTATGGGTGGGTATTACCAGAAAATAAAGACATTTTATTTATTTTAATATGATTAGCAGTGATCGGAGTAGGTAGAGCTCTTTCGGGTCAATGTCCTCAAAGGTTATATTAATATGGATATGATTTCGGGATCCCGTTTTAAGTTATCGAGCAAATGTTGTAAATTACTTTTATAAACCTCGCCCTTACTCGGTGGATTACGATTTTTTTTAAATTGTGAACTTACGAAGAAGTTAAAACACTACCATAGGTACACTAGCGCCAAGATTAAGATTCATATCTTAAAAAAAATTATTTCGCCACCAATCTTAAATGTGTATCAAAACAAATATAACGTTAAAAATCTAAATAATATATTTATTAAATCCCGGAAATCCCGGGATTATTGGGCATACTTATCCATATTATGACCGTATGTGGCAAGTACCGAAAACAGCCCTACCTACTCCGATCACTGATGATTAGATATCGGTATTATAAATAACTTAATTTTTTAATGCCAGTTGGCTAACCAATGAACAATTTTTGAACATGAACAACTTTTGAAATAAGCTTTGTCTTATACAAATTCAGTAATTCAGGATCAATGGTTTTAGATCGTCATCATTAAAAATACATAGGCTTGTATATTTCATACAATGTCTAGGAAATATCGATCATTTACCTACTATAATGCCAGTAACATACATAAAACTAAGTTTAACCGGAAGCAGAACAGTTTTACCATGGAGCTAAGAAATATTTCAGCCCTAACTAACTCCAATTTCAATGTTGTTTGTAGTAAGTAGTAAGCAATGTTCCGGTTTTCTTTGGATTTAGCGTCCACTACCTGTTAAAATACGAGTAAAGTCTGCTTGCTGAAAAATTGTCTGCCTATTCTTCACTTAAAGAATGGAAACACGTTTTAGAATTTCCATTTTCAGAAGTCAAACCCCAGCGGCACTTCGACCCTTGAGGATCTTTTGTGCCTACCCCATTTTATACACTGGTCATTTTAGTGTGCAGTTTTCCTCACGGTTTCCTTCACCGTTAGAGCAGTCTGTAAATGTACGTAAGTCTTCGAAAAATACGAGAAACTCATTGGCACTGCATGGTTTTGAACCCGGACCTCCCGCATGGGAGTCCGGTGTCCTAGCCACTGTGCCACTGACTCCCTGACGGAGTCCGTTTGCTGGTGAATAATTTCAAAACTTGCTTGGCACATTGCACGGTTAATACGCACGCAATTCTCACCCTACTATTGGTAAACCGCCATCTCATTCGTCTCGTAAGTCTTCGAAAAATACGAAAAACTCATTGGTACATGGCACTGCACGGTTTCGAACTGTGCCACCGACGCTCTTAAACCTTAAAGTAACTACATTGATGTACAATGTACATACAAGTGCAAACCATGAAAAGTGCCGCCTCCAAATTATATTTTCCACCGTTGCCCCAAAGTTTCAGTGGCTGAGTAAAGTTTCCGTTCCCTTCGTTCGTTCAGTACAGATTCGAACGACAAGGGTGGAGCGCGCGTTTCGCGCCCAAGTTTCCCGCAAAAATGTACGCGAGAAATACGGGTGCGTTCCATTATAATTATGTTTCCTAATTTCTCTACTTCAGAAGCTTAATACTGTAAATAATTTTCTGCCATTTTCTGTTTCTTAGGTATCGTGGCAAATTATAATCTAGAATAGCATTTTTAATACGTACGACTTACGATTGATTATTTACTGTCGCACAAGTCCTGTGGTTTATGCCAGTATTATGTTTTAAGAAATGTAATCACTTTAATTTTAATAATGAAAAAAAAATTACAATGACAAATTGGCAAAGATTTCTTTATTTTTTTTCATTATTTAAATAAAACTAATTACATTTCTTAATAATAACCGGGAAACATTATACAAATGAAAAAAAAATGTGGAACTGAATTATTATGTTTGCATAACTAAGTTATGACTAGTTATGAGGAATTTTGATTCAGGTTCTAAACATATTTTCTTTAAATTCAGTAACGAACAAATAACTTTTGAAGATGTAGGAACGCGCTGTATCACGTCGGGGTCACCAATTGTAGGAACGCACTATGTGAGGACATGGACACCTGGTCACCAGGCACAACACCCCGCCTGGTGGAAGATCTTCCCTTTTCCCTTCCATATAACTGACGTTAAATCATTCCATGTCCTCACATAGCGCGTTCCTACAAAGAGGTCGATAATTTTAAATTATTAGGACATTAAATGTCCTAAGATAAAAGTTGTCATCAGTCAGTAGGTACTGAACAGGATTATAGAATTTTAAATCTGTTTTTATTTTGTTCCAGTTTCAACATTGGTGCTATTTCTCGCCTACTTAAATCGAGTTTTAAGTTTTGGTAAGTTAACATTACTTTTTATAATCCGACATTTTTAAGGAGATCACCAAACTCATGATTAAGCTAAACCTTAGACTTAGCATAATTATGTTATTTTTATGTACAGTCCACTGTTTTTATGTACCACTGGTGTACCTACCCAAAACGTCAAAATTTGAGAATCTGAAATGTATAGCTTGTGGTCCACTGTACCTTCACGTGTAGCTGAAGGTACATATAAAAGTAAAAATATGTTTAAGATTTTCTCAAAAACTAGCTACCTACATTAGATTCTTAAAATTCATATTTTTAGAATCGGTCCCTTCTCCAGTAATTTCTGATAAAATCCCAAACGTACATGTTGGCCCTGTTTAAAATACCATTTTCTACATGTTGAGGAGAGCCAGCGCAATTACCGACACAAGAGGTACTCCATTAAGACCTCAAGCATCGAAAACCCTCAGTAACTTCATATCGTTATTTTTAAATTACACTATACACATTTGTACTTATTTAATATTCGTATAATTATATACGTTCCTTTCCTACCTATCACCTAAGAGACAAGACCGAAAGAATACGCGCATCGTGATGACGTCACAATGTCATCTGCCAATCAAATTCACTCGTGAAATGACTTCTGTCGCAACGGTCACGCAAAACAAACGCTCATCGGAATTAATTAATTTCTAAGTGCTCTAAGTGTTCAACCCTTCAAACTTCGGTGGAGACCAGAAGAAACCAGCCGCCGGAGATCAGATCCAGGAGCTTCTCAAGTAAGTCTTGTCTCATCTACTTCTAGTTCTCTGCCGCAATTTTTTCCACCAGTGACCTTTTACCACCAGGCCGTCTTCTCTCCTTACAACAAAAAATTTACTATGCGTTTTCTCCCGAAGTCCGAAACTACCATAGATTATTACACTTCAGACCTGTTTTTCGTATTTTTCGAAGACTTACTTAAAAAATCCTTGAGGGTCGAAGTGCCACTGGGGTTATTCCCGACCCCCTATCATATGATAAGAGCTTTTCCCATACATTAATGTATGAAACTCACCGTTAGTGCTTACATCGTTCTAGAGGAGAGAGCGCTACTAGTCTGCTTTCTGTGTTTACATCACATGGCTTTAGTGTTCATGAATATATATGTTAGCAAGGTATGGTGGGGCCATTTCATCTCCCATCCACAGCTGTTAAAAATAAAATAACGCTCCCCCCCTCCCTGTCGTAAGATAAGATAAGACACTTCAGACCTCGCAGGAAAGCTAATAAAACCTTCCCCTGCACCTGCCGGCTCCAATAAGGTGCTAATCGCTCGAGCTCGTCTCCAATACTTCATATTTAACGACGCGATCTCTGTAACGCGAATTGGATTCCGTCCGGTTGGTTCGTGAATTGATTCGTGCTTCGAATTCCCCTTTGATGTCGGGTTGTCAATTTGCGATTTTATGAGCAAGTATACCGAAGAGACGAGTGGATATTTAATTGACACGAATTCTGTATTACGTTTTTGAAATGATTTTATCACAGTCTAATGGAGGAGCTCGTAGCCTAGTTGCGAGCACGGTCCGAAAGTGATCGCGCAGGTTAAGCGACGTTGGCGCGGTCGGTACCTGGATGGGTGACCGCTAGTGGCATATTTCATCTGAGCTCCTCCGTGCCTGGGAAAACACGTTAAGCAGTCGGCCCCGGTTGTTGTTGACAGCAGTCGTTAAGCCATGTCAGATGCCTACGGGCGGCCTGAACAACTCTGACAAATAGGTTGTCCACTAACCATACGATAAGCAAACATCACAGTCTAATCACGGATTCCCTCGAATCAAAGGATTTGAGGGAATCCGGAATTCTTCGAAGTACAAAATTTAGCAGAGCTTATCCTTAGGGTCAAATAGAGATCAAGTTACTACTTCAGCAAGGCAGAGACGCGTAAAAAAAATCTGGACTATTTTTTTGTTGAGGTCAAACGCAGGTTTAGTCGTAAAAAAAACAATTATTGAAGTGAAAATTTCTTTAGGCGCACCTTGCGCTCTTTCTGAACAGTGAACCAAACTGAACCGTCACGCTCGTGTCGGTGACGCTGAATCGGGTATACTCGGCTCTAGTCGTCATCAGCTGTCATCAGCCACGTTTACTGTCTAACTAGGAGTGCATCGTTTCATTGTTTATTTCTCTATGGCGATCTAAGTCGTGCTTTGTGTGGTTTTTTTTGTAAGTTTTCACGTCTATCGTGTGGTCATAAGCACACACCCTTTTTCTTTGTTAAACCACAAAGCCAATGTATGTTAACTTCACCCTTATTAAAGCGATCAATAACTTAACCCAACAATAAATCCATAATGGCCCATGGGTTCCTATGCTGTTTGAATAATTTATGGTTCCCTAAGTGTTTCGTTTAATTGTTTAGCTAATTACGTACCTACCCAAGAGGCGGATGGTTCAACATCGTTTAATAAATTGTTAAACACATGCGTTGAATGTGTGAATAGAAAATTTCGTAAATGAAATGAAATGCCAAGAAATACTTTACAGTTTAGTTTACGATAGAATTCGACGATTACAGTATGTCTGACTTTTTTAGCACTTCGTGTAACGCGCCATTACGCTATGTGTCTACGACATTTATATAGGCTATGGAATGTACTTTGTAAAGAGTAAGAGATAACATCCGTGCATATATCCTCATTGCTGTCAAAAGTCAAGTAAAGCTACAGCTCCCTATCGCTTGCTCAATTGATCCTTTTCTTTGTATTCTTTCTTTGGATTCATAGTCCACACCAGTAGGAACTTAAGCATATGTTATATTAAACTAAATAAAATTAGTGAGCAACAAGTTAGTTTACAATAAACGCTGACCTCCGAACTAGGAAGTTCCTGTATCTCGGAGGACAGATCTCTCCTGTGACCAGTGCAAATGAACATGTAACAGAACATGGGTAACGTTATTGTTTGAGCTTCATCTAGAGATAATACAAAGAACAGGGGAACAATTCCCATTTTAAACACGTGTGTGATCAAGCACGATTGTATAATTTTAATATCATGGATAACGTCATTTTAAATCTAATTGAAAATTGAAAAAAATATTCGTTTACAAAATATTAATTAACATTTCACATTAAACTATAACCTCCACACTAGGTGTTGCCTGTGTCGTGGAGATTACATACACACACTGACCACTTTACATTGTTATGTGTCAATTTAACATTACATTCCAGTATTAAAAGAAAAATTACAACTTAAATTTAAAAGATCATATGTATATGTATTATTTAAAAGATTATTAATTATTAAGACTATTTATAAATTTATAAATAACAGTAAAGGCTCCGTTTTCCCTTCGGAGTACGGTAGATTCCTAAAAATGAAATGCATAGTATGGTAGGTTTCAATTTATGTTTCTGACAATTTGGTAGTTTTATTTTTATCCGATAGTAATTATTTCCCAAATGAGTAATCACAATCAAGCATTTGTACGCCATTAGAGATTGACCGCGGTCGGGTTCTCTCATCAGCCTATTACATGCCCTCTATTGTAACAAGGGGGTACGGGCCGGTCCACCGACCGGGCCCGGTGCTGAATAGAGGATTTCACATGCCTTTGGAATCTTTTTTCCTCAGACATACTGGTTTCCTCGCGATGTTTTCCTTTACCGTTAGAGCAGTCAGTGAATGTACGCGAGACTTCGAAAAATCCGAAAAACCAGAACAAAAAAGCCACCGACGCTCCAGGAATCGGGTTGATCCATTATAAATATTAGAATAAAATACTAAAATCAAGTCATAATTTTTGCTTCTCCCAAAAAGGATCCAGTGGTGGTGTTCGCAGTATTCTTGGCATTCTCTTTTATAAGTTACTAGCCTTCCGATTACTGAGCATTTTTCCAGGATATAGAGCATGTTTTACTGCAAGCGGTTTACGACTGTTCTTTAGAACCCCATCACAAGCCATGAAAAATTATATCTAAATCGGTTAAGTAGTTTATATTATATTACACACATAAATACACTTTACCTTTTTATATCATCAGTGGAGATACTAAGATAACAGAAGATTAAAAACCCTTCATAAGTTATTTTATAACATATTTGCTCGTAAAGTGGCTGTAATTACACCAATTTCAATATCGTAATGTATCTCATTACGCACTTGTGCGTTATAGTAATGTGAAACGCACGAGTTTTTTTAAATAAAGTAACATGTACGGTTTTTTAAGATGCTCCGTCTAAAAATGAACGATACTTTTTAAAATCTTAGCAAAGAGTTTTTATGTTAAAAAAGTGGTCAATATTTTATGAATAAAATTAACTTTGGGAGATAAAATATAATAAATAAAGATTTAATTCTTTAATTTAATTAATTTTGACAATAAATTACAACCAATTTATCTGTAACAAAAACACAAAAATATTAATTTACTTTATTAGTAATACTGGCTGTTTTTGTACCTTTACCTAAAAAAAGTTGATGCGCGCGCATCGCTAATTTGTGGACAAGTAAAATTATTCCGCGCGCTTTTTCTTTTCGCTGTATTGTTTTTATTTGAAAATGTCGTCAAGTAGTGATGAATTTATTAATTTGACACCGCCACAAGTCTTAAACGCAGCGAAAAAGGCTACTCTAAGCCTCTTGCCTGAAAAATCGACCGATAGATACTTACAAGCGTATCAAAATTTCATCATATGGAAAACAAGCAAAGATGCAAATTCATTTTCAGAAAATGTGTTTTTAGCATATTTCATGGAACTTTCTCAAAAATATAAGTCAAGCTCATTGTGGTGCTACTATTCAATGCTAAAAAGCACTATGAAAACAAATCATGGTATTGATATTAAGTCATACTCCAACTTGCTAGCATTCCTAAAAAGACGCTCAGATGGCCATGTAAGTAAAAAGTCGAAAGTATTTTCGGCTGACAATATCAAGAAGTTCCTAAAAGAAGCTCCGGATTGCCGATATTTGGCAACAAAGGTCAGTTGAAACTAAATTATTGTTATTAATTTCTTTCACTTTCGTATTTCTTTACAATATAGGTGTTTATACGTTCTTTTTATCTCTTTTCAGGTTGCATTAATATTCGGTATAAATGGTGCATGTAGACGTCAAGAGTTGGCAAACATCACAACTAATGATGTCGAGAATCATGGGCGGGTTCTTCTTGTCCATGTCAAAAACACAAAAAATAAAATTCCAAGGTCTTTCACAATACAGGGGCCATTTTACGACGTAGTGAAGAAATACGAAGCGCTTCGATCAACAAAATCTAATTCCAACAGATTTTTTCAAAATTACCAAAATGGTAAATGCACTAACCAACCCATTGGCATTAATAAATTTGGAGCAATGCCGAAACAAATTGCCACTTTCTTAAATTTGCCTGAAGCACATGAATACACAGGGCACAGTTTCAGAAGGTCCTCGGCTACATTGCTCGCCGATTCAGGTGCGGACTTATTGACACTAAAACGCCACGGAGGGTGGCGGTCGAGCAGTGTAGCCGAGGGATACATAGATGACTCGATGAGAAATAAAGAAGAAATTAGCTCTCGCATTACAAGGAACATAAATTTGGAGTCAAGTGTTGACTTTCAACCATCTACGAGCACACACGCGTACATTCCACCATCGTCGCCGCAGCCGCAGCCACCTCCGCCGCCGCCACCGACTGCAGAACTCTGTGGTCTCGTTTCTCCTACTTTCACTCAAGAGAGTGAGAGAGAGACTGGGGAAATTGTAACTAATAATAATAACTTGACAACATTAAAAATGCCAACTGGCAACGTAACAATCACTTTTAAAAATTGTTCAAATTTCTATAACTGCTTTAACAAGTAATTAAAGATTTATTCGTTTAAGAAAGTCAAAGTTTTATTTATTTCCTCGTAAATATGTTATAAAACGTCGTATGACATACGTGCGCTTTGAAAATTACAGCCTCTGCTTCCTTATAGCCCTCGCCTACGGCTCGGGCTAGCAATATCGCCTCGGCTGTAATTTTCAACTTACCGCACTTATATCATAATGTACTATTAAAAAACCGGTCAAGTGCGAGTAGAGAATACAATTCCGAGCATGTTTTTCAATCGCGGGATTACGGGATTTTTGATGCGTAATCCCGGGATTCCAGGAGTATCCCGGGATTGGACTATGTGGTTTCTAATTGGGCTCAAATGAGAATCCAAATGAGAGCCATCCCAAATCCGATAATAACTGATTTTCATCATCTTTTCGTGGATTTTGTAAATAATTCAACACACCAGTTAAATCTTCTAAGTTCTACGATAAACATATTATTAGGGCTGTACCTGTGTAGTTCTTTTATCGTACGGGTACTTGAAGTTGATTTTTGTCGTTATGTAATAAGTTCCCTTAATGTAATCTAGGTAAGGTTGTCATTGTCAAGGCGCAACGGATTACGGAATGCAAACTAGACCTGTTTGTGGCAATCCCGAAAATCCCGAGATTAGCCAAGTACAGTCTCGGGATTTTCGGGGTCAAAAAACGGCCGGGATTCCCGGATCCCGGGAATCGGGATCCCGGGATTCTATTCTCTAAGTGCGAGTCGCACTCGCGCACTGAAGTTACTCAAAACCTAATGTGACGACTTGACGAGCAATGACTCGTAATCATCATCATCACTGTAAAAGAAAGAAATCCGAAGGCGTGTGAAATCCACCAATCAGCACTGGATCTGCTCGGTGGATCATGGCCCGTACCCCCTTGTGAAAGGGAGACCTGTGCCCCAATAGGAGTAACGTTAATAGACTAATGAGAGAGTGCGCTTGGAACCCTAAATCAGGTCCAATTCGCCTAAATTACAACGTTTATAGTTCTATTTCTGTCCAATTTCAAATTAGTTTTCGTTTCAATTCTATTTGGACACCAAATCGCATTCTGCTGACGCATAACTCTACCACTGCCACCTTTCGATTTACTATCGTTAAATTTGACAGTTGAAGCGTTTTGTTACCGTTCAACTGCGATTCAGTATAAACTAAACGTTTTATTAGAATGCACAAATACGTTACTGTTCGATCGATCGTTGACTCAATCGAAATTTAACTGAAATTTGATCGTTACTGGATAGGAAACATGTCATAACAGTTTAGGTTATATTAAGGTAGACATCACTGTAGTAAAGATATATTGACATGACAATAATACCTCAGATATGTTAACACATTTCACTATAGTCAATATAATATAAACATATTACATGGTGTCAACATCCTTAGTCCAATAAACCGCCCCGAGTCGCACCCGGCGGGAAGGTGCCCATCACGCTGGCAGCGTCTCCACGCTGAATAGCCAGCAAGATGCGTTGTCTATTTAGTTGTATTTAGTGGAATCGATCTCCTGTACTTATTATATAACATGTTTCAGTCAGTTCCCCCAATCACTATTAAGTATATGATTAATTGAACTCAGAACAATCTAAAGTAACTTCCGAACACTTCGAAACTCGCCGCCTCTATCCATCTAAGCCATAAGTCCTGTCCCGACCTTAAGTTACTTAACGTAACTTACTTTTCCTACCTTTTTGTGATCCCAGCTACTATTATACGGAACCATTGTTAACGGGGTCTTTTCATGCGGTATTCTAAAAAGGGCAAGAGGAAAGTTTTAAGCCTCTACCGGGAACACAAGTTGCATAATTTAGCAAGTGTATCCTTACTTAGCAAGTGTGTACTTAGTGGAGCTGCATGAAACTTGTGTATGTATCGAGATTGTGTGGTTACATAAAGTTAAGTGTAAAGCCGTGCATGTAATGTATAGATCTTTTGCTATGAAATTGCCGTTTTATGTGAAAGATTTGAAAGTAGAAATAGAAATAGAAATAAAGAGTGCAGGTTTACATGCATGCAGTTGTAATTACAATCATTAAGTGCCAGATTGTACAATAAAATAAACGATCACCTTGATATCTACCCACTAAATAAAAATAATTGTAAAGCAAAACTTAATAGATGGCTACTCTCTTTAGATTACGACAAAACTGAGGCTCTAATCATATAACATAAAATTTTACACACTAAACTCATTACGTTCTTCAGATTATTAACACTTAACTTCCCACACTCACACACCCACTCACCCTACACTACAGATGCACACTTATATCATTACACACTCCCACACACTCTAACACACCCCCACCCATACTCACTCTTACCATTATCTTTACTAAATTCCTTCATGATTAAATTTTCCAAATTCCTTTTAGGTTAAGAATATAATTTGTAATTTGCTTGCACAGAAAGTGCGACGGAATCCCGACTTACAAGATACAGGTTTTCGACCTAGTTTGTAAGTTGGAGGTCCTTTTTTGTGTGCCCTGTATAAGTAAATACACTTTTTAATTATTTTTATTTTTTTCAATTTTTAATATTTTATACTTTATTTGCACACATAAATTACAAAAGACACAACAATAAATGTGACGTACACAGGTAGAGCTTATCTCTAAAATAGAGATTTCTTCCAGCTAGACCTTTAACATAGAGAAATTTAGTATGATAAGTAGACATACATACGTGTACAAATTATGTAAAACAAGAGGGAAAAAATGCAGATACTAATAAATTCTCAATACTTAACACAAGAACAAAATCTATAGCTTTTAACCCCCGACCGATGGAGGGAGGGCGTGTTATAAGTTTGACACGTATGTCTGTCTTTGTTGAAGCCATATGCCTGTTTGGGTGGTTGCAGTCTATGGTGGATTCGGACGCCATTGTGCCGTCATTGGGCCTCGCGCCCGTCGTGTTCCGCTGGGCCGCCTCCAACGGCCCGGTGCGATGAATCCTGGCTCCTTGAGCCATCAAGGTTGGGCTGCGTTTACAACGCACTGACTAAAAGTCGTATACAGTTCTTTGTCGGTCTGTTTGTCTGTCTGTGGTATCATAGCTTAACAACGGATGGTCCAATTTGGACCCAGTTTTTTTTAATTTAAAGAGGTTATTGTCAAAGTTCTTAGCTAGGTCTGATAAAAATTTGACCAGTGGTTTCGGAGTATGTTATTCGGATTATATTCAGAGTATAGTAGAGTAAGTTCTATTTCACCAATAGAGGTTATTTTTAGGATAATTTATTAGGTACATACAGCAAAGTCTCTGTTAGCTGACCTCAGTGAATGGTATAGATACTCTCTCAGACACAGAAACCCATTGTTATCATCAGAAGGAAGCTAAAGCCAGCTACATATAACTACGTATTGTCATTTGACCACATAATCGTGTTGTGTAGTAATCCCACGACCAACGCTCCATCTAGCACATTAGGCGAGACCTGGAAACCAGCGTGTCGCTGAGGTCTCGACCATTTCATTAGACACATAGGGCAATATGTGTTATAGATACGAGTATATTTTGTTTATAGGTTAAGAATTAGAATAAAATAACAGTGTTGTACCTTATTACTTTAATGTGTGAATGAATAAATACTCTTTTATTATGATTATTTTGATATCAGATGGGATCTCTGGAACGGTAATAGCTAGTTGGTTCGAATTTGTTCATGGTGCGTTTTCGTCGTCTGAAAACGCATGCTTAAGGATCTGGCTATGACCAGGAAAATTAAGCGAACCTCAAGTTCACAGTAATGTGCGCTTTCGATTTACTGTATATCTACCTACCGCGTATTGTTCTAAGTAGTTTTTTTTTAATTTGGGGCACCTATCCTGTACATACCCTACTTAATTCATATCAAAACACAGTTATCTACAGTTATGATTTCATCGGATACATGTCCAGTTTATGAATAGTTAATACACATATTAACTATTTTGTTCGACTGTAAAGGGGTGTTGTACAATATTCATGTACAGTATCGAAATTACTGAGCGATTTACATAATAAGTGCCCCGGTAAACATACGGAACCTGCTATTTGGTTATTTTGTAATGGACAGTAATTTTTGTGTTGAATTTCAAACATGTGGTTTGATTTGTGGGGTTTTCAAAATGGACAGTATGGTTCATTTTATCTCGCTTTTATTAACTTCACTTCTCTAATTGTTTCTTTATCTGGGTCAAATCTCGTATCTTATTAATCGTCGAATGATGTCTTTTAATTCGACTCTAAATTTAAAATTTTAAAAACCTCCGACTTACCACTGTGGAGATCCCTTTACTTTTTCCTGGTTATCATCAGGTCCTCCTTTATTATGGCGGCCAAAACCACCATCTTTTATTTTTTATCTCTTGTTATGTCTCAGGATTCCCTACAACTTTATTTCGAGAATACCCCATCTAACTATTCTAGTTTCTGTGGGTTGATAATCTTCCATATTCTTGAAATTCACTTCGTTTTCCTGATCATCATCAGACGCTCAAGGTTTTCGGTAGATGTCAGAAACGCACTATGAACCTAAATGTTTTAGCTATTACCGTTCCTGAGATCCTATCTGCCATCAAAGATACTCCAAGATCATGGAAACCACTGATCCACTTTTTATCAGATATGGCTAAGAACACTCACGACTAAATTTTCTATTAAATGAAAAAAAACCGGGTCCAATCTGATCATCCGTTGTCAAGTTATGAGACCACAGACAAACGTGTCAAACTTAAAACACGCCCTCCCTCCATCGGTCGGGGGTTAAAAAGCTATAGATTTTGTTCTTGTGTTAAGTATTGAGAATTTATTAGTATCTGCATTTTACATAATTTGTACATGTATGTATGTCTACTTATCATACTAAATTTTTCTATGTTAAAGGTCTAGCTGGAAGAAATCTCTATTTTAGAGATAAGCTCTACCTGTTTACGTCAAATTTCTTGTTGTGTCTTTTGTAATTTATGTGTGCAAATAAAGTATAAAATATTAAAAATTGTAATTACAACTGCATTCATGTAAACCTGAATTCTTTACTCAATATAGATTACTATTTCTATTTCTGCGCTCATCATAGAACGGCCTGGTTCTGACCGCGTGCAGCTTTGCTTAACCTGCACGATCACTTTCGGATCGTGGTCGCAACTGGCTACGAGACAAAGGTGGGTAACATTAAAAGTAGGAGGTCCACAAACAATAGACCACAGACAACACAATCTCTGCTACAACTATTGGTCACACCGCACTTAATTATTCAGTACAGTCCCGGAATTTGTGGCCCAGGCCGTCTCATAGTTACGAAACTGTTTTATACGTGTTCTCAAACGTAATGGAATTATTGAAGAACCAGCATAATTTATAGTGTCCCAGGTTTGTATATTTAACGGTTTCCAAAAACGATTTAAGTTTATTTTTTAGCCTGGTCAAAATAGATTTAAAAGCGCTGCGGCAACAGGCTGAGGCAGTCCCCTTTTTCCGGTTGCACACCACCTTCATCAAACATAATTACTTTTGCTTATTTATTTTTATATTATATTTGTTTAATATTATTTTTGTCTTCTGTACCTAGTTGTTTGTATGTGTGTATCGGAATTAAATAATCTTTCTTTCTTGAAATGAAATGAAATGAAATTTATTTTATTCGCACGAAACACGGTACATATAAGATAGTAGTATTGTTTGAATAGATCATACATGTTTTGACATTATTTTGGCATGCAAAAAATGTTTACGACATGAAAAGTAATTATAAATTTAAAAATCGTAATAATAGAATAAAAATTAAGTCCTCCAACTAGCCATAAGGTTAATGTCGAATTTAATGATTACTATCAAAAAAATCCTTTATTGAATAAAAACATTTTTCAATCAGCCATGCTTTAAGTTTTGTATTTAGACCTTTCGAGGGCAACTGTCTGATATCTGCTGGTATGTGGTTATAAATCCTTACAGACATAATGAAGCAGTTTTTTTCATACAGTGTCGTCCGACATTTTGGCATTAATAAACGTGTCAGGTCTCTCTCACGCAATCGCGAATCTTGAACTGGTTTTTTAAAAAGCTCGGGGTGTGATTTTACAAAGTTACGTATGTCTAGAATGTATGTAGTAGTGTTAGTACTTTTAATTTCCTGAACAAAGGGCGGCACGTTTCTAATGGCCCCTTTCCACAGATAGCTCTAACACACTTTTTTGTGTAACGAATGCTTTATGGATGTCTGTGTAATTTCCCCACACTACCAGTCCATACCGTAACACCGAAACGACGTAGCCGTGATAGGCGGTTCTTTCTATTTACAATTTTACATTGTTTTTATAAAACATAATATGTGCTCTTTGGTTTTTTCTTCGCTTAGTAAAAATAGAAGGTATTCTAGTAGTTTTGAAGAATTCATTTTCGAATTTTGAAAACAAAACGTTATAAACCAGTGGAATTAAGCTCCTGGTAATTTTAGGACGGAAGCGTTTGTTTTCACGTTCGAAAACACAGAAAATTTAAAACGGTATATAAAAATTGACGTCGTAAGTTAAAGGCACATTCTAGTGCCGGGAAATTCGAGTTGCAATCCCCCAGGATCGCCGGGAACCGTGCGATGTGCCCGGGAATTATTGATGGGACTCACTCTGCGTTGGGGGCTCTAATATGGCTCACAGATTGTAAATAGACTCGGATGGGGGACATAGTGTCATTCTTTACTACAAATGGAATTTTGCCCTTCATTTTCAACCCTCGACCAAAAGGAACGGGCGTTATAAGTTTGACACGTACCTATATCTGTCTGTAGAGCGTCTGTGGCCTAGTGGCTAGGACACCGGACTCCCATGTGGAAGGTCCGGGTTCAAAACCGTGCAGTGCCATGTACCGATGAGTTTTTCGTATTTTTCGGAGACTTACGTACATTTACCGACTGCTCAACGGTGAAGGAAATCTGCACACTGGGATGACCAGTGTGTAAATGGGGTAGGCACAAAAGATCCTCAAGGGTCGAAGTGCTGGGTTATTCCCGGCCCCCTATCATAAGATAAGATATATATCTGTAGTATATCTATTTGTCTGTGGCATCATAGCAACAGATTATCAGATTATTATAAAATACACAAGCAGCATTACATGCTGATGCGTCTATGTCATAGTATTGGAAATCTGTATGTTCTTAGTTTCATACTTCACAGTTTTTACACAATCACAATATTTGCAGTCAAACAGCGTATTTGCGCTTTCCATATCACCCTAAAACATTCCGTTTGAGTTTGCAGCTCCAATCTCCCAGGTGTGAGGGTGCAAATAGCGGCGGAGTATCGGGGCATCACATCAATAATTCGATATCCCGTCACGTCACGCCTGGCGGGTTTCCATCCAGATCGGCCGGGATTGCGCTGTAACTGCTGTTCATTTACTACCCGCCTGTACCATAGTTACTTTACTACGTGTAAAAAGACACCGACATTGGTAAAGTTTTATATTTTTGTGATTTTGGCCCAGGTGCACGTATAAAACGCAACTCAAGTGCAGCTCTCTCTGTGCTGCTCTGTTTGCTTAAATATTAAATTGGACTTCGAATCCGAAGTATTAATCAGAGTTACACGAATCCAATATTGGGAAAATTCATCGTAACATATGATGACGTACCTTTGTGCGGTGGCGTGAACATCGTGCAATCCGTAGTTGATTTGCCTTTCTTCTTGTGCCATGTATGCGCAAAACTTGCAATACCCTTCTGCACGAAGTCATAGCCACCAGTACATCTTATCTTATGATAGGGGGCCGGGAATAACCCAGCGGCACTTCGACCCTCGAGGATCTTTTGTGCCTACCCCATTTTACACACTGGTCATCACAGTGTGCAGATTTCCTCACAATGTTTTCCGTCCCGTTAGAGCAGTCTGTAAATGTACGTAAGTCAAAACCGAAATACTCATTGGTACATGGCACTGCACGGTTTCGAACCCGGACATCCCGCACGGGAGTCCGGTGTCCTAGCCACTGTGCCACCGACTCTCTACCAGTCATACATACTTACCACATTAAGTGAAATATTAGTATCAACGGTAACGTAACTTTGACAAATTCCCTAACCCTTTTATCGCGCAACCTTTCAAAGCAATATGTCGCATTCCCGGCCCTGGGGCGGTTAAAGTATCCGAATGCGATTTTAATGTGTCTCACCGTCTCACCTCAGGTGATCGCTGAGTTTGCATTATTCATGGCCCAAGTTCGATTCCCGTGCGTTCTGATTTGAGAGTTTATTCGCCTAAGATTCTCGGCTTGATGGTTTTTTTATGGGCGATGGGAAATGGAATATAGGAAGATGTTTCTGTTGGTTTTATTATGGTAAATGCTGATGGTTTGACGCAGAACATTGTCTTTTATAGTTCGGCTTGCTGTATCTACCGCTACTTTTAAAATAAGAAGCAAAACCTCCCGTGAATTTTTAAAAGTAACAAAACAGTAGTTGTTCAACTAACAAAAGGGGTTACCCGAATCTATTTTGAAGCACATTCAAAATTGAATACAGAACGCATATGCTGTTAAGGTAGAATGTACAATAAATTATTTTAGTCAAATACCGGTAACCGATACTAACACAGTGACACATTCATACATCACAACACGCACACACTGTTGCTTTCTTCGTCCGTGCAGTCACTGAGGGCCAGCTGAAAATCAGCGCTGTGGCTTGCCTTAGCATTATGCTGAGCTGGTGTACCCTTATTGGCACTGTACCACACCAGATGTTCTGTGCTGCATGTATTAAACTTTGTATACTTCTGTATTCTGGTGTTTACAGCGGTAAATAAACGATTTCAATTTCATAGTTACCGATATTTAATTTTTACAAAAATATATATTGTACGTTCCACCTTTTTGTGTCCAATTGTGCTGGCAAAACGGATTCCGGCAACCGCCTTCGGTCCCTTGCACTTGTCTTGCAGCACAGAGAACATTCAATACTTTATCGCTTTTATTTATTTGACAATACCATAGAGTAGAGGCGGTGTATGATTGTAGAATTTATAAAATTAACGACTCGAATACCTACTTTCAGACTACAGTCTTTTCAGTGTTCAATATAAAAGAAGGAACATACAGTTCTTCTATATGGTTCACTTGTTACTTACACAAGCTATGCAAGCATTTGCCAGCTAATCGAACTCCCATACATAAATCACTTCCGCGTCAAAAGTTTCAAATGGCTCGCGACTTCCAGATTTCAGGTGCTTCAGATTTTCTGCGTTTGAATTATTCATAAAAACTTTTATGCCCATCATTCTATCGATAATTTGCGAAGAAAATTCTGAATCCTGGTTTGGCTGGAGAGATCTAGAGATAAGCTCTACCTTATGTACCTATGTATGTATAATTATTTCTTGTGACATGTTCTTTATTTTTCTCGTGTACGAATAAAGTATAAAGTAGGTTAAAGTAAAGAAAAACATTCTCCAAAAAATATTTTTGAAAACGCGTTTAAATCTCTTAATTTTTTTCCCGCAACTTCTTTTAATAATTGGCACAGGGGTTTTGTATTTAATCGTATTATAAGTATGTGAAATTTTACGATTATAAATCTGTTTCATTATGAATTTGTGTTATTCTATGAGACTGGCATGGTCCCATAATGGGCCGAAGCTTCAAAAAGAAATAGATTTAAAAAAACCGATTACCTTATCTTATCTTATGATAGGAATAATCCCAACGGCACTTCGACACTTGAGGATTATTTTTTCCTACCCCATTTTACACACTGGTCATCTCAGTGTGCAGGTTACCTCACGACGTTTTCCTTCACCGTTACAACAGTCGGTAAATGTACGTAAGTCTTCGAAAAATACGAAAAACTTATTGGTACATGGCACTGCACGGTTTCGAATCCGGACCTCCCGCATGGGAGTCCGGTGCCCTAGCCATCGTGCCACCGACGCTCTAACGATTACCTTACCTTACCTTAGTACTTATGTACAAATATGTTTGTATTCCTTAGCCTGAAATGGTCGTCGTTAATTCAGAGAATTGTCTTCTTCATCTTACTTAATTATTTCTCCAACCTTAGAACTTACTTCCTTGATTGAGGTGCTTAATCACGTATTACCTAAGTTTATTTGATCCTGTCTTTATTATACCTGAAAGGTGTTTTCTTTGGGAATTTAGGAAAGTATTCTGGTGTGTTGGTAATGAATTTCATTCATTTGATCAATTTGATGAACGTCCCATGCGGGAGGTCTGGGTTCGAAACCATGCAATGTCATGTAGGTACCAATGAGTTTTTCCGATTTTTTCGAGGACTTACGTACATTTACCGACTGATCTAACGGTGAAGGAAAATATCGTGAGAAAACCTGCATGTCTGAGGAAATTAAAAGTTTTCGAAGGCGTATGAAATCCACCAATCAGCACTGGGCCCGTTCGGTGGATTATGGGCCGTACCCCCTTGTACAAGGGGAGGCCTGTGCCCCAACAGTGGGGACATTAATGGGCTGATGACGATGATGATGAAACAAAATTGAACATATACTTTTTTATGGTATTTGGAAAGCAGAGACGACCATATGGGCCACCCGAAGAGGGTGGAGAGGGTTTTCGATGACCTGCTAATCTTGGGGACTTAATGGAGTGCATTAAGTTCCCAAGAGTCCAGTAAATACGCTGGCTCTACCTACTTACTTTCAAACTGAAACGCAGTAATGCAAGCAGAAGTAAAAGGATTGTACTGTATGCCAAGCAAGTTGTTATCCAGTTTTGGCTAAATCTTCAATGGAATGAAAATATCATTAAGGGTCATATTTGGTAGGAATCTTCAAAGAGATGCGACAATAATCCTTGTTGTTCTTTGACCTGCAAATGACATTCAACCTTAGGGTGTTAAACCAATTGGGCGACTATACCACTACAGACAGACTCTGCATCCTTCAGATCCAAAGTTACCACTTTCTCAAGACCACTTTCAGAGTTATGACACCATATCTTATCTTATGATGGGGGCCGGGAATAACCCAGTGGCACTTCGACCCTTGAGGATCTTTTGTGCCTACCCCATTTTACATCTCAGTGTGCAGATTTCCTCACGATGTTTTCCTTCACCGTTAGAGCAGTCGGCAAATGTACGTAAGTCTACGAAAAATTCGGAAAAACTCATTGGTACATGGCACTGCATGGTTTCGAACCCGGACCTCCCGCATGGGAGTCCGGTGTCCTAGCCACAGTGCCACCGACGCTCTAAAGAAATGCCATCTTAACTTCAGTACACGTTAATGTAGTGATAATTACGAATGATACGATTAATCGCATATTCTATACTAATAATGAAGTGTGACGCGTCATACCTGAACATGCAAATTACCTTCGTATCCGTAACCCAATGCCTTCACTCGCCCACGCCCATATTAATCGTGCCTTACCCGCAGGTGATATCCTACACCTGAAATAGACTAGGAGCCGGTGGTAGGAAACCTCATGTCATTGAGTACCAAGATGGAATCTATCGGAATTGGTGCATTCACGTGTAGGAGATGGTGTATGGTCAAAATGTATGTTTGAGATTTTTTCAAAAAGTACAGCGCCTATTCTAAAAATTCGTTCGCTACAAATATCATAAAGATAATTTCTTTAGACTTAGTAAAGTAAACACATCATTTATGGTCACTGTGTACGATTTTATAATAAGATACCTGATACTGTAATAAATATGACAGAGAATAAATTTAAGACCCATATAAGAAGGACCTTATGTAAAAAGTGTTAATACAAAATAAATGACTACTTAAATGATAAAGAGTGGTCCTAAATTCAGCTCCAGCTCTGCACATTGTGTACATATATGATTGTATTCATAATTATTGTAAGATATATTTATTTCAAAAGATGTGCTGCTGAAAGTTTCTTGCGCCGCTTCTTTCCTTTCAGCTATAGCACCTTACAAAGCGGTGGTAGAGTAAAAAAAATGACGTTGTAAAAATGTACTATAAGGTACCTACTTACTTACAATAAAAAAATATGATTTGATTTGGGAATTTCATAACTGAATATGATAGATATAAGAAATTAAAAATAATAACTAAAATTACAAAATCACTTAATTGTAAAACTTTGTACAATACAGTCTTCAGTCAACTTCGAAATGTTTGTTTTCTGTCCAAGAAGATCACCCGTTTATATCATCCTGGCGTTCAACGAAAGCCTTTCATCACCCGACCGCTGGTCTATATCATGATTGATGAGCGCCGACGCGAGAGTCAGTTCGGTGCGAACCATTTGTCATAATTTGACACTAATGTCGCTCACCTGCGAGTCTTCGGCTTAGTTTCACATGTGTTACCCGTAGTAAGCGTCGGTGCCCTAGTGGCTAGGACGCCGGACTCCAATGCGGGAGGTCCGGGTTCGAAACCATGCCATGTACCGAATTTTCGGATTTTTTTCGAAGACTTATGTACATTTACCGACTGCTCTAACGGTGAAGGAAAACGTCGTGAGGTCGTCGAAACCTGCATGACTGAGGAAATTAAAAAAATACAAAGGCGTGGGAAATCAACAAATCATCACTGGACCCGCTCATGCAAGGGGAGGTCTGTGCCCCAACAGTGGGGACATTAATAGGCTGCTGAAGATGACCTGTAGTAAATACCTATATTTATCGTTTGCAAGTAGGTTTCTCACTCCGAAATTATGAATGTATAACTCACTCTAATTATGGACATGAAAGAAGAAGAAGAAGTGGAAGGAGTTGGAATAGGCTGTCCGAAGGCGACAGTTAACGGCTTGCTTGCTTATCGTATGGTTAGTGGCCAATATAAACAAGGCCAAGATAAACATTTATCTTTGACTGTTTGAATTTCTCTGAATTCCTTTGCAAGTTATTAATGCTTAAATGTACTTTCTTTTTTTCCTTTTTTTTTCTCAGATTTCCCTGGTTCCCACACTAGGATACCCTGCGTTGTTGTACTCCTACGCCATGGCTTAAACTTGACATATTTTCTTTTGTTACAGACTCCCGAAACGTACTCTTCGTAATAGTGAGTCAACCGGAGCCATACCACGCCAGCGTAGCAACGCGTCTCAAGCAGGACATTGAAAAACAACTGGAGTTAGAAGGGGTTCGAAATATTTATATTAATTCTAAACAATAAATTAGAGCCGCAGGTCCCTGACTGCCGCAAGGCGGCGCAGGATAGCGATAGGCCAAGATCCACTTCGAATTCGGTAGTAATAGAAAGAAAGTTAGAGTTATTTCCAACAGCGCACTTATTCAAATAATTAGGTACAGAAGATAAAAATAATATTAAACAAATATATTATAAAAATAAATAAACAAAAGTAACCAAGTTTAATGAAGGTGGTGTGCAGCACCTGAAAAAGGAGACTGCCTCTGCCTAATAATCCAACCTGTAGATCAGATTATCTGAATCTATTTGGTAGCACATGCAAAATTGAACACAAAACGCATGCTGTTAAGGTAGAATCTACGATAAATTATTGTGGTCAAATACCGGTAACCGTTACCAATATTTAACCAAAAATATTTATTATAAATTGTACTTTATCAGCATGCGGTTTGTGTGCAAATTTGCATGTGCTGCAAAATAAGATAAGGGTAACCGTTTTCGGTAACTGCTAAAAAGTTCAACAATTTTAGGAATTATTTATCATCTAACTAAAGAAACAAACAAAGACAGAGGAATCGATTCTAAGTGACAGTTTCATTTAGATTTAACTTTAGATTTGGCAGCCACCCCGGATTCGAAACCAGTGATCACGAGTCGTCTATTTTCTTACACACCGTCTTCGTTTCCCTAGAGCCTGCCCACGGTCCACATTACCCACGAGGACTTCAGGGTGGAGAGCGCGTGGACAATCGTCCCCTTATTCCGGCCCCTGATCCACATGTATAAGGGCAGCGACGTCAGATGGGTGGTGTTTGTCGAGCCACACACGGCCATCCGGTGTGGGAAGCTGATAGGGGCTCTGCGGGCAGCTGACTCGGACAATGTAAGAATATGTGACTATATCATTATTATTTATTAAGATATGTACGAAGGAGACTAAACAGCCCATCACATTGATATAAATTGAGTTGCTGATGTGATCTTGCTTGCAACTTGAACCCATCAATGGAAAAATACAGTATATTTAAGATATTTTGCCTTTGCTTGTGTCTTTCATTTCCATTTCAGTTCTATTTATACATATTCTTCGCTAGAAAGTGTAATTATTACCATAATTCTGTCATATTTTATATTTATTTGGAAACGCATGTGTACTCGGCTCTGCCCCCAGCCTACTAGCCTGATATTCTGTTACAGTCAGACTATTGGTGGTGCTATTGTATATGGAGCTTAGTTTATGAGACCCGTTGTCAAAATTTTCGTTTCGTGACTGTCAAACTGAATTCTACGGGATAAGCCCTCTGGATACACAAAGTCAGAAGACTACACACCCCCATTATTACGCAAAAACTTTTCTATTTCGACCATCAGGATTTGATCAGGGTCCGCCTGGCTAACGACCAATGTAAAATCTGTTGTCAAATATCTTTGCTTCGGCGTTGATGTGTTTCTTATTATAGAAGAGCCAGTTCTTACTAAGCCCGTGTGCTCCATCTTCAACCTCATCGTCACTTACCGCCAGGTGAGACTGAGGTCAAACATGGGTTTAGTTAGTTGTAAATAAATAAAAAACAAATCATTTTGAATTGTTCGGTTTTTTTTTGTACTGGCTGTATTTCAAAAAATACAGGAGATATAGACCTGATATAGACAGACGGTCAGATGGACATGACGAAACCTAAAAAATCTTTATTATTTATATAGCACCACCCCAACTCTTCCCGTGGGTGTCGTACGAAACGACTATGGGTCTTTGTGTTCTACACCTAGTAGACGGCGATGGACTCGCCACCTACGTTTGTCCACCAAATCTGACGGCGAAAAGTGGGAACTACCTATGATGATGGTGGTTCCTCTGTCTGACAATCGTCTGTAGACGTGAGAGTCATGCTGTAATTTATTCCACAACACCCTCTAGAACGTGAAATGGGTCGGCTACCCTATAAGCGACCCAGAGCGGAGCATCATCCACCACTACCACTTCTATGAGGAGTTGGAAGACGAAGGGGGTTTCGTGTACCCCTACTTCGGCTGCGGGTTCGCCATGAGGATGGAGCTTATAAACACGTGAGTGGAATGGAAGTATAGAGTCAGAGAGCATGCCTTAGTAGGGTACATGGGTCATGTTGTAGTGATAGATCCTAACTTGAAGACTTCGAATCGCCTGTGGTGGTACCACCCTCTTATCTATTTCTACCGTGAAGCAGAAATGTTTGCATTTCTGTGTTTCGGTTTGAAGGGTAAGAGAGCCAGCGTAATTTCCGGCACATGAGGCAATCCATCTTAGTCCTCAAGGTTAGCAGCGCATCAAAAATACTCTAATATTAATACAGCGAGGTGAGATGTCTATGGGCGACGGTGACCACTTACCATCAGGTGGCCCGTTTGCTCGACTGCTCTCCTTATTCAATAAAAAAATGTTATCTTCATCAACGGCCGCTCACGCATTATTACACTGTTCGGTAATGGCAGACCAACGGGCATTCAATTCAATTCAATTAATTTATTTTGTGTGCAAATTCAAATACAAATACCTACAAAATTATTTATTGAACCAGAACATTCAAATTACAATAAAGTAACAATGTAGTTACAATGTATCTATAAGTAAGACATATCGGTACTGGCCTCATCGGCCCTCTTGCAGCATAGTAGATAGCAGGAATATAATGGCTTGGTGAGATACACTTCTATTAAAACTTAAGACTAATTAAAAATTTAATAAATTACAAATGTCAGCCTAAAGTATCTACAATGATGTTAAATAATAAATTATGTCAAAGTAAAAATTTAAATTTAAATCCACTATTCCTTAGTGAACAAGGACGCTTCGCGAAGCCTATGAACGTCCCAACCTAAGATACTTTCTAAATTTCTGGGCGGAGCTGGGTTGGCATCTTTAAGTGATCCTTTGTCCAAATGCGGAAACAGGAGTCCTTCAACCTAACCTAACCTATGGGTTATGCTATGATCTCTCTCTAAGGGAAAATAACCTTTAATTCGTGGCGACCCGCTATCATCATCATCAGCCCATGTCGTCCCACTGCAGGGTATAAGCCTCCTCTCTTTTGTGCCACCCTATACGATCCTGTGCTAGTCGCATTCAGGTCTTCGATGCGACTTTGGCGACCCACTATCTATATGACCCCCAAATCTAGTGCTTCTTATTATAAGTGTTAAAATGTTAGGCTAAGATCGCGCTGTGGGGTGTTGGGGACCAAGATTTCTCCACAGTTATAACATATTTTTTTACTAAATTCTCAATATTACTAAGATTTGCCCTGCAGTAGGACATCCATGGGTAAGGAAAAATTAAGTAACAAGAAGCAATAATTCTATCATAACTATGTATGTAGGAGTAAAATAAAATAAAACTACAAAATAATAATAATTTGTTTTTTTGTATAATACAACTGAGTCCAAATTAGTTAATTTAATGCTTATTGTTAATGTAATTAAGGATCGCCACGACACAGAGTCGCCCTAGTGCGGGGTTCAGTCAACTTGAAAACGTGTAAAAATTTGTTGTGGTAAATAAATTGTTTTGTATTTGTAAGTAACTAACCTGTGATAAAATTCTTGCTGGCATAACAGAAAAATTGTCAGTATTTTTAAAGGTTTACGAGTTTGAGCTTTACAGTAAACCCTGGTCATTTGTTTTAGGTTATTTACCCGCTCAAACAGTGACGACTTTCATGCAGAACACGAATTCACCATCGACCCAGCGTACGAACTAGCTCAGCTGGTGTACAAGGGTGAGGACAAATCTGGACCTCTACTCACAGCTGACGTCAGTTTCTGCATAGTGTCGGGGGACAACTGTGCCACGTATCCGAGGCAGTTCGATATATGTGTGAGTATTCAAGGCAGTTCTACATAATAACGTGTAAGTAGGTTCTCAAGGCAGTTCGACATATGGGTTGACAGATTGAGTACTCGATGCCACTCGACGTGTGGGGATCCGATGGTGTTCGTGTGACTACTAAATTTATTGGATCCAGTCATCAACACAGATATGTTATTGGTGCAAATAGAACTACTACTAAATTATAGCCAATGAAACGCAACGTACCTACTACCTAATGTTGACCTGAGATCAAACCTGGTTCACTGCCCACTACGCCACCGACACTCTTCATCGCAACATCTTTCACTCTGATGTCCACATCGTTCTAAATATGGTATTGTCGGCAGGGCAGTGCCATACCTGAGGAGTCGATATTCTTCGCCGTGAAGACTTGGAGCGGCTTCCATGACACCAGGGTGAAAGTCGTTAAGAAGACCTGGGGGCGGCACGTCACTAATATCTTGTTCTACAGCGATACGACTGGTAAGTTACTCGCATAATAAACAAGTACAGAACACGGCCAAAACACTACCAAAACAACTCCTATTCAACTGATCCTAGTCATCCCGTGGAACGGCCTACCAGAGCAAGTTGTGAATGCTGAAACTATAAACCAGTTTAAGGATGGAAAGAAAGAAAGAGAAGAAGAATTTATTTCCAATAGCGCACACATACAAACAATTAGGTACAGAAGATAAAAATGATCATAATTACAAACAAATATAAATAAAAGTAATTAAGTTTGTTGAAGGTGGTGTGCAGCACCGAAAAAAGGGGACTGCCTCAGCCTCTAACTAAAGGCCGTTTAATTTGGTCTAGTGTTTTCGCCACATTATGGTACTCGCCACTGACTATCCGATCGGTTTACACCACTGTCCTTCCTCATTGTACTTACCCACTTTGCTAAACACTTGACCAATTTAAATTATTGTGATTATAATTAAAGTTTCATCGTACCGCGAGTAGTCATAAAAACCCTCTGTTATAATGAGCTGATATGTCTATGAACAACGGCGACCGCTTACCAGCAGGAGGCCGTTTGCTCGTCTGCTCTCCTCACTCTTACTTTACTCTCTCATCTAGATCCGTCCATCCCCGCCGTGGATACAGGGGTGCCAAATACAAAGAATGGCCACTGCGCGAAAACGATAGCCATTCTTAAAGACGTAACTAGAAGGGTACAGAAGATGCCTCACGTCAAATGGATATTCTTGGCTGATGACGACACTATACTTGGGTGAGAGTTCTCTTTAAAATACAGTAGTATTTACAGGAATATAGGCTTCTGCGCCAAAACAAACGGGAAAGACTTGCTTCTTCAGTTCACTTTTCAGTCGTATCCTCATTTATGAGGATCGTGAATCGTGATCATTCAACGGAATTAAACACGTAGAATGGACTTTATTGGCAGATTTAATAGGGTGGTTTGCCATAGCCTTCCCCATTACACACAATGGTTATCTCAGTGTGCAGGTTACCTCACATTTTTTTTTTCACCGTTAGAGTAGTTGGTTAAAGTGCGTAAGTCTTTCGAAAAACCAAAAAGCTCATTACAGTCTGTGAGCTCTTAGAAAATGATTCGGCTCTAGGAGACTTCGGTCATATTCGGTTATTGACAGCGATAGACGAATGTATGACAGAGACAAAGACCGATTTTACTCTATACCGGAATCCATTTCTCACAGATTGTAGTTTCTAACCTGGATCTGGACATTACAACCCAAACTACCTGAACTAATAGTGAGTCGGTTTTAGCGTGCAACGCCTTTGTGAAGTTCTGACGTGCTACCGCGGTGGCGACGACGCCTACACTGTGCTCGGCGAGAGATACGGCTACGGCTACCGGAGGAAGCAGACCGCGACTGAAGGTGAGACCCTTACCACTGAATTCAATCACTGATTTCAAGGGATCCTTGATGATCATTGTAGATCTTCTGAGAGGCTGCGGTTAAAAAAGTTTGAGAAAGGCTGATCTACTCGTAAAAAGGTCTACCATTTAACTGAAACGACACTTAGGCAACTCGATGCGAATAGTGTCTGATTTAAGGTTCCAGGCGCCTTAGTCTAATATGATTTCGGTGCTCTGCTTGCCCTATGTCAGCTTCGGCAGCGATCGAAGCGAAATTCCTGCGCGGATTTAACAGATTAGATTAGGTTAGAAAGATAAGATGTAATGTAATAGAAAGATAAGGCGGAAGCGAGCGATGCTAGCTCGAAATTTCGATTTGGATCCGACAAATGGTGGAGGACTAGGGCGGGAGCGAGCGAAGCTAGCTTGAAATTTCGGCCGGTCAGATCAGATGGTCAGATTATGGTCGCGGGGAGGGATGGGAGCGGGAACGCTCGCTTCTAAGATTTCATCTGTTACGTCCCCCACATCGCCCAGCTAACTAAGGCGTCTCATAATGCTGTGGTCACATCAGGTTTCGACTACGTAACGCTCGGCAGTGGCGCGGTGTTCAGCGTCGGCGCGGCGCAGATACTGTCGGACTGCTGGTGTCGCCGGGCGGACCACGCGGACGACATGACGCTCGGCGTCTGCGCCAATCTCCAAGGGCTCAGTCTCACGCACTCGCCGCTCTTCCACCAGGTATGTACTTAGAGGATGTTCCTCTAAGCTAAGTCTTAGCATTGTTTGTAAGACGCGGGAGGGAGCTCGACCAAACCAAATCGATGTGATTTAATGTTAGAGTTTGCGAGCTTCTTTGTAACTGCTACTCATGAAATTAGTTTACGAACATATAAATATCAGAAATACTGAGACTTTGTCTCCCAGGAAAAAAAGAAACTGATTTTTCTTAGCCTGGTTGGAACAGGCCACCTCAGCGGTAAAGATTCATGAGTATAAACTCTATAGAAAAGTGGTAGAGAAATAGGTTTTTAATGTATAAATTCAGTATAACTCTCAGGCTGAGTGTCACCTAGTCTATCCATTCTGAGAGTCATACTGAATTGAAATCTATACTGGTTTTTTCCCCTAGAACCGTCCACAAGACTACCCACGTGAGTTGCTGGCGCGCGACCGCCCCGTCTCCTTCCATCGTCACTATATGCATGACCCAGTCAAGGTGTACGCTACATGGTTCCAGCACGATGACCTGGCTCTAAGACAACGAAGGCCTAAAGAGGAGCTTTAAGGTCAGGGTTATCAATAATCGTCGTATATGTTCCTGAACCAGTCAAGGTGTACGCTACGTGGTTCCAGCACGATGACCTGGCTCTAAGACAACGAAGGCCTAGATAGTAAAATATTGACCTAGCCCATTTAATCGGCGTGTATACTCTTTGTTTGGATGGTATACGCTACATATACAAATTCAATGGGTACATGACATGGTTTATTAATTAACTCTTTATTGTACAAACACAGAATATATTACAAACTTAGACAAAAATATGTGAAGCACAAAGGGCGTGACTTATCTCTAAGAGAGATCTTTTCCAGCAAAGCCCATGGTTCCGGGATGATGATCTGACTCTTAAACAACGAAGTCCTAAAGAGGTCAAGGTTATCAATTGACCTATCCAGTGGCTGTGTACTGTTCATCTGAATCCGTCAAGGTATAAGATGGTTTCAGCACAATGACCTGGCTCTAAGACAACGAAGGTCTAAATTTAATTTTATTTTCGATCTCAAATAAATCGATATTCCACTTGCAATCGGGGACCTAAAACGGTTACTCGAATTATTTTATGCAGTACATACAAAATTGAACACTGAAAGCATGCTGTTAAGGTTGATACAACAAATAGTTTTGTCAAATATCGGTATCGGTTACCGGTATTTAACTACCTTAACAGCATGCGTTCTGTGCTGCAGAATAGATATTGGTAACCATTTTTGGTCACTTTGATCACTGTATCTTTATTTATTGTGAAAGAGTCCTATGTAGGAACTCTTGTTGTATAATCTAACTATTGTTTTTCTCGAATCAATTCTATCGTTACCCTTTTTATAATTTTGTAACAAATAGTGACTAATCATTTTACACTTACATTTAGAATATTTACAATATTTTTTTCATTTTTGTTTGTAATTGAAAAAAAATATTCGTTTACAAAATATTAATTAACATTTCACATTAAACTATAACCTCCACACTAGGCGTTGCCTGTGTCGTGGAGATTACATACACACACTGACCACTTTACAATGATAGGGGGCGTCCATTAATTACGTGAGGTGTTCAAGGGGGAGAGGGGGTCAAGCTAAATCTTACTCAACCTCGGGGGGGGGGGGGGGGGGGGGGGGGGGGGGGGGTTTCTAAAATATCATGTAATTTTTTTTAGCAAAAAACGGTGTAAAATGGCGTGAAAGTGAAATCAAATTAAAGTAATAAATTTCAAGAGTAAAAATATGAGAAAATTCGACACAATAGTGTTTGTCGTCCGAACCCCACGGAGCAGCACAATAGCCCTTCCATTGTTTGAGCGCTATCGACCAGCCGTATCGATACGCGCGACTCGACGAACGTTGCAGCGTAAAGAGCCGAGTAGCAGCGACGCACGTACAGGTTCTAACCTGCTTTGTTGTTTTTTTATTTTTTTATAATCCAACGCGTTCATAATCAAAACACAAATATTAAAAAATCTCACGTGAGATTAGGAGAGGGGGGGAGGGAGTTCAGGAAAATCTCACAAAATCTCACCAGGGGGGGGGGGGGGGGGGGGGGGGGTGTACAAAATCCTAAAAAATGCCTCACGTAATTAATGGACGCCCCCTTATGTGTCAATTTAACATTCACATTCCAGAATTAGAATTAAAATTAAATTTAAAAAAAAAAAATTATTTAAATGCTGTAGGTTTCTATTTCGCCCACTTCACTGTACACTGCAGTAGCTCATTAAAATTTCTATGAAAATATTCTATTTAAAATGTTTATATACTTTTTTGTATTTTCTTTCGAAATTATGACGAAACCGTGGTCTACAGCTCATTTTATGATTTAGGATAAATAATATTTTTTATTGTAAATAAATTGTTGACAATTCCAATCGTAATGTTGCATATAAATTGTTGACAATTCCAATCGTAATGTTGCATATAAATTGTTGACAATTCCAATCGTAATGTTGCATATAAATTGTTGACAATTCCAATCGTAATGTTGCATATAAATTGTTGACAATTCCAATCGTAATGTTGCATATAAATTGTTGACAATTCCAATCGTAATGTTGCATATAAATTGTTGACAATTCCAATCGTAATGTTGCATATAAATTGTTGACAATTCCAATCGTAATGTTGCATATAAATTGTTGACAATTCCAATCGTAATGTTGCATATAACTTTTATTGCTATTGCCAGCGCGTACCTAGATTTATTATTGTGATTATTATTATAAAATTTTAATTGTAGTTAAATTTATAAATAATAAAATTTAATATTTTTTGTAGTTACGTGTTTTATTCGTAACTCTGCACATTTTTTTATTTTTTTTATTCAAATTTTACACAGTACAGTAAATACAGTTATATATAAGTGTATACCGCCAAACTGCTTAGCAGTTTATCGGCGGACTTATTGCTCCCTTTTATACATATAGTATAGTATAGTAGTGCACGTAGTGAGTACGCGTCAGCGTCACACACACACATCAACACATTATAGATCACTAATATTAACGAACCTAATATATAATTCCCTACCTACTATTAACTAACACGCACCGACTTCTGCATAAAAATAAAAACCGGTCAGGTGCACTGCACATTCGTAAGTGCAGATGCTAATAAAAATAATAATTGGACAAGCTAGATTTTCTATTGATAAGGGGTAATTTTAGGATTTTTTTGTCTGGAAAATCCTTTTCTACCTTGGGGGGTAAACTAATAATATGGGGGTATCGGAGATTGAATAGAATATAAATACATGTATTGCCAAATACTAATAATTTTAAATAAAGCGCTATAACAAACCACTATGTATATTTGGCAAAAGGGGGAAAGGGCGGATGCTGACATACTCGGGTACCAAATATGCAGCGCTGTTTTTCATTTTCTCCCTTATCCCAAGATGTTAGTTCGAGCGATATTGATAGTATACATATTAATAAAACATGGGTAATTCATCAAACCATCGGCATCGCCTATATGGTGGTTTGTTTACATTATGCACAAGTTCTATTGAATCCGACTTTATATCTTTTCTTTCATTGTTTAATTATTATTATTTTTTTACCCACTATCACTATCGCTCCCACTAACATCTTGGGATAAGGGGGGGAAATGAAAAACAGCGCTGCATATTGTGCCAATGTAATGTTTGATTATATAATATTGTCTTCTACTTATATAATATTAGATTAGGATTGTTCAACTTTTTCATAGATTTGTGGTGGTTTGAATTTTTTATTATTATTGTCTACTGAACCCGCATTTGACCTCGATTTCGCCTGATAGTAAGCGACGATGAGGTCGACGATGGAGCATGCGGGTCCAGTAAATGCCTATTCCTTTGGCCTTGAAGATCCCAAGGTTGTAGGTTTCGGGAAATACAGACAGAAATGCAGGCTGTTCCATTCCTTAGCCGTTCGCATAATGAACGAAGAAGCAAATCGCTTCGTACGAGCAGATGGGATATCAACAACATAAGGATTTTGAAGGTTTGAATTAAAAGGTTTTATTAAAAAGATATTAAGTCGTTCTTGGTTTGATGACAGTAAATTAATAAATACATAATTAACTGAATCATTTATTGACAAAATCATGGAGTGTAGTAGTCATAGTCAGGCAGTATGAACGGTGGACCTGGTGACAGGTCCTGGCACCTGGAAACAAAATAAATATTAAAAGTTAATTTTTTGTGAGGGCTTCAGAAGAGTTGAGTTCGTATCGGAGTATCGGAGGATTTCTGGAGGAGGGGATTTGAACCCTAAAAATCTTCCCCTTTTTTACGTTCCTGAGCTGAGACGGGTCAGAGGATTACACAGAGTTGTCTGATGATCCTTCGACCCCCTCTTCTTATAGCAACGTACACATTTAGGGTTAGGACCCCTTCCGGGTCCACTGACCCTAGAATTTCGAAGAGGTCCTGAAAGAAGACGGGGTCAAAAGATTTCTTAGGGTATGAACTCCCAACGGACATAAAACTAGAGTTTCAACTTGGGTGTTACACATAGTCCCTTGTATAGGGAATGCCTAGAAGACAGTGAGATGATTGAGCATGTAAGTAGAAACAGTGGAGCCAGCCGGATACCTTCGCTACTTCGGTGACCTGGGTTGGCGGAGATGACATCGTGGGGGAAATGCACCAAAAGGTACTCCCACTTATGCGTGGAGTCAGTGTTGAGTTGTTAACTCTCATACAGGAATAAGAATACCTACCTGAGACATAAGATTTTACAATAGTATACCTATAGAGTATAAGAATTTGCGACAATCTAAGTACAGCCCCATGGTATGTGCTCATTAAATAAATTAATAAACTACAGGGATACTGTATATAATTCGAATATAAGTAGGTGTATGTATGTGGGAAACAATGCTTTTACACGCATATTAAAAAAAACGAAATGTTTAAGTTATCTGTGCCCTTACAGGGTCTGTATGAGATTCATGTAGGTAGGTATGTACCTTGGAGTTTCTCCCGCGCTTTTGTGGCATCCACGTCAGCTTTGTTTCGTTTTGTCTTGCAAATTGTTTTACAGTAGTGCTTTTCTAGTAAGAATGGTGTTTCTTGCTTGAAGAACTTCGACAAGGTGTGAATAATGTGTGGGACAGTGAAGTAAAGTCAAATAAACGCTGCAGCCCGATCCGAACTTGGCTGGATTTTGAAGAGCCATACTGCGTCCGGGACGCCTTCTTCTTTGGTTCGGATGGTGTAAAAGCGTGGAAGATTCTCCCAGATAGCATTGAAATTTGTCACACCAGCATTTTAATGAAGACTTGAAAGAGTTGTTTACATCAGACATGGCTGTATGAGCTCAGTTCCCTTTGCATTAAGAAAAACAAGGTATGTACCTTATGTACCATATAGAAGCAAATAAAGATTGAACTGAATTGATATAAAACTGGACCTACTTGTCACAAGTATCGTAGCAGGCGACGCGCAAGCGCGGTTGCCACTTGTACTCCCGCTTCAGGTTCTCGCACTCGACCTCGCAGGGGTTGTTGTAGGTCTTGTTGCCAGCACACGTGGGGATTTTGATCGAGGGGCAGAAGCACCACGGCTCCCGGCCTGATACCGCTCCTAGGGTGCATATTGTCACTGGAAGGGCAAGTGATAAAGTTTTACGACATTCATCATCATCAGCAGCCCACTCTAGTCCACTGCTGGACATAGGTTGAGCCAGGGGGCGACATGAGTCCGATCTTCGGCTCTTCTCATCCAGTCTTGGGATCGTCAAGGCGAGAGTGAATAGAGTAGATCCTTTTATAAGCCGGCGTACTCCATCTTCGATCTCATCCATACTTACCATCAGGTGAAACGGGCTATTCTTTTCTGAGAAGTCTTGAGTTGGTATCCTTTGTTAGTAAATTTTGTGTCAGCCTAGTGTTTTGAAAGTTACTTCAGGTAAAATAAATGGGTATGAGCATCGAATGTACAGACGTATTCACGTCAAAGATTCCATGGTCGAAGAATTGTGGGGAAATTCTCATTTTTGGACCTCTAAGGAAGGACAGTTTATGGGGCTTGATTTTGGGTACCATAGATAGTAAGTATCACTATCATCAGCCTATTAATGTCCCCACTGTTGGGCTGCCTCCCCTTGACCAAGGGAGTACGGGTCATGATCCACCGAGAGCGGACCCAGTGCTGATTGGTGGATTTCACACACCTTCGGAAACTTTTCATTTCCTCAGACATGCAGGTTTCCTCGCGATGTTTTCCTTCACCGCTTGAGCAGGAGTCGATAAATGTACGTTCGAAAAAAACCGAAAAACTCATTGGTATGGTTTCGAACCAGGATCTCCCGCATGGGAGTCCGACATCCTAGCCACTAGGCCACCCACTAGAGCGGGCCCAGTGCTGTTGGTGGATTTCACACACCTTCGGAAACTTTTCATTTCCTTAGACATGCAAGTTTCCTCACGATGTTTTCCTTCACCGCTTGAGCTGGAGTCGGTAAATGTACGTTCGAAAAAAACGAAAAACTCATTGGTACATGGCATTGTTTCGAACCAGGATCTCCCGCATGGGAGTCCGGCATCCTAGCCACTAGGCCACCGACGCTCTGATAGTAAGTATAACATGGTATAACTGTCACCTCTTATCCCATTAGTACCATTACATAAATAGTTCCCAAACGGAAAAAAAGATTAACTTTTTTTCTTCTTTTTTTTTGATTTCGACCCATTATAGGGCCATGTCCGCCTCATAAGGGTAGGTAACACAATCTCTAAATCACTACACTGCTGCCCTGAGACAGCGGTTCGAGCGCTGTTTCAGAAAGTGGCTGGTTTTAAATATCTGGACATTACGTTTTGTGTTTTGTACTTACATGCAAATAAAAACTTCATTGTTTTAGGGAATCGCAGATTATTATAGTCACAAAAAATATGCTTAACTCATAAAGACCTAAAAAACTATTAAAAAAATCTTGTTCACTACTAATTGCGTTTGTTCTTTTATATTAAACGACAAGCCGGTATAAGCGCACGGGACGAAAGACACGGGGCATAGCCGCGTGTACTTCAAATTCTGCCAGTCTTAGATTACTCCGTTACGTCTAGATCACTGCATCTTATAAAAGAAACCAGAGAATTTAACCTGTTGATACTGATGAATGAAAAAGTAGTCTCCCTCCCCGGGGCGGGTGTTCGTTCCTTCATGTCGTGTATTTCGAGCTCCACCTTCTCTAGTACCGAAAAACTTCCAAATACCAACTTTTCAAACACTTTCCAATTTTTCACACATCAACAAAGTTTGGAAAGGATCAAAGAGGCCCGAAGTTCGAAGTGCGAAGTGCCCCATTTGTCATTCGTCACACGAAGTTCTCTAAGTACCAAGTACCCGCCAACTTACATTTTTCATCGCGGACCTTTTTCTGAATCTGTGCAGCTAGAGCAGCCGATATAAGACCGTGAATGGTTACGATAAGGTGTTTTTGTATTGCAGACGAGCAAACTGATAATCTGATGGTTAGTGGTCACCGTCACCCATAGAAAAATCACTATAATTTTCCACTAGAGGATTTTAGATGTGCTCTTAATCTGGAGGATTTAAAATTGATTGTCTCATGTGCCGGTGTAATTACGCTGACTTTCTTATTCTTCAACCGAAACACAGCAATGCAAACATTGCTGCTATGCGGCAGAAATAAGTTAAAGGATGGTACCACTACAGGCTGACTCTGCACAGAGTCATACCCCTTCACTACCGTTTGTTAGCCGGTTAATGTAATGATAATCCTGACATCGAACTTTACGATTACGAAAATTTACGAAAACCTATTTGTTTGGTATCTCCCCTACTTTCCGTTAAATTTTATGTTTGTGGCAACCCCGCTACTTAACTTAGGTTTTAAAAAAATACTACTGTCACTTTCACTTTTCGCCTCCCTCTCGTATCAGCGACACAGCACGTGCTCGAATATTAATTCTCGTTTTTCTATTGACTTAACCCAAAAATCCACACTCCTTGATCCCTATTTTCACCCCTAATCGGTCCTACCCCTGAATCGATTCGTTTCCCTCCCAATTTCCACGAAAGTTATATTTTTATGTGTCAGTGGTTCCAGCCTGCTCTTCGTCAGGTGAGTACCTAGCATACCCCTAAGTTATTTATTACAACCCCCTACAAATCGAAAGGAAAACTGTCGCCTAACAACATCGAAAAGGGAAGAACCAAAATTCGCAGGGTTTTCTCGAACCCACCCCCCAATCGCGGCCTATCCCAGGCTGTGCACCCTCTATGCTCCAGGGTGGACACAATTACGGAACACTATTAAAAAAAAATGTCACCATTCGGCTGATCATTTTTATGATAAAAAAAATTATTTTTACGTTATTAAAAAATCCTCGTGGTCATACTGCTGTTTGTCACTATTAATTCAGCCTGTATTTTCATATGGGTACAGTTCTACCTAGAAATGTAATTACTAATACCTACCCCTTATTTTAATTAGGAGTCAATTCTGCAACATGTACCAAACCGATTTCAATATGTCTCATATTTTCGAAAACTTTGAAGGGCGGTTTCTCCCACTAAAATATGATGTAAAGTAAAATACACTATATTGCACAAAAAGAAAACAACAAACAAAAGATAGTTGTTGTTTTTTTTTTTAAGGCAAAGGGAACTGAGCCCATACAGCCATGTCTGATGTAAACAACTCTTGCAAGTCTTCATTAAAATGCTGGTGTGACATATTTCAATGCTATCTGGGAGAATCTTCCACGCTTCTGCACCATCCGAACCAAAGAAGAAGGCGTCCCGGACGCAGTATGGCTCTTCAAAATCCAGCCAAGTACGGATCGGGCTGCAGCGTCTTATTTGACTTTACTTCACTGTCCCACACATTAATCACATTTAGTAGACGTTCTTCGAATAAAAAACACCATTCTTACTTGAAAAGCACTACTGTAAAACAATTTGCAAAACAATGAAAAAAAGCTGGTGTGGACGCGACAAAAGCGCGGGAGAAACCCAAACAAAAGATAGAAAAGGAAATAGTGAAGTACAATTTATGGCCTATGAATTTTGGCCGAAAAAAATAATACGGGTCGGTTATTTTTCAATGCCCTTCAATATATCTTAAAATGAATCTGTTTCGTTAATTACCGCCCTAAACTTAGTGTACAATCCGTACCACGCACACCTAGTTCATAAGTTTTGTTTACATTAGCGACAGTTATTGTAGGTAGTTTTAACTTTTGTTTCGTTCTGTCGAATATTAATGTCCAGTGAGGGTAGTTTTTATCGTTGATTGCACAGACACAGACTCGGAAACACAGCCCTTGAGACAGCAGCTATTTGCGCGCGCGTCACCGAATTTCGTCATCGCTTATGAACTATCACCTCCATGGACTCCTCGCAGTGCTGATACAGTGATATAAAAAACTGCCTGAATTTCGGGCATTGTCGGCGCCGACGGGTGATCTCGGGCTGAGACGCTGGTGAGTTGGTTTTTCATGGGTATTTATTACCTGCCCTGGACATTATCGCGTTCCCCCTTAGTTTATTTCGCCCTCGAAAGATCCTTGGAATCGCTGGGGATCGCACACTTAGACTAAGAAAGATTTAGTTTTAGTATTACTATAGATTTTTCTTTTATTCAAATATTAACGAATAATAAAATTACCACCCTTATTTTTTTATCGTAATTTTGCTAAAAAATGCCCAAACGAAATTTCCCCATGAAGAAGTTGCAGTTGGCATTTTAAAATAAGTTCATCGGTTTGAACGTATTCTTGCCTTCCAGGAGGGAGGAAAAAATAATGAATCGACAAAAATATTTTACAGTATGACCACGAGGAAACATACATTTTTATGGGCCCTCACTCACTTTTATCTAGTACACTCAGTTTTAAGTAAATACCTTAATGTATCCAGGACAGTTATCTACCCCATATTGATAGCATTAATGCAAAACAACTGTTCACCCAATAATACCAAAATCTGATATCCGTTCATTACCTACTTGTCAGCACCTACACCGAGGGAACCATATCTCGGATATTGGACGGCATGACTGCAAGATTTTGAACAGGAGCGTATTTACTTAGTGGCCCCAGGGCTTGGCTTTTGGACCCTAAAGAAAGCTGCGAAATATCACACACGAGGGGAATTTGGTATGGGGAAGACACAAAAGATCTTCATGGATCGAAGTATCGCTTGTGTTATCCTGGTCATAGATTTAGACAACAGTAACAGTCCATAGATGTTTCATCAAAAAAAACTGTTCCAAACAAATTGAATCGCAACTGAAGTCCAATGCGTGAATTTTGACAATTGTGTCGACCGTAAACTGTAAACAACAAAAATAGAGATCAAAATACTAATTTTCTTTATATGATGTTCTACCACTTGAGACCCCTCGTCCTATCAATTTTCAATCCCTTTTAACCTATGTTGATCATCATCATCATCAGCAGCAGCCTACTCTAGTCCACTGCTGGACATAGGCCTCTTCCAGGGCGCGCCATTGAGCCCGATCTTCGGCTCTTCGCTTAGGAGTGAAATAATACTACAGATGGTATGGATCCGGCAACCTAACCTCCAATTGCACTTGGAATGCAAAACACTAGGCATTCCCAATGTACACGACTCTCCCTTAATCTCGAAACTGTTTTTTTCAAAACAGACGCCAAAACGTTCGAGTTATTTTCAAGATTCTAACACGGTCATTGGTCAAATTCCAGTGTGTACACTAGCAGGGACCATTTATAAAAGAAAAAAAAAAGAAAAATAGTTAACAATATTTTACATTAGTAATTTAGTAAGTCTAGATTGTTTATTTTTACCCCTCTGTTCATTTTACCCCTTACTTCCCAATCCGTTACAGTTCATGTTATATGTATATAACAAGTGGATCAAATTGTAAAATATTCTAACATACTGTAAAATGCATGAAATTTCTTATAACTGTAAACATACTGTTACAAATTCAGCAAGTTACCTACTTAAATCGAATCGAAAAAAATGATAGTGTAAATCACTAGCAGGGTCCATTCATAAAAGAAAAAAAGCTGGACTGCAGAGGACCAGGACCTTTTTTTCTTTTATGAATGGTCCCTGCTAGTGATTTACACTACAATTTGACAAATGACCGTGTTAGAATCTTGAAAATAACTCGAACGTTTTGGCGCCTGGCGCCCTGACCAAGTCCTCACCAGACTTAGAGCCAGGATGACTGGCTTCTGTTCGTATTCAATACGTCCATTAGCAAGACAAGAGATGACTAATTAATGATGTGGGTTGAATGAATAGAGGGTAGGGTATAGGTACGGGTACTTCACGCCAGCATGACGTTGCTCTATGAATTACACAAGCAGATCACAGAATTTAAGAAAAAATGTTATTCCGCTCTAATTTTGCGTAATATCTTCTATTTGTGTGCATCTTGAGTAATTCATTACAGTACAGATGATTAATAAAATAAGCGAGTGGCAGTGTACAGGGCAAGTCTCAGAATTATAAGATGTCTCTTATATTACTCATTATTAATTTGACGGTCATTCTACAAATAAGACATGTATTTTGACATGTATATTTCAAATTGTGTAGTATGAAGCAAATAATTCTATTATATTCTATGTTTTAGTAGGTACCTAGGTGTTAATATATACTAATTAAATTAGGTACCTACTTATTGTTTTAAATTTTACTATGGGTAAGTAAATCCTGAGAATAAGGAAATTTTATTTATTAATTACGTAATCTCTATTTACGACAATAACCTTTGTGTATATAATTATGACATGTACACATAGTTAATTGGAAATTTCACCATACAATGTAATTTGCTATGGTTTCTCGGATTACATGAAACTAAAAATTAATTTAACTGTTAATTTTTATATAAAATTGCATTACTCCTTACTTTTACGGCTTTACGGGAATATTATAATTACAGAAATTTAAAATGATAAAAATCGTGATCACTCGTAAGTAATTACAAGTGATCCATTGAAACAGAAATAATTAATTGTAATTTCAAAATAAACCTCAATATCACTGTCGAGATTCATTTACTGCCTTCCTGATAATCATTACGTATGACTGTTCTCAAAACTAAAATAATCTCCAATCTTGATAGAAACTACTGAACTAATTTTGATCAGATATCTATGCCTAAGAATTTTCTCGGATCTTCGGTTGTTGAGGTTTCAAGCCGAAGGCAAACATAGAAAGACATTACGCGTCAATCCAATAACACCATTTTTTCTTATTGGTATAGGAAAAAACAAAGCAATTAGCGACGATGTATCAAATGATAGGATACAGAACTGCTGTGCAAGCGTTGTGCAAAAAAAAACATTTTTTTTTTCACTTAGTTACCAATTTTAAAAAAAAAACTTATTCAAATTCGTCGCTACGTTTACATTCGCTAACTTAATAACGTAATATTGTATACTTAATTATTTTCGGCTTAGGCTTAGGAACATACTGGTTCGCAACAGAACACTAGTTTAGTGATTGTACCCAAACTTCAATATGCGACTTTAAAAAGGTAAAAAATTGCAACTTCCTGTTCGGCCTTAACCACCTATAGTGGAACACGTTTTTCTATATTCTAAAATAATTAATTTTATCGCCTCTATAAACTTATTTAATCGTGTGTGGTGTTCAGCATCTTGGGCTTCAATAAAGTGCTAGAAATCAAAACTGTCTGTTTCCTTACAAGTGAAACTACCAGCCGCTCTAAACAATGTGAGGAACAGACTTTTCACACTGACGGAGACTTTCACACTTTCCGATTAATATTACTTACATGCATCATACACAAACTAGTAATAAATAAATGAGGTACATTTTCCGAGTAATCAATCGCCTTATGTTGAAAAATTTGATTATATTAAATTGTGACTTTTCTTTCGATTGCAATTCACAAAAACAAAATTTCAATTTGTTCGACAAGTACTTTGAATATAGGGGAAAAGTACAATGATGGGTATTCGTTATGGAAGGTCGTTCCCCGTGGTACTACCGCAATGTCCAACTGGTTGGTCCACGGGGAATTATTTTTCCCCGTGGACCAACAATGGGAACTATCATCATCATCATCAGCAGCCTATTAATGTCCCCACTGATGGGGCACAGGCCTCCCTTGCACAAGGTGGTACGAGCCATGATCCACCGAGCGGGCCCAATGCTAATTGGTGGATTTCACACGCCTTAGGATTTTTTTCATTTCCTTAGACATGCAGGTTTCCTTACGATGTTTTCCTTCCCCGATAAAATGTACATAAGTCTTCGAAAAAACCCGAAAAACTCATGGTACATGGCATGGTTTCGAACCCGGACCTCCCGCATGGGAGTCCAGCGTCCTAGCCACTAGGCCACCGGCGCTCTATGGGAACTATCATAATAAATAATGTCGGTCCCTCAGTTAAATTAATTTTATCAAATAATTAGGTCCAACTCCGAATTAAAATTTAAGAAACCCCCGACTTATCCCTGTGGAGGTCCTTTACCTTTATCTGGCCATCATCAGGTCCTCAAGGTTTCAGATCAGAGAAGTCACCCACCGTGGTCCTAAATTTGATCTCAAACTCGAACCTCCTAACTATAACCGTTGCAATGCAGACATCCCATCTAACACCAAAGATGATACTCCAAGATCTTGGGAACCCCTGGCCCAATTTTTATCAGACTTGGATAAGAAACTTGACAGTATCTCTGTTAAATAAAAACCCCGCATCCAAATCGGACCACCGGTTGTTGTGATGTCACAAGAACTCACAGAGAAACGGAACATAAGTACGCGACAAACTCATAACACCCCGGTGTTTTAAAACCAGTTAAAAGTGCAGTAAAAAGCCCAGTCGACGCAGTCATAGCCCAATGCATGTTAGAACTACTCGCCCACTCAGAATCACAAAAGTAGAAATAGAAAATCCTTTATAGGACCATATAGGTACCTACATATGACAAAAATTATCTAAGAAATATCACAAGATGAGTAAGATTCTAACATGACCAAATTTTCATTCTAACAAGTGGTAACATATTATATGATCTACTAAAAGTCGCTAGATGTATAGATACCTATATATCTAGCAACGCTGGTTAAAAAAAAGTAAAATCAGAAATTTTCGCGTGGACTGCAATCTATCAGGTGTACAATCACATTCTTGTTTCCCCTACAGTATTTGTAATTTATTAAAAAATAATTATCAACTTGGTTTTTAAGACACTTTCTTCATCAATTGACGCAAAATCAGAACAATGAAGGCTTTGATTGCACGTAAGTAATAAATAATAGATTTAATTAGTATTTTTTTTCGCAAAAAAAGTGTCCTCTCCGTACAAAATATCAATCAGGCGCTGAAATCGGTTACCTAAATCCGAATATGGCAGTGCACACAAAATTGATTACAAAAAGCAGACGGACAAAGTAGAATCTACAATTAATATCGGTATTGGTAACCGGTATTTAGACCAAAACAATTTACTGTACATTCTCCATGTTCCTGGGAAAGTTTTAGCATATAATATACTAGCAAAATTCAGTGGCGTTGCTTGCCCTAGCATCTTGTCATGTTTAATAAAAAATGAACGTTTCCACCTTAACCGCATGCTCTTTGTATTCAATTTTGAATGTGCTGCAAAATTGATGGCGACCTCTTTCGTTTCCTGGTATAAAAGCATCCTGTTCTTAATACGTTATCACACGCAATAAAAATCCCCACAAAACATTTCAGTGATCCTAAGCAGCATCTTCGTAATATCAGCAACATCGGCGGCATCCCTGCATGGACTCCGTTGGTGCTTTTGCCCACTCGTGGAACTCCCGGTGTGTGTGGGCAACGAGACCTACCAGAACGTATGCCGCTTGATATGCGAGAACGAAGAGAGGAAACAGCAGAAATTGGAGCCTTTAGAAGTGAGATGTGAAGATGTCTGCGAAAAGTAGGTTTCCCTGCTAAATTCTTTAAATTGAAATTAAAGTAAACACCAGAATATAGAACACAATACAGAAGTATACAAGATTAATACATGCAGCACAAAACATCCGGTGCGGTACAGTGCCAAAAAGGGTACACCAGCTCAGCATAATGCTGAGGCAAGCCACAGCGCTGATTTTCAGCTGGCCCCTCAGTGACTGCACGGACGAAGAAAGCAACAGTGTGTGCGTGTTGTGTTGTATGAATGTGTTTGTTTTTATGAATGAGGATATTAGTGTGTATGTGAGGTACTGAGTGTGTGGGAGGGTGATGGCATGGCTTTAGCAGTCAACTATTCAGAGAGTGTGAAAACTTGGGATTGAGTTAAAAAAAAACGTCATAAGATAGTTACCAACTTAGGTCTAGGTCAGTTAGTTTAAGTCACACACTTTTTTAGAATTTAAACTATAATTTATTATCAGTGAGTATAATCCCTATTTAGTGAGTTTCATCAGTGAGTTGAGTACAGGTCGATTATCTAAAGCTGGCACGTTCACAGTACTCACACCAATGCAATTTTATTATACAATATGTAGTAATTAGTCAAACATTATACAGAATTTAACGAGCTTGTCCTCTTAAAGTTTTGCCAGATCCAATTGTTTCAGAAGACATTGTATTCTAACCTCAAAATAAACAATATTTAAAATAATGCGCGTCGGTCCGATGACTGAGCGCTAACCGGTTTAAACTTGTAAACATCACACTGTATTTCTTATCTATACCAATATTATAAAGAGGAAAGGTTTGTTTTTTTGTTTGTTTGTTTGAATTGAATAGGCTCCGAAACTACTGAACAGATTTGAATAATTCTTTCACTGTTGGAAAGCTACATTTTTCCTGAGTGACATAGGCTATATTTCATTTTCAAAAAAAATGGGGATCCTTACTTAAATTACGATAAAGTGTAAAAAAATATCAAAAAACTTCCTTACATCGCGTACGCTGCGAAAACTATTGATGATAGAACAAAATGATATATAACATTTTTTTAGAACACACCATTATCAACAAAAAAATCAGCGGCAGCGTGTCTCTAACTATTATAGTCATGTCACAATAAGCGTTTTTTTTATTAAAAAAAAAGAAATTAAAATACCACCGCTACAAAAAGCTCTTTATTTGTACCTTATCAAAATAAATGAATTATTATTTAAGACTGCTTCAATACCTTTATATTACTTTTTGAATTATTCGATTCTGACATTCCATTCAAAAGATATCACGAGTTTAAAACTTTGAAAAAATAAACTCCATTCGGCTACTTATGCGTTGTAGGGCGTCACTCGGGCAGGGGTACGGGAGGGGAGTTAAGATCACGAAATAAACGGTCGGCTCCCTACGTGATGGATGTGCGCGGAATTCATTAAAAATTAATGCCCGTGCGAAGCCGGGACGGGCCGCTAGTTAGTAGTAAAAACAATAACGATTTCAATCACGCTCATAAGCTTGTCCGCGTGCGAGTGAGACAGAGAGACTATTCATGTTGCGTATGTAGTGTGACGTCATGCCGCGTGCTTATTCACAGACACTACACAAACGCAACGTGTGAATGTGTTGTACGTGCCAGCTTTAGATAATCGACCTGTACCTAATCCGTATTTAATGACATTTCAAATTATGTGATTAAGTACGGATTAAATCATCAGTGAGAAAGAAGTGCTCCGACAAGTTTCGATCTAAGTAAGAGTATTTCGATCTAAGTTTTCGGATCGTCTCGCAAGGACTTACTTTTATTCATTTTTTTAATATTTGTTTCAGGTGCCCAGACGTGCCTCCAAAAGAGCGTACACCGAAGAAGCTTTTTGCTTATGATTATTTTGCATTCGGACGGAACGAGTAATAAAAAAATAAAGTAAAAAGATAACCATGTAATGTAAGGTTATAATTTAGTTACCTATATAAATAAATGAAGTAAAAAAAATGAAATGTAAAATAAAAAATGAGATTTTATTGTATAAAACCTGCTGTGGTGTAAACCGCTTCACTGCATTCACTAACTCTACCTTACCTACCAATGACACCTCAAGAACTCAAGAAAAAATCACCACCTACCTACATTATACTAATTGGACATTTTAAGAACCGATACTTTAAAAACGCCTTTTATTTTTTGAATAGAAATAGAATTTGTTCACATTCTGATTTTTTGCCACTTTTAAAAATAAAGGCGGGCGTAGGTAGGTGTGGTAGTACTTACGCCAAAACGCCATAATTATCAATTTACATGTAGCAATTTTTTCACAAATTTCAAACTCATACAACTTCATTAATTTCATACTCAATTTGTCTCGAAATTTCTCGGTAACTAGAGGGCAGGTTTAATGAAATGTGTTACGTTACGCTTGGTATTGTTTGAATTAGGGAATAGTACGAGTGAAAATATCTAATGTCAGTTTCTGAATTATTATAAGACGGGTACCTCGGCCTGCCTCCTAGGCCTGTCTCTAGCAACAATACAGTTAATATTTCAGATAGTTTTCTAATAAATATGAACATTAATATAACACATGACGAAGCTCGTAGAAAAATATTAATTCTGAGTCGACAACGATAGATACTCAATCAAAATCAAAATGTTTTTTATTGTAAGTAAGTACCTTATAGTACATTTTTACAACGTCATTCTTTTTTACTCTACCACCGCTTCGTAAGGTGCTGTAGCTGAAAGGAGAGAAGCGGCGCAAGAAACTTTCAGCAGCGCATCTTTTGAAAAAAAATATTTTTTTTATTTACTACTAAACCCGCATTTGTCCTCGATCTCGCCTGATGGTAAGCGACGATGAGGTCGACGATGGAGCATGCGGGTCCAGTAAATGCCTATTCACTCTGGCCTTGAAGATCCCAAGGTTGTACGTTTCGGGAAATACAGACGCCGGCAGGCTGTTCCATTCCTTAGTCGTTCGCATAATGAACGAAGAAGCAAATCGCTTCGTACGAGCAGATGGGATATCAACAACATAAGGATGGAACCCCTCCCCGTGCCTGGTAATCCGAAGGCGGAATGGAGATGCTGGAATTAGGTCGTGCAATTCCGATGCGCACTTTCCGAAATGTATCCTATAAAATACCGATAGACAGGCAACCCTGCGCCGATGTTCCAGACTTTGCAGTCTAGCTTCCACCAGCGATTCGTCACCTATAACGCTTAGCGCGTTTCTCCACTGAGTCAAGGGCAGCCAGTTGGTTCTTAGCTGAGCCGTCCCACAGGTGGTAGTAGTACTCCATGCACGATCGGACTTGGGCTTGGTAAAGGTTTTAGAGCTGTCCCGGCGTGAAGTACCGCCTAACCTTAAGGTCCGTCTTATATGGGGCTTAAAATCCATCGAGAGTGACATTGAAAAGCTACATAAGACTGACGACCACGTGCTCGCCTGGCCGGATGGCCTACCATTTTCGGTCTGATATATTTTATAATTGGCGGGATCATACACTACTAAACGAATAATAATAATACACGTGGTCCAACGACATTTTCTTGTTGTTATTTTAATTAACTCTTAGGGTTAGGTACTTAACATTTCCTTGAATTAACTGATTGACTCTCTTAGTCCTCAAGGTTAGCAGCGCATCAAAAACCCTCTAATATTAATACAGTGAGGTGAGATGTCTATGGGCGACGGTGACCACTTACCATCAGGTGGCCCGTTGGCTCGTCTGCTTTCCTTATTTAATAAAATAAAAATAAATAAGGCGTGCATTTTTTTTAAATAAATTAAATTCACGAATCTACTGAAGTCGGCTATGAACAAAATAATACAAAAGAGCGCGACCTTAAATGAGTATCTTTTGTGTTATTTGATGATGATGATGTAAGTGAGATGTGAAGATGTCTGCGAAAAGTAGGTTTCCCTGCTAAATGCTTTAGCAGTCAACTATTCAGAGAGTGAGAAAAGTTGGGGTTGAGTTAAAAAAAAGGTCATAAGATAGTTACCAACATAGATCTTGGTCAGTTAGTTTATATCACATACTTTTTTATAATTGAAACTATAATTTATAATCAGTGAGTATAATCCCTATTTAGTGATTTTCATCAGTGAGTTGAGTACCTAATCCGTACTTTAGTTGAGTCGGTACATTTTTTTTTATTTTTTTTAAATGTTTCTAGTCGCCGGGAACTTGTGACAGGATTAAATTATAAAACTGTCAATTGCAAACAATTTTCATACTAATACTGCTAACACCCCTTCCCTACCGTTATATATCTACACCCTTTTACTCTTCATAATCGAAAGAAAGTTAAAAGACACGCTGAATTAAACGGATTTGGTCCACTTTCCAAAAAGTTTACTTCCCAAAATGTTAACTCACAAAATGTCTACTTTCCCATAAAGTCCACTTTCATTGTGGATTTATTCATAATAAAGTAACTTTGATATCTTTTAATTTATATAGGATGTTATGTTTTAATTTAACTGTTTCAAATTTTATTTATAAAGTTAGAATTCTTATGTTATAATTGTTAACAAAAATTTCGTATGGTGTTATAGCTAAATATAGCTTTATCCATACTTTTATGTTACAACTTGTGCAACCTATATTTACGAATTAATAAATAATATGAATTTGAATTGCATCCATTTTGGATATTAGAATTTTTAATTGTATGAGGTATATTGCCAAGGAAAACATTTTATGGCAGCAATTAGATCAGCTCCTTTCTGTACCTATATGGTTTTTCTTTTCTGTGTAATTTTGCTGTTTTAGTTTTGAGGCTGAATATTTGATTGCTGATGCTGACTGGCTTTTATACCATCTTATACCTCACGAGCATTCGCTTGTTCATTCGTAGAAATTGAGGGAACATTTCTTATCGCTATTATATTTGGTTTGCGGAACTGCAGGGTTCTGCTCTTTGAGTCTTTGAGCGAATGCAAATACAGCGAGGTTTTCTACCAAATCGTAAATCAAGGCACTCGAGCAAAGCGCTTTGGAGTGTGTGGGCGCGGCTCCATTGTCCACCGTTACAGCCTTGACGTTCAGATTTTTGTCTTGAAAGCCTTAGAAAGAAAAGAAATTTGATCCAATTTTATCAGACATGGCTTAGAACAATCACGATAAACATTTTTGTTTTGTTTATCGTGATTGTTCTAATCGTTTTTCTATTCTATTCTTTCTATGATACGATTTGGACGCGGATTTTTAGGGTTCCGTACCTCAATAGGATAAAACAGAACCCTTATAGGATAACTTTGTTGTACCCGCAACAAAGTATTTATTGGACCCGCATGCTCCTTCGTCGACCTCATCGTCGCTTACCAACAGGCGAGATCGAGGTCAAATGCGGGTTTAGAAGTAAATAAATAAATAATAACTTTGTTGTCCGTCTGCCTGTCTGTCCGTCTGTCAAGACGCTTTTGCTCAGGAACGGGTAGAGGTATCCAGTTGAAATTAATATCAAATACTAAGGTCTATGGTCCCTTGGTTCTGTAAAAAATGCAATCTTCTAACTAAACGTAATCGAAAGATACGGCCATATAAGTATGTCATATATTTTAATACTAACAGACTCACTCATCATAAACTATAGGGTACTTCCCGTTCACCTAGAATAATCAAATTTGGCATGAAGCAAGGTCTCACAGCACTCTGATATTTTGATTGCAAAGGCCAAGATCCACTTTGGGTCGCTGAGCCAACGGAAAGCAAAAATGTGGTCATTTTGGAAATTTTGTGAAATGGGAAAGAGATTACTTCTTTATTACTCACACAATTTTACTTCGCCAAATCACATTACTTACAGCACATTCAGGTACAAATCACAACAACACACTCCCCACCACAGCGCCCACGACACAGGATTACCTAGTGTGGGTGTTAATCGTACGCTATTAGGAAATATGCATGTATTTTATTTTAAAAAAATGTAGTATTCATTGTACCTTTCCGTTGTATACAGTGTTGTCGTTAAATAAATTATTATCCTGTAAACCTTCGTGTCGTATGACACAATGGAGACGCACACCGCCAAGCGATAGAACTGTGAGCACTTATCAAAAATGTATTCACACTCACGCCGAGAAAAGTCGATTGCCAAAGCTTTGAGCACCAATTACAAAAAAGCCCTTTTCGCGTCGCAAAGTGTTCGTGTATTGAAGATCCATCTTTAGAAGAAATCTGTTTTGTTTTCGTTACAAGATTGGGTTTGATTGAAAGTCGAAACATTTTGTTACGACGCTTTAGAAATAGATGAACAATTTGATAGAAGTATTGTTTGATCCCAAAACATATAAAGGAATATGTGGAAGTTTGGGCTGCTACTATAATAACGTCATCTATTCTTTTTCTTTCGTGTTGATGATCCGAATTAAATTTTTCCCGAGCAAAAGGCAGCCACATCGATAGCCCTCTGGTTGGCCTCGAAAAGAAGAAATCTATTATCTATCGTCTATTAAGAAATATAGAATACATTTGTCTAAAATAAGCTTCAAAGTTGCCTGGATACCAATTTTGCGGTTTGACTGTACTTAAGTAAATCGTAAATAGAAGCGTAGGTAGCCTAGTGATTAGAACTCCGGCCTCCCGTGCGGGAGGTCCGGGTTCGAGACCATGCAATGCAAATGAGTTTTTCGGATTTATTCGAAAACTTACGTACATTTACCGACTGCTGCATGTCTGAAGAAATTAAAAGTTTCCGAAGGCGTGTGAAATCCACCAATCAGCACTGGGCCCGCTCCGTGGATCATGGCCCGTACCCCCCTTGTGCGCAAGGGGAGGCCTGTGCCCCAACAGTGGGGACATTAATAGGCTGATGATGATGATGGAGTGGACCTTACAATATACCTACCTAAAGTGACTTCAAGAATTACGTGGATATCTACCTATCCTCATCAGCTTATTTGTAGTATTTACTTACGCCGTCAGTGTTGGGATACTACACATTTCTAACCTTTTCCTGAGATATGCACGTCTCTTCATGATGTTTGTCTTCACCGTCAGTAAATGTGCCTACGAAAGAATCGAAAGTCTTAATCAAGGGTACTAGGAATCGAGCCTGAAGTCCCGTATGGTTGATCCAGACCATATTACTTACGTCATGCTTTTACAATAACTTTAAAATTCACAACACAATACATGTTAACCATAAACATAACTGGACAGGAGCGAACAGATCAGCCGATTTACATATATAAATTTGGCTAAAAAATTAAGATTGTAGCAGCTGTAAAGGGGCTTTAATAAATAATAAAATTAATATATCTGCTGTAAAGGGGCATTGTCGTACAAATAATTTGTCATAGTCTTCGAGTAAAGAATACGGTTTACTCCATTTCTTATTTCTGAATAAATGAGATGACATCGCTTCAGAGAGGACGCTCGGGCTAAACGGACAACAAACCATAACTCGGATATAAGCCGGTCGGATTCCACGCGCTGTCCAATTTCTTTTATTGCCGCTTATATCGTGGTCTCTACTCCCGAGGCCACTCGTAAAGTCGGGAATCTTATTTTGAGTCTTGTTTTGATGTTCGGTTTAATGGGGTTTTCTTAATACCCAGTTAGATAAGGGCTAATGTTATTATAGATACCTATTGCGAACTCTACTTATGTTTTTCTATTAGGTAATGGTTATATAACAACAGTTCTAAAAAACTTCGACTTATCAAATCTAATTAATTAGGTAAGTAATTAGATAAAAGCAATTACAAATAATTACAACAATTATTTTTCCATAATTTTATCACTTTTAGGAATTAAAAATAATATATATTTAAAATTTAATAACTTATTTTAAATTACATTTAATCAGATTACCTATATACTTACGCTCTTATTTATGTTCTCTGTGGAATATCCAATTAAAAGTAAAGACAATTTGTTTTATATGATTAGACTTAAATAATATACTGTTTCGCAGGATTTTACTGTATTTTATTAATTACGACCGGTTTCGTTTACACATCTTCAGGTATTTGTTTATATTACCTGATGATGTGTAAACGAAACCGGTCGTAATTAATAAAATACAGTAAAAACCTGTTAAACAGTATATTATTTAAGTCTAATCATGTAATTTAATTTTAATTTAATGTACTACAAGTTTCACCAAGTACCAACAACCGCAAGTATTAACCAATTTGTTTTATTTTGTAACGCTAATTTGTAGCACAGTATGTTTTAATATTATTATATATAGATACCTATCTGCTATCTGAAATAATAAACTCTAAATCTTTACGACCATTCGCTTCAATAATCCGGTGTAAGTTTCGTAAAACTGATTTTTTATCCGAATATCTCCGGTCTCTGTAAATATTGGGATATAAAGGGATAACACTCTCATAATAAACCCTCTATTGGTATGAAAAGGGACTGAAAAATGAAGACACGCCCTGGGCGGTCACGGATATCCGTATTTTGTTTTGATTTAGAAATACACGAAAATAGGGCGGTTTTTTTCCAGCATAGGATAATCATAACCATAATTTTTTTATTGTAAATAGGTATACACGTTACACGATAATCTGACGAGTCAGTTAAGAGGAGCTCGTAGCCTTGTTGCGAGCACGGTCCGAAAGTGACCTTAAGCGCAGGTTAAGCGACGTTGGCGCGGTCGGTACCTGGATGCGTGACCGCTAGTGGCATATTTCATCGAGCTCCTCCGTACGTTAAGCAGTCGTTCCCGGCTGTTGTCGTTCGACAGCAGTCGTTAAGCCATGTCAGATGCCCTTCCTGAACAACTCTGACAAATAGGTTGGTCACTAACCATACGATAAGCAAGCAAGCAAGTTAAGAGGTCAGAATAGACATTGTGCACCAACTTAAAGTTGTTTTTTTGGGAAAAATGAAGTCTTTTATAGGACTAATTTTAATTATGATTATATATTTTTATAATCATTGGCCGCCGTAGATCAAAATGAAGGTCTTAAGCTAATTTTTAATTTTTAACTATAAACTTAGAACCTTATTCCTCGAACGAAATGGTCGGACCGCACTTTAAAAAGAATACAGAGCCCATTGTAGCAAGCAAGCCCCTTATTTCTTCCTTTTTTCTCAATTGACAATGTGATTTAAAATTAGTCTGAATAACTTGTCCGATTATTTCTTTAATCAACTGTGAGTAAAAAAAAGGAACTTAGAAACAGTTTACTCAGAAGCTCATTAAAAATACAGAGGTATTAAAAATACAAAGTGTTTGAAACCTGCACCATGCCATGTTGTTTCACCTGCTATCCTGTAGCCAGTTTGCTCGTTTTTTAGAGTTGCTCAGGAAATCGTAACAATTTTTAGTCTTAGGTGCTACTTACTTACAAATTTCTGCTTACAAATAGACAAGAAATGTATAGGATAAATATAAAATAACAAACAAAAAACAAATTCGAATAACAACACGATTTCAGGTAAGTTGCTCGTAATACAGATAAAATACGAATATAATAATTTATTACCAGAATCTTAAGCGTTTTATTGACATATTTCCTGTTTCTTTGTCTTTTCTGTTTGTTTTGTTTTGTTCTTTTATTCTTTCTTTTTTTCGTACAGATAACTGCTGTTGGTCCTAATGCCTCCTTTCAGCTTCACCGGGGTTTTTGGGACGAGCGCTAAGTGCGCGGAGGAGGACTTAAAAACTACTACAAGAAGCGCCTGCCTAAGGGCACCCAGGTGGGTACGGACCTCGGCTTAGGACGTCGCTGGGGAGGGAGGGGTCGGATAGAAGCGGCCTGGAATGCGCCGACAGCGCGTGTAAGCGCCAGAAGCGGGTCGCGGGTATGTATGTGCTGTGTGTGAACTACTATCGGGTGGGATTGTTTTGTTTCTTTGTTTGCACAATGCAACAGCCACTGTAGCTATTGCATTGAAATAATAGTTACAGAACATATAATATACAGTTGGTATATTTTATTAGTTTACAGTAGGTACATATTCATAGGGAAAAAATTACTTATACAAAATATAAATTACTAATTTAAAAAAAGTTGAAAAAAATAATAATTATTTATTACGTGACTTCCTATAACTTACCGAGAATGAGAAATAAATAATATACCATGCTCTTACATAAGTATTTCGGTGTCATTTTTTTCCATTCGATTTAGGTATGTAACTTGCTGATATGTTTTCAGTTATAAGAAATTTCATGCATTTTACAATGTGTTAGAATATTTTACAATTTGATCCACTTGTTATATACATATAACATGAACTGTAACGGATTGGGGAGTAAGGGGTAAAATGAACAGAGGGGTAAAAATAAACATTGACTAGACTTACTAAATTACTAATGTAAAATATTGTTAACTATTTTTCTTTTTTTTTTTCTTTTATGAATGGTCCCTGCTGGTGTACACACTGTAATTTGGCCAATGACCGTGTTACAATCTTGAAAATCACTTGAACGTTTTGGCGTCTGTTTTAAAAAAAAAAACAGTTTACCAACGTCGAGATTAAGGGAGAGTCGTGTGCACTAGGAATGTCTAGTTCCTTGCATTCCAAGTGCAATTGGAGGTTAAGTTTCCGAATCCACACCATCTGTAGTTTTTCACTCCCATTTAACTGTCTTATATAACGTTCACTTAACACGGTCAATTTTTAGGTACAATACACTAGTTTTATGAACAAATTACCACTGTAAACCGTTTTTAAACAATAAAAGTTATGCTACACCATTTATACATATTTCATGTTTTCGTTTATTAATTATTTTGTTTGTATTTTGTCTATGTGTGTAATAAAGATATAACTAACTAACTAAAATAGACCGAACACGCCATGACAGGTTGAACGCAACAACATAACCCCTCCTTGTTAATTATTGTTCTGTCCAATTCAATAGCTAATATAAGTACAGTTGACAACTAGCTAATATATAGGTACCATCTGTCAAAATTTTACAATTGAAAGAAGTCTATGGTGAATGCATTATTAGCTACAGACAGTCTGTCTGTCAGTACATATTTATTTAAAAAAAATATATTTTAATCGATTTGTATAATCTTATTAATTAGAGCGTCGGTGGCGTCGTGGCTAGGACGTCGGACTCCCATACGGGAAGTCCGAGTTCGAAACTAGGCAATGCCATGTACCAATGAGTTTTTCGGTTTTTTCGAAAGACTTACGTACATTTACCGACTGCTCTGACGGTGAAGGAAACCATCGTGAGGAAACCTGCATACTGAGATAACTAGTGTGTGAAATGGGGAAGGCAAACCACCCCATTAAATCTGCCACGAGTGTCGTTCTATGTGATTAATTCCGTAGAATGATCACGACCCTCAGTAACACGACTTAGAAGGAAGGATAATTTTATTAGCTTGTTCGCCGCTGGTACCTACTTAGTATAAAATAATAAAATTCAATCATAAAAAAAATTAAGATTGAGTTTTAAAAAATTACAGTGACTGTGCTCCTACCTCCTCTATGCCCTGTTTTATAAAAGCAACATAGAACGGAAAATAGTGGCATAGTTTGAGTAAATAGTGGCATAGTTTGAGTAAAACATAAACCATTATTAAGAGAAATGGCAAAGTTGCATTTTATTATAGCTACATCTATTTTATTACTTCTGGTTGGTGCTAACTGCGGTTCCCTCAAAGACTACGAAACATATTATGAGGATTTCGTCTATGATAACACGACCAATGACAGAAAACCCCGTGACGCTGAGTGTGGACCTGGCTTTATAAAGTCGATAAATGGCTCTTGCGTATCTGAAGATATGATTTCAAATCCTTAGAAACAAGAAATATTATTATGTATTACTGGTGTACCCTTTTTGGTACTATACCACACCGGATGTTTTGTGCTGCCTGTAGGTACTTATTAATCTTTGTATACTTCTGTATTGTGTTCTATATTTGTTTGCAGTGCTAAATAAACGTTTTCAATTTCAATTTTTTAATTTATTACTGTAACGTAAACTGGCAAATCTATTTCATATAAGAAACTTTTGATTGAAAATAAACTTGCCTAGGTATTTTATTTATACTGTACTGCTGCCACCTGTGGGACGGCTCAGCTAAGTACCAACTGGCTGCCCTTGACTCAGTGGAGAAACGCGCTAAGCGCCTTATAGGTGACGAACCGCTGGTGGAGGCTAGACTGCAAAGTCTGGAACATCGGCGCAAGGTTGCATGTCTATCGATATTTTATAGGATACATTTCGGAGAGTGCGCATCGGAATTGCACGACCTAATTCCAGCATCTCCATTCCGCCTTCGGACTACCAGGCGCGGGGAGGGGTTCCATCCTTATGTTGTTGATATCCCATCTGCTCGTACGAAGCGATTTGCTTCTTCGTTCATTATGCGAACGGCTAAGGAATGGAACAGCCTGCCGGCGTCTGTATTTTCCGAAACCTACAACCTTGGGATCTTCAAGGCCAGAGTGAATAGGCATTTACTGGACCCGCATGCTCCATCGTCGACCTCATCGTCGCTTACCATCAGGCGAGATCGAGGTCAAATGCGGGTTTAGTTATAAATAAAAAATAAAAAAATCCAGTCAACCTTAACTTCCTCCCTGCGTGTCGGTTTCATGGGAATTGTGTAGAAAAAGAATAGTCAGGCTTCGTCTGGGACAACCGTGGCTCGAGTGGTTCTGGGTCTGTGCTGGCTTCGCCTTGGAGCTTTGCACCCTTCTCCCAATCACCCTGTATTTATTTCAAAACATGTGCTGCTGAAAGTTTCTTGCGCCGCTTCTTTCCTTTCAGCTATAGCACCTTACGAAGCGGTGGTCGAGTAAAAAAGAATGACGTTGTAAAAATGTACTATAAAGTACTTACAATAAAAAACATTTTGATTTTGATTTTGTTCAGTTTGGAGGGGAGGCAATGGGTCGGTCACGACCCGTGGCATCGGTTTGAAAACATCGGATAGGTGTCCCTATATCCTCCTAGAAGGTTCTTTAACCTTCCTTGATGTTCTAGAACATTCTAGAAGCTTCCACTGTGTTCTACTTATTATGTATTCGTTTTGTAAACTATGAAAATTGATTTTATAGGACAAAATGAAATTGTTTTTATAGTCACGGCAGATTGCTGTTAACAAGATCATGTTTTTGGGTCACCAGAGATCGTACTACAACAATTATTCATTTATTCTTTTAAAATAAACAATTTTGAAGGCCTTGCTTGCTATAAAAACGACATTATTATGGACTTGAATGTGTCATTATTTTCAGTTACGAAGCAAAGATGGAGACTCTTCTTACCATGTGTATTTTATCACAAACCAGGTGCTAAAAGCGAAGATTTATCAATACTGGAAAAGGATATCGCTAACACAGAGGGAATTCGTGAAGCTAAGAGCAGATATAATGTGAACTTAAATATAACCAATAATAAAATGCCAAATCAAATTGAGACCAAAAATAAAACAGAGATGAAATAAAAAAAAACCGCATATATTGTAATAGAAGAAACGAAATTGTAAATAACAGTACAAATTACAAATGATTATTTTTAAACCCAAAACGTCTTTGAGAATCTGAATAGTATCATATTGTGCAGGCATAGGTTGAGATTTAATTGAAGGTTTTTGACAGATGGTATACTGTAGCTTGTGGTCGATTGTACCTAATTAATGGAACAGCAACATGAATGAAACCATTAAATACGGATTACTCATTAAAATCGGAAGACTAAAGGACTTCCGACAAGGGATGTTACGGAGGTGGTTTTACCGGAACCGGAGTCGAAAACGAAGGTTTTAAATTTGATTTATCGGAGTCGGAACCGGAGTCGGAGGCGGAGGTAGAAGAGAAATGTTCAGAAGAAGTTCAAATTTTAAACCATTTTTAAATTTTTATAGCTGAACTGGCAAATATTTTTTATGATGACGTTTGCGGAAATAAAACATTCCTTTATGGATTCCTACATTATTAAATAAAATATTGAAATTTGAATATGTTTGCTCACAAATCTTCGGTATAGCCTCCGATTCAAAATTATCGGAGCCGAAGTCGGAGTCGGAGGAGTAAAATCAATCGGAAGTTCCGAACTTTCGGGGTCAGAGTCGAAGTTCCGTAACATCCCTACTTCCGACTTTCATCAGTGAGTAATCATGAGCTTGATAAGATCTTCATCTTCATAAGATACCTGATACTGTAATAAATATAAATAAACGGAGTCCCTTCCACCTGACTCCGACTTTCCGGGATGTATCCGTACCGATTACCGACCACCTCAGCCTTTTGGGGTTGGATCTGACTTCCAATCTCAACTTTAGGCGCTCCATTGAGTCAAAAGCTCAGACCGCAGCCAAAAAATTGGGCATCCTGAGTAAGGTTAGGCGGTACTTCACGCCGGGACAGCTTTTAAACCTTTACCAAGCTCAAGTCCGGTCGTGCATGGAGTACTGCTGCCACCTGTGGGACGGCTCAGCTAAATACCAACTGGCTGCCCTTGACTCAGTGGAGAAACGCGCTAAGCGCCTTATAGGTGACGAATCGCTGGTGGAAGCTAGACTGCAAAGTCTGGAACATCGGCGCAAGGTTGCCTGTCTATCGGTATTTTATAGGATACATTTCGGAGAGTGCGCATCGGAATTGCACGACCTAATTCCAGCATCTCCATTCCGCCTTCGGACTACCAGGCGCGGGGAGGGGTTCCATCCTTATGTTGTTGATATACCATCTGCTCGTACGAAGCGATTTGCTTCTTCATTCATTATGCGAACGGCTAAGAAATGGAACAGCCTGCCGGCGTCTGTATTTCCCGAAACCTACAACCTTGGGATCTTCAAGGCCAGAGTGAATAGGCATTTACTGGACCCGCATGCTCCATCGTCGACCTCATCGTCGCTTACCATCAGGCGAGATCGAGGTCAAATGCGGGTTTAGAAGTAAATAAAAAATAAAAAAAATATGACAGAAAAAATTTGAGACCCATATAAGAAGGACCTTATGTAAAAAGTGTTAATACAAAATAAATGACTACTTAAATGATAAAGAGACTTGGTCCTAAATTCAGCTCCAGCTCTGCACATTGTGTACATATATGATTGTATTCATAATTATTGTAAGATATATTTATTTCAAAAGATGTGCTGCTGAAAGTTTCTTGCGCCGCTTCTTTCCTTTCAGCTATAGCACCTTACTTAGCGGTGGTAGAGTAAAAAAGATTGACGTTGTAAAAATGTACTATAAGGTACTTACATACCCGTTGACCCCCTCCCCCTCGCAGAGGAGTGGTGATCTGCGTGGGCTGTAAACTTCAAAATGATCATTTTGTTATCGTAAATACGTGTGCTAATTTTCACAATCATTGCTCGCAATCTATATAGGGATACCTATATAGAGGGATACCGCTGGAAGTAATAATGGAAAAATATCTGGTATTTTTGATTTGGTATAAAAATAATTATAATTTAAAGCTATATTGTTCTTAAAAGTGTCGGTGGCACAGTGGCTAGGACACCGGACTCCCATGCGGGAGGTCCGGGTCCGAAACCATGCAGTGTCATGTACCAATGAGTTTTTCGTATTTTTCGAAGACTTACGTACATTTACCGCCTGCTCGGTGACGGAAAACATCGTGAGTAAACCTGCACAGTGAGATGACAAGTGTGTAAAAAGGGGTAGGCACAAAAGATCCTCAAGGGTCGAAGTGCCGCTGGGATTATTTCCGGCCTCCTATCATAAGATAAGATATATTGTTCTTATTTGAACATCCTGTACTTTAAAAACAATAAAAGGATCAGTATCGCAAAAACATGTGATCATAATTATGGGGGACGGAAAATCCTATCGAGTAACGTCGTTAAAAACCCCAATGATTATACTTAACTACCTACTTTTTATTATTTATCATTTCAAGTACCTAATATTTTATTATACTATGTATTTTAATGCTATTTATTTATTGTTTTGTATAGATTATTAAGTCAAATGTTATCAAGGGTCATGTGAGCAATACGCGTTTGGGTGTACTGGGGATAATTGGAATACCTTCAAATTAAACACGATTGCAAAGAGAATTCTTGTGGTAAAAATATATCAGATCGGTACCTAACCTATCTCAAACTCACACACACACTCTGCTGTCTCAGAGACCCAAAGTGGATCTTAGGATCTTAGCTATCAAATACCAAGCAAGATGCTTTTTTTTATTAAATAAGAACAGCAGACGAGCAAACGGGCACCTGATGTTAAGTGGTCACCGTCTCGTCCATAGACATAACACCTCACTGTATTAATATTAGAGGGTTTTTGATGTACTGCTAATTTTGAGGACTAACATGGATTGCCTCATGTGCCGGAAATTACGCTGGCTCTCTTACCCTTCAAACCGAAACACAGAAATGCAAGCATTTCTGCTTCACGGCAGAAATAGATAAGAGGCGATACTTCACATTAGGATCAACCACTACAATTACTCTTAACGTTTCAAATATCACAGATTCTTGCAACTGCGTAATTTGTAAATAAGTTTTAACCAGTTAAAACCAGTGTTTTGGTATAATTAGTTAGATTGAGAGGTTGACGACGACTCTCCTTACCTTTATACACTAACTCAATATTAAAAAGGACAATGGCTTATATACACGTATATTTGCGTATAATTGTAAAGATGATAACACTATTCTTTCTACGCATTTTATTATTCCTCTGGTTAGTACTAAATGTGATAAAGAAAACACACATCTGCAGAAAAAATTGTCAATGTTAATAATATAACAAAAGACATTAAGTCACAACTGAAACGAATACCAAAAGAAAGAAGTAAATTATGAAGCTAAAACTACGACTACATGTGCATTTGACATGAGATAAGCATACGGCATGATGTAAGCATTAACAATGGCACACAAATGAAACCACTAATAAACATAGAGATATACAACCAGTAATAAACAGACAAATATACATACCACGAAGATTTTCCGTGATTTTTCTTTATAGGCCACAAGAAATGGAAGAAATGGATAAATGGTACATACTCGAACTTGCGAGTTTAGAACTATTATGATAAAGCTCTGACAAACGCCACCAAAATAAACCTAGAAGTAAAATATACTTACGGAAATGTTTCTCAAGATTGATTGTGTTCCTCAACTAATTATAATTACAAATAATATACGATCACAATCACCCAGCTTCCCCGGAGATATGATATATAACCTCAGACTCAAAAATAGCCTTTAAATACTTCTGAAATGGAGTTTTCTAAAACTGTCGTGTCTCTGCTAGTATTATTCTTATTTAATATTGAAATAGGCATTTCGAAAACAGTGGGAAATCTCAGGCATACAGAAGACAATAAAATAATTAACACACATAAAAATCACATTAATAAAGAAAATGAAGTGAATATTGAAGTGAGCTCTTCCGAAAGTTCTTCAGAGGAACACTATGCTGCTGTAAACAAAACAGACACTGTAAAAGATAAGAACAGTGAAGATAGTTTGAGTGATACAAGTGAAGAAAAAGTAGACGATAAAGTACTAATAGAAACTATTTTTGGGGTTATTTCTTGTCCTACAGGCTATACAAAATGGTTAAATGGTACATGTGTATCTAACAATGACATAGCAATATAAGATTTATAAATATATGAAATATTTACGTGTAGGTATGTGCACATCTATTTCTAATACGTATTAAACATTTCTTATCAATGTTACAGTTAACCTCAACTGGCCCTTTATCATCTTGATAGAGTGTTTTATATAATTGCAATTTGTCATTATCTACAATGGCGGTTTCCAACTCGGTTGTTAGTGTTATATTTTTTTTAATTAGTATTTATTACGTATTTACTAAGGAAGTACTAGTGAATACCAGCAATGAAAATAAAAATACAGAAGAAAACAACATTAAAAACCCAAAGATGAGTAAAAGTGATGAAACCTATATGTTTAATGTAAGCAACTTTGATAACAATGTTAATTCTGGTGAATTAGTTAATGTTATATCAAATGAACCAGTAGTAACTGAAATTAAAGAAGACATTTCAAACGAAACAAGATTTGATGACGAAAGGGAAGAGGACAACAAAACATCTGCATTTGACGGGAAATGTCCAACTGGCTATAAGAAATGGATAAATGGAACTTGTGTAGATGAAAAGGAAATTGACGATTTATAGACCACAAATAATTCAGACAATTTCTCGACCATTATGTATAATATAATATTATATACCACTTTTAACTGAGAAAAGAAATAATTGAACCAGTGTTCAAGAATGCAAGCGTTTCATATAATTATTTATAATAAAATTGCTTTATATACTTACTTACTTGTACTTTTAATTTATTTTAGAAAGTAGGTTAAACTTTTTGTAACAGTAATATACTTAATTCTTGATTGTGATTTGAAGCTTGATTGGTCTCTTATTAATGTGCAAAGAAGCTGTGTTATTTGTAAAACAGGCTTTATTGCCAAACAAGACAAGCGCAGTCAGCTGCATAGCATATCTTCCTAAACTTACCTCATTCACCGTACACTGTTAAAAACAGTAATTCAATTCGTACGCTATAAATATATTGGTATATATATTTATAGCTAAACTAACGCTGGTAGCGTTAGTTTCCCTATTGTTTATATCTGTGTCTTCAAATAGTCGTAAGGGGGCTCTATTGTTTTGTATACCATGATTTCTCAGTTTTCCTACTCGACTACGTATACTGCGCCTACGCATAACATACCCTTAACATGCAGTTGATAACGCAGTATTTAAATCCTCTTTGTTTGTGCAGTTGCAAACAGAACTCCAAAGGCTGCACCCGTGCGCGAGTTTATCTCAAACACCCAAACATGCTTTACGAGTATGCCTGAACTACAAACTACAGGAAGATCGGGCTCAATGGCGCGCCCTGGGAGTGGCCTATGTCCAGCAGTGGAGTAGAGTAGGCTGCTGATGATGATGACAAACTACAGGATATTCCATTGAGTGTATATAGCCTACGACTGACAATGTTCCCTATTTTTTCCCTCAAAATATATTCTAATACGGGCCCAGCATACTTTACTCCAACACTATTGTATGCCATGGTTATATGCCAACAGTTTGTACTAGCCTAACTTACTGTTTACTGCTAGCTACTGTACGTTATTACTCCATGTTGCATGATCCGAAGCTTTGTAAACTTGGGAGAAAGCCTGTCATGAAGGATGTACGTAAACTTCGACGAGACACTTAATAAGGAGTAAGCTGAGTGAAGATTAAAGTTGGTAAACCACTGGGTAGTGTGGCTTACTTACAATGTGGACTGAAAGTTGCGAGACAGTTTAAGATTTAATTCCATGTTTATTTTGGAAACAAACCGCGTTTTACCGTATATTTATAACCATCGATACTAAACGAAGTGGTATAAGGTTTATCTGTCTATCTGTGAGTTGCAAAAAACGTCTAATTTACAGTGGACAATAGAGGCAAATCAGGCCTACCTTTTACTACCTTGTGGCTTTCACTTATTCAACACTTTCATAACGAATATTAAAGAATCACAACAAAAACTTATTATTTATATTATATATAACGACAGGGTACCAATGTAAAGAAATTGAAATTAAAAAACCATTTATTTACAGCTTCATGTAGGTATGTTCCACCAGATTCCAGTTAATTTCAAAACAGTGTGTAACAGAAGAAATCCCATTTCCACGCAACAAACTCGTTTTCCCGTCGTTATGACAACCAACACTCCAAAATTCAATTCCCACTATTACTGCCCCTTTACCACCTTGTTTAACACCAAGTTTCGCCTCTAATCCTTGTGCAGTAGGATCGAGAATGGCTAGTCGATGGGCTAATCAGTAAGCAACCCATTTGCCGAATTCGGGTAATATCATACAGAACAGCGGTATTATTAAGAGCTCGTTTGGGATTCCCCTAGTGTTCGCATTAGATAGCACGTGTCCATTTGCCTACGCTACGATATTTTTATAGGAAAATTGTAATGGAAGTCTATGTTCTATTGTAGAATATAAAATACATATTATAGTACATTATGATATAAGTGCGGTAAGTTGAAAATTACAGCCGAGGCGATATTGCTAGCCCGAGCCGTAGGCGAGGGCTATAAGGAAGCAGAGGCTGTAATTTTCAAAGCGCACGTATGTCATACGACGTTTTATAACATATTTACGAGGAAATAAATAAAACTTTGACTTTCTTAAACGAATAAATCTTTAATTACTTGTTAAAGCAGTTATAGAAATTTGAACAATTTTTAAAAGTGATTGTTACGTTGCCAGTTGCTTTTTAGCATTGAATAGTAGCACCACAATGAGCTTGACTTATATTTTTGAGAAAGTTCCATGAAATATGCTAAAAACACATTTTCTGAAAATGAATTTGCATCTTTGCTTGTTTTCCATATGATGAAATTTTGATACGCTTGTAAGTATCTATCGGTCGATTTTTCAGGCAAGAGGCTTAGAGTAGCCTTTTTCGCTGCGTTTAAGACTTGTGGCGGTGTCAAATTAATAAATTCATCACTACTTGACGACATTTTCAAATAAAAACAATACAGCGAAAAGAAAAAGCGCGCGGAATAATTTTACTTGTCCACAAATTAGCGATGCGCGCGCATCAACTTTTTTTAGGTAAAGGTACAAAAACAGCCAGTATTACTAATAAAGTAAATTAATATTTTTGTGTTTTTGTTACAGATAAATGGTTGTAATTTATTGTCAAAATTAATTAAATTAAAGAATTAAATCTTTATTTATTATATTTTATCTCCCAAAGTTAATTTTATTCATAAAATATTGACCACTTTTTTAACATAAAAACTCTTTGCTAAGATTTTAAAAAGTATCGTTCATTTTTAGACGGAGCATCTTAAAAAACCGTACATGTTACTTTATTTAAAAAAACTCGTGCGTTTCACATTACTATAACGCACAAGTGCGTAATGAGATACATTACGATATTGAAATTGGTGTAATTACAGCCACTTTACGAGCAAATATGTTATAAATAATATTTACTTGCTCTTTTAAGTCACATAAAAAACAAAATATTATCTAAAAACTTACTATTACTGTTACATACCTTAGAGATTAAAATCAAAACGTGCCAGAATTGACGAAATATTTTAACATTCATAAAAAATTGTCTGTAATTTATTTTAAATATTTTAATAGATCACTATACCCGCAGTTCCCCTCGCGTGGACGTAAAATTTTGGCACTCAAAATGGCTTACACTTACATCCTGGTTGTAAAATACTAAGGTTAATAAGGTAAGGTTGTTTAATCTTGTTTTAGGAAACGTTCAGGAGATCGATTCCACTAAATATAACGTAACTAAATAGAATCTAAACTGCATCAGTATGACGTGTTTCGTATGATACTATCCACTAACGATCTAATTTCAGTTAAGTTCCGATAAAGACAACGATCGATCGAACAGTAACGTATTTGTGCATTCTAATAAAACGTTTAGTTTATACTGAATCGCAGTTGAACGGTAACAAAACGCTTCGACTGTCAAATATAACGATCGAACATACGTTCCTCCCAAGGTACTTTTGCCCGATCGATATTAAATCGAAAGGTGGCAGTGGTAGAGTTGTGCGTCAGCAGAATGCGATTTGGTGTCCAAATTTAACTGTATTTCTATCCAATTTCAACTACAAACGTTGTAATTTAGGCGAATTGGGTCCCTGGAGTGGTAGCCCACTCACAATAGTCCAGAATAAGGATTGAACCAGACTTTGCGTCGCAGTCTTAGGGTGGCTTTGGCTTTCCACCAAAGCTGTGCGAAGTCAGCGAAGTCAGCGAGGAAAAATCCACCAATAGGATTGCCTCATTATCACGTGACGATGAAAATGGAGCGATCCTATTGGCGATTTTTTTCCTCGCTCACCGCCTCGCTTCCTCGCACAGCTTTATTGGAAAGTCACCCTAAAGCCCTGGCATTGGCTTGGCATCGATTCGGGGATGTCAACCTGAACAGCGAACTGATGTTCTTCGCGAGTCTCCGAGGGAGTCTCCTGAACAATGGAAACAAACCACCCCTCGCCGAATCATCCAATATTCAAGTCGCGTTCGCGGGCGCGGGTGCGACTGGCTTGGTCTAGTTATTGTGTCAATATTCTTTATTGTCTATGGACCCTGCATGATGAGATTAGCAACCCCAAATTATTACCTCTGTCTTTGGATATATAATCACACAACTACTATATTAAAAAATAATATCGACGGTTACCTATAATTTCACAGGTCGTAAGGGACTACGTTTAAATGTTCTTTACAAATTTAAAATTATAACGGTCGATATGTAGGTAGGTACTTATGAACTTCAACTTTCCTGGAGCGGTCTCTGGTGCGGGTATCCATCTGTGTAGACACATGGGCTGCTTTACACATCCATAGCACCGCACTCAAGAGCGTCGGTGGTCTAGTGGCTAGGACGCCGGACTCCCATGCCCGCCCCTCCCGGCCGGGTTCGAAACCATGCCATTTACCAATAAGTTTTTCAAATTTTTTCGAAGACACATACATATATTTACCGACTGCTCTAACGGTGAAGGAAAACATCGTGAGGAAACATGTCTGAGGAAATTGTAAAAAGTTTCCGAAGGCGTGTGAAATCCACCAACAGCACTGGGCCCGCTCGGTGGATCATGGCTCGTACCCCCTTGAGCAAGAAGAGGTCTGACACGCAAAATAGGCGCTATAGACGTCGAGTTGCGGAAACCAGCCCGCCTACTTTTTTTTTAGCGCCGCACTCAGGACCGTCGCGGCTGCTGAGCACGCTCAAACGAATCACCACGAGTTTGCGGCGCTAGCAGTTGAAACCATGGGCTCGTGGTCATCCGACACAAAAATAACAATAAAAGATTTGTTCAGCCATCTTGTCCTGACCTTCAGTGATCTCAGGGTCGGTGCTTACCTCGCTCAGAGGCTCACTCTTGCCATACAACGAGGTAAAGCAGCCAGCGTCCTGGGGACTACGCCACACGCCGGGGCGCTGGTCACACGGAACTTGTCATACGCGGGACCAGATGATGAAACTAGAAATAAACGATATTTTGGTTTCGTCAACTGGTCACGAAAGATTTTTAGTGAATCTTAAAAAAAAATTTTTTTTCTTAACTGGTCACACGTCGGAATTTAATCCAAATTCAATGCAAAGTTCAGTCAAGAAAAACAACGCTTTGTAAGATTAAAGTATTATATGGAATTCAGTCAAAAAAATAGGAATGTCGACTAATTGTTTTTTAAAAGTTTAAAATATGATGTGTTCGTCTACAGTGTACATTTAGTGTTGTAATGTTGGTAAGAATATATTTTATAGGTTTAGTATAAAACGTTTAGTTCAACAGGTGCTTATTTATATCATATATGGAGAAGGTGGAGTTTTTTTAAAGATATTTTCCAAAAGCTAACAATTTGACTTTATTCTTCATTTTATAGTATAAGCTGCAGTATAGGTACCATTACTTCAACTCTCCAGGACGTATTACTAAGTTAACGTTCTAAGTAACTTCCACTAACAAGTGGTTAAGTAAACTACAGTATCCAAGTCGGTACCTACACTTGTAAACTTTTAGCCGCAGGGTTAAAGTTTATCCGAGTTTGTACTTATATGTTAGCTTCTGTTTTACTACTAAATGGGTACCTATGTAAGTATAAGTAAAGTATTAGTAAGTTAATAGATATGTACCTATTCTTTTTTCGATTTTAGAATTGAAACAATTGTACTGATACAAATGATGCAAAACCAAAAGGGAAATCTTGGATTTATTCAACTTTATAATAAAGCATAGTAAGTAAAGTAAGTAAGTAATACGTTTATTTCACACACAGCAATGACCGAAACAGTTATAATTATGATAAAATAATTATGAAGTCAAAGGTAAACATATCTAAATCATGTATGATGGTCTGCTGTTGTTGTGAAAAGGGCCTCAACAGACAAGAATGCCTACAGCGCTGGTATTCTGTTGGACCATGACCGATGGCTGGCCAAAACCTGTCCAAGAGGACAAAGATACGACACAAATAAATTTAATTGAAGATAGGTAGTATTAATAAGTGAAAAATATATATACCTACATTTACCATGACACAGTTTTTAAATGGCCATTATATAGATTTATAATGTATGAATAATATATTTAATTCTAATATAATACCTAATAATAATATAGTATAGTATAATTTAAAATTCACTTTATTAGATAAAAACATTTAAAAAAAACGTATGAAAAGCCTTAGTCAAAAATTCCGCCCCGTGTCGACCCTGGCGCATGACGCTCGCGGCACTGCCACGCTTAATCACCACGGCCAACCTCTGCACCAAGAACAACCCGGAGCGGGGGTCACAGCCTCTCTCTCTCAGGCGACGGCCGACCTCCCTGACAAAATCCTTTGCCTCCGCCCCCCAATAGAATAATATAATAAAGGGGGTAGGGGGGGGGGGGGGGGGGGGGTGTTAGGATTACTTTTAATCGAGGCTCTTAGAGAAATGGATACTAATATATAATAAATTGTAAATAGTTATTTTAAAAGTTTTATAACTAATGCTTGCTGTGCCCAAACCGGGTTCATGTTAAACGTTTAATAAGTTTGTAACATCTGTATGACAACATGCAATAAATGATTCTATTATATTCTATATATTTGTGTGTAGGTATATATATTATTTTTTATTATATATAATTATACTATAGAAAAATACAATGTAGATGACAACAGAACCAAATGACAATTGCCACCTATTTTTTTCTCTATATAACTGCACGCAAGGAGACCATACTATGTACATTAAAATTTTTAAATACATATTAATTAAAGATCACTCACTAATGAAAGTCGATTTGAAGAGTGCGAGGCGAGCCGCTGCCGCGTCTCTAGACGCTTCGCACTCTCCGTGAACAAGGCGTTCGAAACAGACTGAAACTAGTCGAATGACTTTTGACTTCTTCAGTGAGTAATTTTACCGTAATGAATCACATATTCTTTTTTCTAGTTGATGATTCAAAATGTTATTCCCAACTAGATGATAACCACATCAATTACCTCTTTTCGCGTAACTAAAGGCGACTGCACATTGCCCTTACGTGATTTTTCCATATTATACGAGAATGATAACAAGCTGTCCTATGCGCATCAGAACGCTTCATGTTTAGAGGCTTTGGTACACGACAAGGTGACCATGTCAGCTTCGTTAGGGTCACTAAGAAAAGGGAAGGAAACTCAAGTATTATTAGAGTCAGCCCTCACTTTGAGAGCCAACTTAGCAAACAACAGTAAGTGTTTCATATTATCAGATAAGGGTTGACTCAAGGTGACCATGTCAGCCTCGTTAGGGTCACTAAGAAAAGGGAAGAGAAGCTCAAGTATTATTAGAGTCAGCCCTCACTTTGAGAGCCAACTTAGCAAACAACAGTAAGTGTTTCATATTATCAGATAAGGGCTGACTCAAGGTGACCATGTCAGCCTCGTTAGGGTCATTAAGAAAAGGGAAGGGAAGCTCAAGTATTGTTAGAGTCAGCCCTCACTTTGAGAGCCAACTTAGCAAACAACAGTAAGTGTTTCATATTATCAGATAAGGGCTGACTCAAAATAATATTGAGCCTCCCATTTTGGAGCCTATTGAGGCCAAATTTCTTCCTCTCAATTTTCACCAGGTCACATGTTATATGAAAAATAGGTGACGGGCTCGTGGTTACACCGGTTTGTTACAAAGATTGAGAAAAACATATCATTTATGTGAAATGCCGTAGCGTGTACGGTATCACGTATACCTACGGTAGGTAGCTATACGTGTTATAAGATGGAGTATTAACACGTCACGTAAGAATAATCTGTCTGTGTCCTTTCTCAATCATCATTGTCTTCTACTCTCTGGGATCTCATCGCTAATACACAACACATGCCTTAGCAGACAAAACTAGTAATTACTATACAATCAATCAAGACCAAAGTTCATTTGATCGTCTTCCAATTATAATGTTGTTAAATGGAATTTTATATGACTCATTATGTAGACAAGGTAAGAGGTCATATTCACCGATAAATAGTATATTTTAAAGCAGATGTTGCTTGAAGTATTGGTCATTCAGTTAACTTTTTACCTATGAATTTAATGTAGTACCAAATAAATTAAACAAGTTTTAAAATTTAGGAAAGTTAGGCATCTAAATAAACTCAAAGATGAAGGTTTTTAACGTAGTAATATTAGTGATAATTCTGTCAATAGTGAAAAAAGGTAACTGTGGTGTTATTAATGATTCAACGGAAGCAAAAAATGATAGCGGCGTGATACGTAATGTATATGGAAAAGTGAAGAACACTGTAATTGTTGTAAAAGATGATATTAAAAGCTGGTGGAGCTATGGAAAAGGACTGGTATTCGGAAATGATGAGGAAAACCTACACGACAAATGCTTGAATGAAGAAAAACATGCTATGGATATTGCTAAAGCTGAGTTAGACAAAGATAGAGGAGTATATCAGAAAGTCAAGAATGGAGTCCTTGCAGTAAGAAAAAAAATACACGATGTAATTTTGGGTGAAGAAAATGATGACCCAAAGAAAGGATTCGTCAGAAACATGTATGACAGAGTTTTAAATCGTGCTTCTAAGGTTAAAGTGTACATTTTGGGAGATGATAATGAACTTAATCCTAATGGCGCAATGCATAAAGTTCATCAGAATTTTACTGAAGGAACCAAACTGATCAGAGAAGGAATCAGCAAAGTTTTATTCGGTAACGGAGCAAAGCATTTGGATCTAAACTTAACTGACAATTACGGTTTGGTTAGAAATAATTTAGAAGATTCAATGACAAATACTGAAAGAGAAGTAAGAGATTCAATTATTAGAGCTAAATCGAATATAGATAATGTTAATAAAAATGTTGAAGATGAAATTGACAAAGTTAGAGAAACTGTTAAGACTTCAATAGACAATGTAAATAAAGATGTAGAAGACGCTACTCGTAAAGAGCAAGATCTAATGGATAATGTACGCAGTAAAATAAACGACGATGTGAAGAATATTGGTGATTCAATGGAGCTGCTATCGTAGGGTGTATAAATTCTGTGAATTGTGTAAACAAATTATAAATAAGATTATTTTGTACCTATTACCGTGAGTTACAGGAAACGTCCTTAATGTTAAAGCTTTCTTAAGTCTCGTGTCATCTCTATCTAGAGCTAATATGGCGTAGAAAGGGATAGCATGTGTTTAATGGAGACTTAACTTTAACATTTCGTGCAAATGACGGTTAATCTGTTAGATGAAGCTGCTTTATTTATATAAAATATACAAATAAATCAAAATTACAAATACTGTCAATTAATTAATTAATATTGTGACAAACATTTAAACTTAAATATTTCACGTTTCTCTGTAAGTATACTTAAATTATTAAGAAAATAAATGTATTATTAGGTTTATTTTTTTTATTTATTTACTTACCTACCGTCCGTTAAGCGTCGGTAGCGTCGTGGCTAGGACGTCGGATTCCCGTGCGGGAGGTCCGGGTTCCAAACCATGCAGCAATGTCATGTAGGTACCAATGAGTTTTTAGGTTTTTTTCTAAAGGCTTACGTATATTTACTGACTGCTCTGACGGTGAAGGAAAACATCGTGAGGAAACCTACTGAGATAACCAGTGTGTGCAATGGGGAAGGCAATGGCAAACCATCCCATTAAATCTGCCACGAGAGTGATTAATTCCTTAGAATGATCACAAGCCTCAGCAATGCAAAATTCTGCGACTTAAAAATGCTCTCTCTAAGGGAAGCTAAGCAGAAAATTACCAAATGGTTATTAACACTGGATTACAATGCGAGGCGACTTTGTGCATTCCACAATAAGAGGGCAAATCATTTGATTTAGATCACACACACACACACACACACACGCATACACAAACAATTGTAAAATACAACTAAGTCCAAATTAGTTAATTTAATACTTATTGTTAATGTGATTAAGGATCGCCGCGACACAGTTAGTTAACGGCTTGTTATCAACCTCATTGTTTTACTTTTATGATCCCTTGGAGACAAATTTTATTACAAATTCTTTGGTCAAATCTCACTGGCTGGCGAACTTTAGTTATTTTTATAATTAATTGTTAAAAAAACATGTCTGTCACTTTTCAATCGCTACGATGGAGGTAACGCGGGATGCATTTGTGCTATGATCTATTATGATTTTAAACGAGGGTTAACATATCAGGAATCACATGAAAATTTAATCAGTGCTATTAGGGAATTGACTCCATCGCTTTGTCAATTATCGGTATATCAATTATTTGTTAATTTACGAGTAGATATTCACTTTTCTTTAATGTACGAGTACCTATACAGTGGAAAACACATCAAACTATGGGTACTATATGGAACCTAGTTGCAATAAGTTTTTGTTGTGATTTCTAGACACTCGTATACTTACTTACTCCGCTGGCGCAGCGACCCGAAGTGGATCTTGGCCTCCGATACCAAAGAGCGCCATCGCTCTCTCTCCTGCGCAGTCTCGAGCCAGTCAGGCGCCCGGAGCTCCCGCAGATCCTTCTCCACTTCATCGCGCCAGCGGTATCTGGGACGTCCGACCGGACGTCGTCCGTTAGGGCGTCCCACATACGCTCGTTTAACTGCCCGATCCTCCTCCATCCTAGTGATGTGTGACACTCGTATGACTGTGTCAAATAAATTAAAGCGACAAAGTTCCATAAAATATATTTAAAAAAAATAATTAAAAAAATTAAAAATACCTTTATTTTCAGGATCACGATACATTAAACTATACTACACGTTGAACTCCGCACTAGGCAACAGCCTGTATCGCGGAGGCCGGTTCAAATATTGTCTGATGTGTTGGCTTATTTACCCGTATTGCCATACTCCTAAGGCATATAGTCTGATGTGTTGGCTAATTTACCCGTATTGCCATACCTCCTATGGCAATACCCTACACATAAAATAGCAAACCGAATTTCTGATACATTTTTGTTGTTGATTTATTGTGTTCCGTGTTTCCGATGACGCTGTTCGCGACAACTTTATGGCATTTCGGCAGCCATTGTTTCTGCCACGGTACCCCGTGGCGACGTCTCCGTGCCATGGAGTTATGGCTTATGGTAATATGTGGCGAGTTTCTCACTATTGAAGAATTTTCATGTGTGACAGTTTTGAGTGAGAGCTGTTTTATATGAAAAGGTATTTATTTTTGACGGAATAATGTCGAAATGAGGAGATCCGGCATAGAACAAAAGTTACTGACATAGCTCATAAGATTAGCAAGCTGAAGTGGCAGTGGGCCGGTCACGTCTGTCGCAGAACCGACAACCGCTGGGGTAGACGAGTTCTGGAGTGGAGACCGCGTTTGGACAAACGTAGTGTGGGACGGCCCCCTGCTAGATGGAGCGACGATCTGCGCAAGGTGGCTGGCAGCGACTGGATGAGAAGAGCCGAAGATCGGGCTCAATGGCGCGCCCTGGGAGAGGCCTATGTCCAGCAGTGGACTAGAATAGGCTGCTGATGATGATGATGAATGTCTATAAGAACCTGGCTCAAGAAATATTGTTACAATACAAAAAATATCATTGAATCAAGTTTAGACTTGAACCAGCAAGAATCTAGTTAGCTAGATCAAGAAACAAACTCCCTAAAACAGTCCAGGATGAGCTTTCCATACACTGCTCTCCTCGCCTCGGCTAGCCGATACCTTGCGCAAAGACTTCAGCTCACCTATGGTTTAACATACTCTCCGAGGCACGGAGAGGCTCAGATGAAAATGTGTCATTAGCGGTCACCCATCCTGATTCTGACCGCACCCAACGTTGCATAACCCAGTAACCCAGTATTCTCTTATATTTTCCATAATGCTTGCGGTGTGCAAGTAGTACCTCTTTCTCGAAATCATTTCCTCTGCCCGAACGTTGCCTGAAAGAGATCGCTCTTAGCGATAAGACCGCCTAAATTGTACTTCACTATTTCCTTTTCTATCTCTTGTTTGTTGTTTTATATTTGAGCCATAAAGTGTATTTTACTTTACTTTAATTTTTTATAATTTATTTTTACGTATAGAAAAATTAGTCCACAGCTGGATATTAGTACTCGTATTACCATTATATAGTGTGGTGAGATGTCTATGAGCGACGGTGACCACTTCCCAGTTTGCTCATCTGCTCTCCTTATACATAATAGGGTCCTATTTTATTAGCGGCAAATATTTCTAGGGTGTCATCTATAGGTTATATATAACAATAACGATAGGGCAAAAAAAATCTTTTTCTTATTAAATTTTCGAGAAAAACGACAAAATTGTTGGTTTGAAAATTCTACAAATGAATGAATTATTGCTATTCTAATACTGAAATAAAAAGTATGAATGAAATTCGTTTCATTCATAACGACATGGATGAGTTTCCACCAAGGCGCAAAATAATAGGACTCATTTCTCTTTAGTACGGATAATGTTCATACAAGTAACAGGGTAATTTTTTCGTGTAAAGTGGTACAAATGACCAGCACATACCCGCCTCCAAATATTTTGCAACTAATAAAAAAGGACCTTATATAATATGTTAGGATGTTAATTGTTAGTACCTATTGTTAGTTTGTTACCCGTGTGGGTAAGAAGCAACTGTTATATGGTAGAGTAAATTAACCCTTCGCGGTGTGGTGAAGGATAAATTGTGAGGGTTCGTGTAATGATGAAGTTCTGCTTTATATCCGTGTGTAATCAAGTTTAGTGTGGTAAGTACACCTCCTACCTCCGTAACGCGTGTCGGTTATAGGGCATAAAACTTGTAAATAAATAATTACATACTTACATGTAATAAAATCTTAACTTATCTTATGATAGATGGCCGGGAATAACCCCAGCGGCACTTCGACCCTTGAGGATATTTTGTGTCTACCCCATTTTACACACTGGTCATCTCAGTGTGCAGGTTTCCTCACGATGTTTTCCTTCACCGTTAGAGCAGTCGGTAAATGTGCTACAGTCTGTCCTCAAGGTGCCGGCTAGCGGGGTTCTAGGTCAGTGAGCAGATGAAGTAATGGAAGAACTTGGATAGATATTATATTTTTAAGGAACAGAACACAGAAAATAGTAAACGTAGAATAGGTAGTAGTAAGAGATAAAAATAAACGGAGAAACATCAGTTCAAGACAAAATACAATTATGGAATAAAGAAATTTAGAAATGGAATGGGAATATGATTTGAATTTAAATGAAGAAATGAAGATGCCAACACGAAATGAGATGAGATAAACGCTAACGATGAGGTTGAAGTTGATGGCAAGGAGGTTGATATGGACGATGAAGTCGACATCGTTACATAACTGAACAACTTTCACTATGGGACCAATTCTGAATCAACTGTTCCACACAAAGTTCTCATGTTTGTTATTTTATATTTGTACAATAAAGTGTATTTTACTTTACTTTACCTTACAAAAGCTCAATACTTACCTACACGATCGAAAGTATGAAATAGCAATATTTTTTTCGCAATTTCAGTGTTGACCCCATAGTGCAAATTGTTCAGTTCAGGATACTGAACAGCCCCTTTTCGGTTCTATAGGAGTTTTTGTTACGTCCTGTATAGGTGGTACTCGGTGGTAGATACTATAGATATTATATCTTCCCAATCAGTAACCAAACCTGGAAATTCTATTTGTCTTACCGACTTACCTATTTAGCCTTTTTCTCAACAAACCTTGTAAATGCAAAGGCAATTTATGCAACAAATAAACATCTTGTCGGAGTGAAGCGGCGTCCTATAGGCACAATATAAAATAGACAAGCAAGTGCCAGAAGGGAACCTCAGTAATTGTGTCCTCACGCTCGCAAGCCGCGCGCAGTCGATAAGTTGCAGGCATCGACGGAGCCTTGAGGCCTCCTTACCATGTCGCTCAAAAAGCTAAAATTAACGTCAAGCTACAAGCTGCAACTTCAGAAACAACGACATGGATTTTACTGATTTTTTTATGGGAAAGTTCTTTCTAGTAACAAATCACTGGTCGCAGGCCACGTGGCGCGGACGGGACAAGGACGCGATGTTCGAAATTGCAAACGGCTATAAACTTCACAATTGATTAGCGAAAACGTATAGAATAGGCACGGTGTTCCGCGTCTATTCTATACTTTTTAACGTTTATAGCGCCTCTTATTATTATGATTATAACTGTCACGTTCGTAATCCCCGAGGGGGTAGACAGAGGAACCAACTTTTGAGTAATCAAATCAGTATCATACTAATTTTGTGCAATAAAGAGTATACATTCATTCTTACAAAAGATTGGAGATTGTAAAATCTATAATTAATTTTATTGGCGTTTGCATAGAGTTTAAAATCTACGTCTTCTACGTCTCTTGTTATGTTGCTTGCGTCTTACAGCCGTGAGAATGCGCTAGCCTCCCCCCTCCCCCCGTGTAAGATCCCTATAGGGCGTGATGATTGACTCGCCTTTGTCCTAGTTCGCCTTTGTCTCTCGTTTGTTTATGTGATTGTGTGTCTCACGCAAGAACGCTAGTACATACCTTCTGCTGAGCAGTGCTTACTAGTTTCCATTCTGGCACTTTATCTATTTAGTGCTGTAGACAAGTGTATCCAAGGAGTTCACCCGATGCGGAGTACGCTCGATCGGGCAGACCATGAAGCAGACTGACGGCTGAGCCAGGCGCACCGCCCCTCCGCCCAAGATTTACTACAAACCTCTACGTACCGTCGGCAAAGGAATTAAAAGGGTGAAAATAATTTTTTTTAAATTACACGTGAGGAACAGCGTTACTTAAACTTTTGCCAAACCATAAGCGCTTTCAATTCGAGAGGCTTATGCCAGTATTATGTTTTAAGACATATTACATGTCTAATATTTAATACGTTCATTAATACGTTTAATATATTTATTTATTTAATACGTTTCGTACGTTACGTTTTATTTAAATAAAGAAAAAAAAAGGAAAAAAGGGCCTAGCTAGCATTTTTCTTGAATATAAGCCTGAACAAAAAAAGATTTTTACGAAATACCTAGTTTACACTGTGCATCGGAAACTAAAGGCTGAACATTTCCTCGAAGGGGCAGACATTTTTCCGAATTTTGAAAAATCCCAATAGCTCGAAAACCACGAGGTTCTTACTGGGGTTAAGTTTAGAATTCTAAATAGGCATAGCTGGTCCATCAGCTCTTGCAGACTTGACGTTGGTTTTTGGGACACTGTTATATGTACGAAACCTTTTTTCCCACTATATTTTTTTATTTTACGACTAAACCCGCGTTTGATCTCAATCTCACCTGGTGGTAAAGTGACGACGAGGTCGAAGATGGAGCACACGGGCATAGAAAGTAGGGTAGGGCGGGTCTAGTTGAGCATTGAGGGAGGGGAAACACATCACGTGATATAGATTGAAATATAGATTTGAGACTGCAGTTTATTCAAGATTTATATAATTTCTATATAACTATATAACCCATTCCTTCCGATGCTTAACTTGCCCCATACAATTGCTCAACTTACCTCACCCATGGGGCATGTTGAGCAAGTCGGAACTGTCTCTCATTAATAACAATAACTACTAAAGCACATTTGAAATCGTTTTTTCTTCTGAATATACATACTCCAACATCCCAAGATCTTATAACTACTGATCCATTTTCATCTGACACGACTAAGAACATTCGGCAGCTTAGAAATTATGTCAAACAGCTAACTACTCTTCAATTTACACCAGTCTTTACGTCATACACATAAACACTAATATCCTCATTCATACAAACAAACATATTCATACATCACAACACGCACGCACTGTTGCTTTCTTCGTCCGTGCAGTCACTGAGGGGCCAGCTGAAAATCAGCGCTGTGGCTTGCCTCAGCATTATGCTGAGCTGGTGTACCCTTTTTGACACTGTACCACGCCAGTTCTATGCTGCATGTATTAAACTTTGTATACTTCTGTATTGTGCACTATATTCTAGTGTTTACAGCGCTAAATAAACGTTTTCAATTTCAATTTATACGTTCTACGATGATACAGCTGGCAGCTGTCAAATTGATACGGAAACCGAATAAAAGATAAGAATGTTGCGTAATTTAATGTTTTATGAAGACGTGTACCTACGTGTACAACAGTGTAGGTTTGAAATAAATCTGATGAAGCATTTAAGAGTGATGAATAATTGAAAAATTGCACAACTAGCCCCGCCCTACCCTACACTATTTTTCTCAACACCTCCTGACCAGCTACCGTCAATGGAAAGGCAAACGGTACTCTAGTAAGTTTTTGTCTGTTGACGCTACTCTATCTAGGAGAGTTAATTTAATCGCGAAGCAACATCGCCGCCGCAGTTTGTCTTCCTCCAATTTAATGGCAGAACGACTGGAGGACCTTCCAATCTAACAGTAATGCGCTTTGTAATTGGATCTATTGATGAATTGTACCCACAATTGCTATCTAAATTCTTAAATAATGGGAGATCTAAGGTCTAAATTGGTACGATATAAGTAGGTACCTATTTTACTTATAAGTAGGTAGTGATGGGTGAAACGCCACCATCACCAAGTAATGTTATTACTACAAATATGGAAATTTTGAATTTTTCATCATTTTTGAATTTCTGTGGTTTTTACTTGATGAAAGAAAAAATAGTCTCCCTCTCCAAGGGCGTTCATTCCTTCAAGGGTTTTTACATATTAGGTACCTAGAGAGGTACCTATTTTTAAAAATTAACTACCTCAGTTTAGCGGCTTTGGTACACGACAAGCTGACCATGTCAGCCTCGTTAGGGTCAATAGGAGAAGTGAAGGGAAGCTCAAGTATTATTAGAGTCAGCCCTCACTTTGTTAGCCAACTTAGCAAATAACAGTAAATGTTTCATATTATCATTTTGGAGACTGTTGAGGCCACATTTCTTCTTCTTAATTTTCCCTAGGTCACACTCCATTAGGAGGTGAGTGAGGTATTCTATTTGGTTGCAGTTAGTACAACACGGTGATGCAGCTCTTCCCAACAAATTCAAAAACTTATTTAACGGAATGTGACCCGAGCGTAACCTAAAAGCCAAGACAAGGTAGGGAGCTCCCTACCGAGGCTGACACAGTCAAACCATGGATCCCAGGTTGGCATGTAATTAAGTGTATTGTACCAAAGCCCCTTCACTTTGAACGTCGTAATAAAACACAGAACATAATTAAAAAAACAATTTTTATTACAAGTTTTTTTTGGTAAATGCAAAAAAATACCGAGACAAACAACCAAAAATAACTATTTTTAATTATGGCATCTAGTTTTAGTTCGATAATTAACTTTAAGTAGAAGCTGATTCTTAATTATTAATGTTGTGAAATAAATAATTAAAAAATAAAATTAACAATGGCATAGCTAGCGCTAATTTTGTGTCGTAATCTTTTCACAGAATTTGAGAAGTAATGCGAAGTCAGGTAATGGCGTAATTAAAAACAAACAACCCTTTTTTAATTACCAACAACAATCAAACACTCAACGGTATTTATTTATTCAGTTTTATTTAGATTATACTCCAATGAATACCTATTTCCTCATAAATCACAACACAGTAAGATAAGTACAATAGTCTAATAAAGCGACTGTACATTTTTAAAATTTACTGGCTGGGTAAAGTCTTAGTGCTAGTGAGATTCCAAAAAAAATTCTACTGATCTAAATTTTTGTACGTGTAGGGACACAGTGCATACTGTGTTCTACATTGTGAATTATTATGTCAGCAGTTTTAAATGTTACGCGGCTGCGCCCGCGTCGGGCTGGTCGTGTCTCTACCACCGTCATGTATGGTATACTGTTTGGAAATATAAGTATCGGTTAACAAGTACAGTGTCTCATTGAAGATGACTCCTCGAATATATACCCTGGCTAGGATGTAGGTGCAATTCGGTTACCTCTAAAGTGGTGACCCCAGACGAGTGAACAAGACGCATCGTAAAAATACGTATTTTCTAATTAGATTCGTTTAACACATTCTCTAAAAATAATTTTAAAAGTTACCCAAAATCGAAGACAACCTTAAAAATATTTAAGTACAATTTACTTTTTTTTTTAATTAATTATTTACAGACAAATATTTTCAACATCGCATATTATTCTGTGAAAAGATTTAACGCTACAAATTACTAAGTAAAAAACCATAGCCTAAAATATTTACATTACATTTAATTAGTAACTGGCAGTTTTAGAAGGCACCGTCGTGGCTGTATTTTAAAATTCTATATTTTTAAGCATAAAGCCTTACTTACGATATGTAATATTGCTATATATGTGTGTAAAGGCACTATGCATTATAGAAATTAGTTTAAAAATGTAATTGACTAAGTTTCTATAATAATAGGTATTTAATTGGATGCCTGGCGGAAAAAGATATACAACTGTGTCTATTGTTCAATTCTGCCACGAAGTACCATGATACGAAAGGACGTATAGTGTATATCTCACGTCCATAATGTCCGAGGGGAACAGAGGAACCCACCTTCAGTCATAGGTAGTTCTCACTAAAGAAAAGAAAAAAAAGGCCGTAAATGACAAAAAAACGCGCCAAATCGGATTTCTAGTGTTTATGGAATTCTTCTTTGAAAATTTCTGGAGTTTTCTGGAATTTTCATATAATTCCAGAAACATTCGATAACCAATTTGACACGTTTTAGTCATTATCTCGAGAATCACGTTTTGCACTTAGAGGTCTTTTTCGTATCAGGGCACAATTAACACATTCACAGTCCAGTGACTCCAAGCTGGGGCACCCAAGTGCCTATCCAAGGAGTCCATGCCTCCTTTAGTCCAACAATTTTGTATGGGGACTGTGAACATGTTAAAAGTATATTAGAAATATATTTCCAGTAAAACAAATCAACAGTGAGGCTTATTTCCAGTAAAACAATCATACGACACGATTTAGGATAAAAAGTAATAGATTTATTTTCACAATAATCTTCCCACAATCGCACGGCACGTAAACCACGGATCTAACTGCCACGCGATTCGTGATTCAGTGTTGGTCATGCACTTTCTTCGATGACTGTACAAACAGTTGCACGTATATTGATTCCACCCATTAAAATACATGCCATCTTTATATGAGGAAATGTCATGAGATTTAATGATCCGTTAAAATTAAAGATGCTACGTGCAACTAGTTGTAAGTCATATTATAATTTTGCGAGTATGCCTCCTAAAAATGTATGTAGGTACCTTTGTACATACATTCATACATACATAACTTCACACTATATCCCTAGTTAACCATTGTGAAGCCTATAAATATACATACATACACTCATGTATTATTCAATCAATAATTATGTTCTCAAGTTTTAAAAATTCGAAATACATACATACTAAAATGTACAAATTTATTATTTTTTGTTATCGCATTTAGTAAAGTTAAACCTAATTAATTACTATTAACTTAGATCACATTTCTCAACATCCATACAAACACTCCTTTTACAGTATCACACTTCGAGATTTCTCCACATTCTATAATATATATTTTTTGTTTTTCTATTTACTAAAATGGCCTATGTACCAACATGAATATTTATGTATTTTATTGTGACTAGTCATTATGTTACAACAATATCTATAAAATTACATATAATATTCGAAAAAAATTAAGCTTGTAATATTTTTTTTAGAAAAAATATTCAAGGCACTGATAGATGTATTTATTTCATGAGGCACAAAATAGATATTTTCTTTATTTATAAATTTTTTGAAGCGTTTGACTGATTACCTACAAATTTTTTATTCCAACTTTTAAAACATCGAAATCTGCCAATATGTTAATTGGTCACACTAAAAAAATCATGGCTATGCTTAAATACCATCAAACATACTTTAGTTCTCTTTAATTTCACATCATAAACTTCTAAATTAAACGTTGGTATTGCAGATAATTGTATTCTACCCATTCAAATTAACTTTTTCACAGTCAAATCTTTAAAAGTCATACTAAATAATCCCTATAAGTTTGACTAACAAGATGGCAGCGTTTCAAAAAATGGCCGACTATTCAAAATGGCCGCCGTGTATTAACCTAAAAAACGCCGATGGCGACGTCAGTAGCCCAAATCCAGCATAAAACTGATAAAGACGTTAAAGCAAGCCTAAAACTTGAACACGAATCGTGATTATTATAAAGAAGTCAACTCTGTATCTTGAACTTGATAAAGATATCAAAGCAATTGATGAACGTCGTAGAGTCTATCAATTGAATTATGGCATCCCATTTTTGTAAAGGAACACTAAAGTCATACTTTTTACTAGACATTGACAGATGACATTTCTGTTCTTCTATGTTTTTTGTTGCTATATATAAATTTTACCAAAACCAGGGCCGAGATCGACTTGATAAGCCTAAAACTTGAACACATCGTCTTGAATAAGTATATTATAAAGACGTCAAGTCTTGAGCTTGATAAAGACGTCATAGCGAGCCCAAAACTGGAATTCAAACGTCTTGATGAACAGAATAAAGACGTCATAGCAAGCCTAAAACTTGAACACAAGGACTTGATGACGTCAATAGCGGTCCATGCTGCTGGAGTCGCGACTTGTGACGTCACTAGCGGCGTCGGTCGACGAACTGGAGTCCGTGGCGTCGGTTGTGCCAACGTCGGTGGTCACTCCAGTGTCGGTGGTGACGCCGAGATCAGTGGTCGTGGTCGGATATCAAAGATGTTCGTCGCGGCCGTTGAGGGGTTGTCGCTCAGTGTGGTCCGAGGGGCGGTTGCGTTTGAAGAAGCCGCACTGGAATTGAATAGTATTGTAAGGCTCAATTTACATTGCCGCGGAATGGAATGGAAGCGAATTTTCGCAACGTAATTGTACATAGCATAAAGAACTTAATGTTAATTGTGTAACATACAAACTAAAAATATTGAAAGGTCCACGCCATCATCATCAGCCTATTGATGTCCAACCACTGCTGGGGCACAGGCCTCCCCTTGCACAAGGGGGTACGGGCCATGATCCATCGAGCGGGCCCAGTGCTGTGCGGTGGATTTCACACGCCTTCGGAAACTTTTAATTTCCTCAGACATGCAGGTTTCCTCATGTTGTTTTCCTTCACCGTTAGAGCAGTCGGTAAATGTACGTAAGTTTTCGAAAAAAAAACCGAAAAACTCATTGGTACTTGGCATTGCATGGTTTCGGACCCAGACCTCCAGCATGGGAGTCCGGCGTCCTAGCCACTAGGCCACCGACGCTCCACGCCATCGCCACGTCATGGTTGTATCACTACATTTTTTTTTGTTTTTTTTTATTTACTTCTTAACCCGCATTTGACCTCGATCTCGCCTGATGGTAAGCGACGATGAGGTCGACGATGGAGCATGCGGGTCCAGTAAATGCCTATTCACTCTGGCCTTGAAGATCCCAAGGTTGTAGGTTTCAGGAAATACAGACGCCGGCAGGCTGTTCCATTCCTTAGCCGTTCGCATAATGAACGAAGAAGCAAAACGTTCGTACGAGCAGACGGGATATCAACAACATAAGGATGGAACCCCTCCCCGCGTCTGGTAGTCCGAAGGCGGAATGGAGATGCTGGAATTAGGTCGTGCAATTCCGATGCGCACTCTCCGAAATGTATCCTATAAAATACCGATAGACAGGCAACCTTGCGCCGAGGTTCCAGACTTTGCAGTCTAGCTTCCACCAGCGATTCGTCACCTATAAGGCGCTTAGCGCGTTTCTCCACTGAGTCAAGGGCAGCCAGTTGGTATTTAGCTGAGCCGTCCCACAGGTGGCTGCAGTACTCCATGCACGACCGGACTTGAGCTTGGTAAAGGTTTAAGAGCTGTCCCGGCGTGAAGTACCACCTAACCTTACTCAGGATGCCCAAGTTTTTAGCTGCGGTCTGAGCAAGTTGAGATTGGAAGTAAGATCCAACCCCAAAAGGCTGAGGTGGTCGGTAATTGGTACGGATACATCCCGGAAAGTTGAAGTCAGGTGGAAGGGACTCCGTTTAGCGGTGAATAGATACGCCTGCGTTTTTGAGGCGTTAAACTTGACCAAATTGGCATCGCCCCAATCGGCCACGGCCTTTAAGGTCAAGTCGATACGCTCAACCATGGCCTCTCTTTGAGTCTGGATCTCACCAGCACCAGCGCGCGCAACAGGAAGATATCTCTCCGTAACCGTGCTGTCGTCTGCGTACCCAAAAATACACGATATGAGCAGATCATTCATGTGCAGCAGGAATAGGGTTGCAGAAAGGACAGATCCTTGTGGAACTCCGGCGTTGATAGCCAGTTGGTCAGACGAGCAGCCATCTAGGACCACTCGTATTGACCGTTCACTCAAGAAATCCGCGATCCATATGCGCAAACTGGCTGGGATTCCATATGAAGGAAGCTTGCTTAATAGGCTACCGTGCCAGACCCTGTCAATTGCTTTAGAAATATCTAGTGACACGGCAAGAGCTTCACCGATTTTCTCAATGGCTTCACCCCAGAAGTGAGTGGCACGAACCAGAAGGTCCCCAGTAGACCGGTTTTGGCGAAAACCATATTGTCGGTCACTGAGGAGATCGTTACCTTCTAGGTGTGCCAGGAGCTTGGTGTTCAATACACGTTCCATAATCTTGCAGAGAATGGAAGTGATGGCAATGGGTCTTTAATTGGCGGGGTCAGCACGGCTACCTTTTTTGGGCACAGGCTGCACGTTAGCAAGCTTCCAGGAATTTGGAACTTGACCAGTCTTTAGAGAGAGGCGAAACAGGCGCGTCAAGACAGGAGACAACTCAGGTGCACAGTTCCTCAAGACAATAGCTGGTATCCCGTCAGGACCACTGGCTTTATTCTCGTCTAGAGTGCGGAGCGTTTTAAGTACCTCCTTTTGGTGAATGCAGACCTCTGGCATTACAGAGTCGCAGTGGGGTAAGGTGGGTGGAGTTTTGCTTCCAGCATCTAAACAAGAATTACTAGCAAATAGAGAGGAAAACAAGTTTGCCTTCTCTTTCGTGGTGTGAGCCAGCGATCCATCGGGTTTGACCAGAGGTGGCAGCGAAGGGCGACAGAAGTTAGCTTCGACAGATTTGGCGAGGGACCAGAAAGCCTTGCTACCCGCAGGGTATGAAGCAAGCTTGTTTCCGATCCGGCCAACATGTTCGTAGCGAGCCCGACGCTGAGCCTTCTTGCAGCACTTGGCGGCTTTGTTGAAGGCTCTCTTTTTATCCAGGACATCCGGAGCTTTGCGTGTCTGAGCATCAGCCCAGGCTACAAATGCTGACTGCTTCAGTGTTTCAGCACGAACGCAGTCCGCACTGTACCAAGGGCGTGCTGCGCCACCAAGAGGCACGTCAGAGAAGGGAATGAAATATTCCATGGCCTGACATACCACGTCGGTTATGGCCGAGGCGCAGCTCGACGGATCCTCAGTAGAGAAGCAGATTTGTCGCCATGGATAAGATGCAAAGAAGTGCCGCATTTCATCCCAATCTGCTGACTTGTATCGCCACACTCGCCTGGTGCCTCTAGGGCTTAAATCGGGCGGAGAGTAGCTAGATACAGATTTCACCAGACAGTGGTCAGAGGTTCCCAATGGGGCAGAAATCGACACAGAGTACCTGTTCGGATCAGTTGTCAGCAGAAGGTCCAAGCAATTGGGCGTGTGACCATCAACATCCGGTATGCGCGTGGGGCCATCGACCAGCTGTGTGAGGTTTAGCGACAACGCGAGTTTGTACGCTTCCCTGCCAGCATGGTCGGTCTTCTGGTATGGGAACAACCACTCCTGGTGGTGAGCATTAAAGTCCCCCAGAAGAACCAATTGCGCAGATGGATACCGTTGTTGGGCCACTTCCGCCGCAAGGCTAAGGTGTTCAATTAACTTAGTTGTCTCCTGGTCACCGCTGTGCGAACGGTAGACACAAGCATAGAGCATTTGCTCTAGCCCAGTGTCCACCAGCATCCATATTACAGAAAATTTGGGATCTTCAAGGTTCCGGAGACGCCGACAGCAGATGTCATCGCGAGCATACATGCAGATCCCAGCGCTGGGTTTAAAATTGTGCTCCAGGTTATACCCTGGGTAGAGTAAGTATGACGCGTCTGACGGACATCCGATCTGCGTCTCCGTTAGGAATAGCAAGTGTGGATTTTCAGTTTCGAGGTGGTGGTGAACTGAGTCGATATTGGAGTGCAGACCTCGGATATTTGAGAGGTGCACTTTAAGTTGGAGGACGTGCTTCCGCTGTGCACACTTACTATTCTTTTTGGACTTTATCATGTTTTATATTGGAGAGTGAATAGGCGAGAGAACGGTAGTTGGGCAAGGGGCTGCACAGCTCACCCAGCGGCGCATGCGGGGTCGCCACACGTATGGTAGCCTCATCTGGAGACTGCGGGGACGCCCGAACCCCCCACGGAAATGCCCACCGACTCCTCCAATCCGGTCGCCAACCGGCACGGTGGAGCATTCCGGGATATTTCGCGAGGCGGCGGGGCAGCCTTTCATAAGTGGCTGGCCTACTACTTGGGCCCCCTACAACCTGCGGTCGGCCAGCCGAGAACCGTGCTTCGGATCCCGCTACCCTCCACGATGAGGCGCCCGGCGCGGCAACACATCGCAGCACCGAAACCGGTGCGCATGTGCAATATAGTTGCCCAGACCCGTTCTCTTGATGGCTACTCCGGACATCATGCCGAAACACGACTAGGTCGCTTGGCGGCATGTCTTTGTCCGGAGGGTGGTGACAAGCCGCGGTGAGCCTGGACCTACCACCAGTAGGCTGCTCGTTTATAGCTCCCAGGGTTCATGTGTGGGGCCTTGTGGTAGGAACTACGGATGCGAGCAGCGGAACCGTATTCCCACACATCCCTTAGTCGAATTTTACGACACCCACGGGAAGATATGGGGTAGTCCTATTCTAAACCGGGAACTACACGGCGCAAAACTTATCTTTAAATATTTGTCTTCTTCCTACTCCAAATTTTTGGAAATAGTAAAAAATGTCTCTACACACGCCTAAGGCTTTCTTGGAAGCGTTGCTGAAGGCACAGAGGACGGGAAAGACCTGGAATGAACTAGTCTGGCTTACCTTATACAGCAACAAGATCAGCAGCAGAAGCAGCAGGGCTCCCGCCACGGCAGCTAACACCACCGCCCACATCGGGATGGCGCTGTCCTCCATCGCCTCCAGCCGCTGCGTTACGACCGTCTGCGCCTCGGCCGTGTGCCAGGACAGGTCGCTGGGCCGTCCCACCATGGGCAGTCGGGAGATGCGAGTCGTCGCCAGGGTGGAGAGGATCACTGCTCGGTCTTTAGATATCTGTTGGATGGGAGAGATGATTTTAAATACTATTCATCATCATCGGCCTGTAAGCGCCGTCGCAAATACTATAAGTAATCCGATATTACCGTGTACAGAATTTATCTTCTACCTAGATCTGTTTTCATAATCTACGGACGGTTGCACTGGTTACATATACCTATAACGTCGGTGAATTTTGTTCGTTTGTAATGATTCCAAATGGCAACTTTTTAAGCCTGAATAAAGTAAGTATTAGTAGTACTTTTTAAGTTTTTAATGTTTTTAATCCTCAATTTTTTGTAAGAACTTAATGAAGTTCTTACAAAACATGCAAAACTTTATGCAAAATCAGATGATGTTGTGCAATGGCACAATATCATCTGATTTTGCATAAAGTCATCTGATTCTGCTTGATCATCATCTTACTCTACATAATTCTCACCTCATTCAACACAGACGCGTTGATCCTCGACCGCAGCGCGATCCAGACCTCCTGTCCCTTGATCAGAGGCCCTGTGCTGCACCTGAACACTTCGCACTTGTACTTCTCCTGACACTTCTCTAAGACGTCCTTCAGTTTAGGGTCCACCTGAAATCACAAGAAAACCTTAGGCGATTGACACACTGCTCCGCGCTCCACCGCGGTGGGCGCAAGCGGTGAGGCGAAGCTGCACCGCGCACGGAGAGTGGCTATAAGCGCCGCGCTATATACTGAACCTATATAGCAAGGTATTTCATAATATACCTCGCTACTATTTGTGTATGTTTCTCGGAAAATGAGAGTTGACGTACAGTGATAATCTCAAAATTATTATAAGTAGTTTCACAAGAGTTCTCCGAAAGATGAGTTTGTATTTGATTTATTTATTGAGTTTCTGGTACCTGATCTTGACGCCGTCTTCTAGTGCTTTCACGTCGCTGCTGTGCTATTGAGTATCCACTTTGAGAGTCATAGGATCCTGTAAATCAATAAAATAGATTTCCCATTTTTCACACCTTTAAAGTTTGCATATATATCACGTAGGTAATACTGTACTAAAATTAACTCCTCAATTACCTGACGATGACGAAGAACTTTGGAATTCCGAAGAACCTTGGTAATTTCCCCCACGGCGTTGATAGCTTGCTCCAGCATTACGAGCGTGAGCTCCACTAACATCAGCTACGCCGACTTTGAACTCATTGTTAGACCCCTGAGCGGCATACGCTCCGAAACCGCCAATCTCATCGTTTTCATCACCGACCACAGTAAGACCGCCTCTGTATGTTGTAGAACCAGCTTTCATGACATCACGGTTGACAGTTTCTGTGGTAGCCCAAGAACCATGGACGAAGCCTTGTCCAGACCCCTGATTCTGATTGGCTTGGTTCTGATAATGTCCTTGGTTTTGATAGGTTCCTTGGTAACCATCTTGATTGTAACGTCTTTCTTGTTGAGAACTTTCTTGGTTGTATCTGTTGTTTGCATATCTGGAAATTAGAAGAAGTTTTAATTAACATTTCAATCTTTGCTTAGACTTGAGCTGTATCAAAATTATTTTAACTTACTTATTAAAAGAACTATCAGCTTCACCCTCGTGTGCCATATTATTATATTCAGTACTGGTTTCAATTTCAGAAATAATATTGTGGTTTTCGTCATAAATAACGGTCTTATTTCTCATTCTAATGATTTTACCACCATCTCCATGACCGTATCCGCCTTGACTTTGATAGCTTTCTTGGCCATATCTTCCTTGGCTACTTCCCTGTCTCTCAATAATAGTTATTAAACGCCTCTTTATATTTTCTTGTTCCTCAGCTGTGAGGCCGTCCCAATAGACTCTTCCCTCCTCGTAAGTACCCTGGCTATATCCACCTTGACTAGAACTGTGTCTTTGAGCGAGCGAAGCTAAATTCTTTCTTATAGCCTCTTGTTCTTGAGCAGACAATCCTGACCAGTGACTGCTCCAAGTTCTGTCGGAAGAAAAGGAGCTTCCATAGCCTTGGTTATGACCATGTTGTCCACCAGATTGACCGTTGTGTTGTCCACCGCTTTGGATAAACTGACCACCACTGCCGTGGTTGCCATCGACCTGACCATTACCACGCTGGTTGGTGGTGAAGTAGCCATTTACATTTTCTTCACCAGAATAACTGTGGAACTGATTGTTGTTGCCTGAGTTCTCTGGAAGATTGATATCAATAGATAAAATACGGTAGGTACATGAGAGAATGAAGTAAAAAGCTTATAAAATTATGCTGCACAATTTGCAGAAAACTCCAAACTCAATGGATAAAAATCGATATACATGTAGGATAGGGGCTGTATCTAGTTATATCTTTCTTTATGTGCCTTTGTTAATGGCTGGTGAAAACTTACGTGAGATATGGAGTTGTTCCCCACCAGCCTGTTCGCTGCTCATCGCTGTAAAATTAAATCAAGTCAATCAATCATTCCTGAGACATAGGCTTCTAATATTCTATACAGATATTGGCAGTACATTTGTTGATATACATTTAAGGCGGTGCATTTATTTGTGACTTAAGAATGCGGGTGCCTGTGCCTGTGTTGCAGGAATTATCACCTTTGAAGCACGGAGAGCTAGTACAATTAAAACTTACAGCAGATATATTCGGGCATCCCTGTAAAAGCGATTATTTTAGATTTTTAAGCAAACAACTGCTTAAAATGCATTTGGAATGATCATCGAAAGGATAACGTTTTAACGAGGGTTCCCCTTCCCCGTATAATCTTAATGCTCATCATGACATATAGCTACAGCTACAAATTCCTCCGAAATGCATCAATCCCCCACCCCACCCCACCCCACCCCACCCCCGACCCGAAATCCATCACATACTAGCCCTTTTCCTAGTGTCTGGGACACTGAACAATTTTCAAAGGTTCGTTACCAAAAGTATTCCGAAAATCTGGAAAATCTACTAGTGACGGTCAAAATAGAAGGAGAAAGACCAAGAGGGTGTAACCCGAGGAGATGGTCTGGTCAGATATCTGACCACCTTGAGATGAGTATTAGCACAGCGTTTCACTGCGCGGAGGACCGACGCGTTTGGAAGAAGACTGCTGATGTAGGTAGTTTGTCGAGGTCACGATCCTTAATGGATGGTTTCACCTGGTCAAGTTCTTAGTCAAGGGGAAAATGCCAGTGACAAAAGTCAAACAAAATTTGGATCCACTGGCAAACTTGACTAAGCATTTGATCAGGTGTAAACTAGCCCTAACACTGAAAGACCAGGAACCAACTGAGGAGATATAGGAACTAACCTTCGATCTCCTTTAACAGCAAGCCAGCGTAAGGGTTTTGGATGAGCAGGTTCTCAGGGTTAATGTGGCGCGCCACGTCGCACTTCACGTTGCCGGCCCACTGCGGTTCCACCAGCATGTACATCAAATTCTCGCCTGGAACAACAAATAGGAAACTGTAGAAAGACGAGGTGGAAAGTGACCTACCCGAGCTTCAGGGCCAGTCCAGAAATTAGAAGGAGGTGGCTCAAGATATGGAGCAGATGCGAAGGCCAAGAACTGAAAAGTTGAAACCCTTCAGCTCCAGCAGTACACTTAAAAAGGAAACTGTTGAAAGGTTTTAACTTAAGTTCTTGGCCTTTAACGAAGGGTTACATTAAGTTGTTTTTCTCAATTAGGAAGATGAGCATGTCAATTTTATGATCTAGAAAAATCAAACTTAAAATATAAAAAAATTGTGTGAAAGAATTTTTGCGATATCTCGAAAACTGTATTTTTAATAAATTTTCAAACACGGGAGTTCCTATATCATGATCACGCTTGACCGTTCAACGTGTGACGTCATATCGCCGGACGGACGTCGACCGACCAAGTCATTCCTCGCAACGCGCACTTCTCATGCGCGCATCTCATGCAGTATTTAAAGGACTCTCTGTTATTTCCGTATTTTTTTTGAATAAAATGGAAAATAAAAAACCATACAGATATTGTATAGTACCTCTATGTACTAATACAACAATTAACGCCCCGGAAAAGTACTATTTTCATGTTCCAAATGACCAAAAAGTTAGAAATAAGTGGTGTAACCTAATGAGAAGGGAAGAGCCTTTATCTACAAAAACTAGTCGACATTGTTGCGAAGATCATTTCAATGTAAGTTGAATAAAAGAATGTTATTATAAAATAAAGGACACGGAATCTTAATATGAGAGTTGTTCAGTTAGACTCGTATAACTTGAAAACTATTTGTCGATGATTTTCGATTTCACCTGTAGGGCCATGAACGTATAGAAACAAGCGTAGGTACAATGTATTTTATTTTGGATATCGATAAGAAGCTGCTTTTTAAAAACAATAGTGGACATCACTAGTGGACAAAGTGGTGCCACAAGAGACGAGGTGGTAAAATTTCGTCCCTCGTACATTATTGTCTTTGTAATAAACGAATAAAATTACAATAACAGCTCACCATCTGGTAGAAGTATGGTCACATAAACAAGGCCGTATAGCGATGGGAGAGTGCTGTATGCAGAGCGTAGGTACCTTATCTTATCTTTGGATGGGGGCCGGGGATCCCAGCGACACTTCGACCCATGGGGATCTTTTGTGTTCAACCCCTTGTACCTATCCCTTGACCACATCACCGAATATGTCTTGCATGAGCAAGACTATGCGTCTTAGTGGGAGGGATTTGAATTCCCTTGGGTCCGGATAGGCAGAGCCTAGCAGACCCATCCTTTTTGCCGCGAAAGCGTCACATTCACATAGGAGATGTGAAACGGTCTCCAGTTGTTCACCACAGGCTCTGCAAGATGTGCTGTCAGTAAGCTTCATCTTGTGTAGGTGGGCATTGGTGCTAAAGTGACCGGTGAAGGCACCGACCAGTAGGCGCACTTGACGTCTATTCAGCCCCCAGATCTTGCTGTTCCAGCCTGTGACTTTGTCCCCAATGAATTTCTTAGAGTGTTCTAACCCCCTTAGGGTTAGCCACTCATGTTTGTGCCTATCGGAGTACCGATAGGCACAAACATGATTACCGTACAGTAGTACTTCTTTAATACTGTTTTGATAGTACCCGACGAGAGGCCAACAAAAGGTTCTGGACCAATAAGCGATTGCTGTGATCCCTGTCTGGCCAACTCGTCTGCTGATTCATGTCCCGGAACCCAAACCAGGTGAACTTTGTTAGACCTGCCTAAACTGTTGAGAGTTGTGACACAGTTCATAACAAGTCTGGATTCCACCCTGCAAGAGGTCAGGGCTTTTATAGCCGCCTGGCTGTCACTGAGAATGTGAATGGTCTTGTTGGTGGTGCCATTCTCCATGCACTCGTGGGCACAGGCAATTATAGCGTATGTTTCCGCTTGAAAAACAGTAGCATACTGTCCCATACTCTGACTTACACTGCAGCTCGGGCCATAGACTCCAGCTCCCGAGCCTGAGTCCATTTTGGAGCCGTCAGTGTACCAGATTAAGGTATTTTTATCCGGCGGTTTTAGGCCTTGGTCCCATTCCTGTCTTGTCGGGATGTATGTTTTGTATTTTTTGTGAAAAATATGCCTGGGTTGCTGTATTTTGCGTGATTTGTGAAATAATCCGCAACCATGAGAAAGTCGACTTTCGGTAGGTTATCTGACTGTCCACGTAGAAATCCCGGTTCCGTTTTATAAGCACAATAATTACCAATCCAAACAAATGACGAAATACGAATGATCGCGCCTCTCGTCTATGCGCCGCCGCCTGTGCACTGCGAACGAACCGGCGATGTGACGTCACAGTGCCTATTCGAGCGGCTTACACAGTTTTCGGAAGTTCGAAATTTGATTGATTTTTAAAAAAATCAGTTTTCAAGCTATCGTCATAATTTTTTCGCAATTGTTATTGGTATTACTTAATGTTTTTTTTAAGACTAAAAAAGCACTAATAATTTTTATTTACATCTTCCTCATTCTAAAACTTTCGGAGGCCAATATGAAAAGAACTGAAGTCCCCTGTAAAGGAAGTAGACAAAATGTGAACACTGGACCACCTAATTAATACAGTAACATACAATAGTACCATACATTTCTATAGTTGATCATGTGTCTGGTTGGACATTTCTATAGTTGGTCATTAATCTGGTTGGACATTTCTATAGTTGATCATGTGTCTGGTTGGACATTTCTATAGTTGGTCATTAATCTGGTTGGACATTTCTATAGTTGGGCTTTTTTTTACTTTTGGACATTTTTCTTTTTGGACATTGGTCGTGCAAATCTATCAATTTATAATAAATGTTACTGATTCTGACTCATCATCTGATTCATCCCATATTTCCCCTGTCGAAATAAAGTCAATGCTAAAACAAGAGACATGGATTAGGTATTAATATTTACTAAGCCTTTCTATAATAATACAATTACTCGTAACATTTGAAACCTCAATTCACTATTAAAGTTATATCGAATAATTTTAAGACATATGTTTAATCTAAGAAAAAGTACACCCCTGAAATATCACTTTGACAATGACATTTGTTTGTTTACATTTTTGATCTCGGATTTCATTTCTTAGTTTAATATGACAATAGACATGTACTCTTACCAGTGAGGGTCTGGTAGGGCCACATAACGTAGATCTCTGCCTCCTCCACGCGGTAAGGGCCCTCGTTCTTGATGCTATACTTGTGGATCACTTGGGGGCCCAGCTTGGTGTCGTCCTTCAGGTTGTCTTGTCCTTGTGGTATGTCGTACAGGGTCGCGTTGTAGTGCAGTTCTGGGGGGTCCGAAGAACTGGAAAAAGAAATAGGTCTAAGATATAAATATCCACTTTAAAAACCGAGATACAAGCTGGCTCTTCAAAGTGAGGGCTGACTCTAATAATGCTTGAGGTTCATTTCCCTTTTTTTTAGTGACCCCTACGAGGCTGACATGGTCACCTTGTCGTGTACCAAAGCCTCTAAACTGAGATTAAAAATTAAAAAAATTAAGCAAAGGGAACATGATTGACGTGGACTGTTTGAATATTGGTAATATGTTATTTATCTCACTCATACTCACTATTTACGCAATGATTTCTCCTTCTTTTTCGCCGCTTTTTATTTACATTTAGCAACACTGACAAATACTGGCAGAGTGCCAAAATTTCAAAAGGCTGCCATTTTGAAAGAGATTGTTTTGAAAAGCTGCTTCATATATTTATTTATTTTTCAAAACTCTATTCGTTCATATTTTAATTCTATAATCGTGAATATGGTAAAATATAGTCCAGAGTATTCATTCATTCATTCATTCCATTTCTGTGCGAATACTCAACATGCAACAACCCCTTCGGATTATCGTTTCATGGGTAAGTTTAGTGCAGTGTTGTCAAAAATCGCCAGAAGAATTTCAATTTGCAAAAAAATATGAGCATTATTGAACTTCGTATAGCTATTATATTAAATGATTATTCCATATTCCTTCACACATTTAATTTAATTATAAATAAAGCACTAAACGACATAATAAGCTGGATGACTAATAATAATTTGAAAGTTAATATTAATAAAACTAAAATAATGCAATTTAATTCTTATAATGCTAATTCAGTACCGCTACCTACAAGTAAGTTATAATAATATTAAAGTAGAGGAAGTAGATTCGTTTAAGTTTTTGGGTATAACAATGGATAGACATCTTAATTGGAAAGAGCACATCGATTCAATATACAAAAGACCTAATCGTTTCGTCTTCGCCTTAAAAAAGCTAAGACAAACTGTTTCCATAGAGGCTGCATTAGTGGCTTATCATGGCCATGTAGCGTCAGTGCTTAGCTATGGTCTTATCCTGTGGGGCGACTCTACTGAGTCTGAGAGAGAGTTTAGACTGCAAAAGAAGTGTATTAGGGCAGTCTGCGGAGCTAAATTTCTGGATAGTTGCAGACCATTGTTTAAAAAACTAAATTTACTGCCCTTGCCGTGTATGTATATTAAGGACATATGCTTATTCGTTAAAGCCAATATGCTTCATTTTACAAAGCGGAGCGACTTGCACGTCAGGCAGACGAGGCCACAAATAATGAACAAGCTATGGCAGCCCCCGTGCCGGAAATACATATACACAATAAATGTTATAACATGTGCATAACAGTGTACAACAAATTACCTCATGATATAAGGGTGTTAGAGGGTAGACTCTTTAAAACTGAATTATTGAAATGGCTGCATGAAAATCCTTTCTATAGTGTGAAGGAGTATAATGAACATTCACATTAGCATTAATATTGACAATATTTTAATTTATATTCTAAGTAGGTACCTGACATTTTGTACGCCTTTTAACAGTTGGAATACTTTGACTTTAATATATTTTTAAGATCTTTTACTTTCTATACAGTATTCTGATAAATAAAGTATTTTGATTTGATTCCTTGAAATAAATTTCAAATGGTATAATAAAATCTCTAAGTATAATACAAGTGTACACAACATTTTGTCTTTGATTATATTTTTAAAATTCAAGATTATACCCGCGTGTGGTTTCAATCTCACCTGATAGTAAACGAACTCAATCTCAAATGAACTCGAGTTTAGAATGGAACACATCAACGCCGAACCGAAAATATGTCAACAAATTAACGTACCTGATGATGGAGAGGACAGCTTTGACCACGACGCCGATGGTCATGTGCATGGTGTTGTCGCTTAGCGTATTGTTCTCAGGATTGGTCGAGTTGGTCTCCATGTCGAAGGTCAGTGTGGAGACTCGAGCGTCCACCTCCAGGATCACGCGGAATTTCACCTGGAGTGAGACTTTGCTGGTGATGTTTTGGAAAATTATGAAGCAATACTAGTTACTAGTTATATTATAGAGTTTGTTAAAAAATTGTAATCTAGATTTTACTATTTTACTAATTCACCCTTTCCTTCCACTCTTGTAAGATGACATCTTTGCTGCACTAGTTCCTGAATATTTGTAACATAGTAAGTAAGTAATGTGTTTATTTCACACACAGCAATGACCGAAACAGTTATAATTATAATAAAATAATTATGTAGTCAAAGGTAAACATATTGAAATCATGTCTGATGGTCTGCTGTTGTTGTAAAAAGGGCCTCAACTCAGCTTATTGCTGCATACAAGAATGCCTGCAGCGCTGGTATTCTGTTGGACCATGACCGATGGCTGACCAAAACCTGTCCAAGAGGACAAATATACTCACAATACAAATAAATTTAATTGAAGATAGGTAGTATTATCAAGTGAAAAATATATGTATCTACATTTACCATGACACATAAGTGATAAAAATATATAAATATCGTAAATAAATAAATATACCTACACACAAATATATACATATATATAATTATACTAAATTATACTAACATCATTTGACTCATTCACTCGAAAGAAGATTAAGTACAATTAAGTACATAGTAGCAAAATTTTGGACTGATATTCAGACGAAAAAGATCTGTTGTCTTGGTTTTGCATTTATCAACATCAATTACAGCCATTACTGCGGACAGGCTTCCTTTTAAAACTTGACGAAGTAGTTAGTAGTGGTAGATCCTAATGTGAAGGATCGCCTGAGGTGGTACCACCCTCTTATCTATTTCTGCCGTGAAGCAGAGATGCTTGCATTACTGTGTTTCGGTTTGAAGGGTAAGAGAGCCAGCGTAATTTCCGGCACATGAAGCATTCCATCTTAGTACTCAAGGTTAAAAAAAATTATATAAAAATGGAATGTAGTAGTGGAATTGTGTCAAATTAGGAAATAATGTTATGTCGATTTTTAATAACAAACCTTTTACCAAACCCTTACAAATTAGATCAGTCATCTTTATTTGCTAGCAATTCTACAGCTTACCATCTGCCCTTTAGCCATAGGATTCCCAAGGTCGCACTTCAGCGTATTATTCCCCCCTCGGTTCCTGACGGAGCAGTAGATGGGCTGAAACCACGTCGTATCCTGGTCCAAGCGCTCCATCTTCTCGTACGTCACGCCGGCCGGGATCTGGAGGTAGTAAGCAGCTTCGTAGGCCTCCTGGCCTGAGTTCTCCACTTTGACGTCGAGGTGGACGTTCTCACCCGAGCCGAGGATGTAATTTACCGTAGGGCTGAGGGTATAAAAGGTTTTGATATAAATTCTTCGGCCGTCTAGTGTAATGTACGCTCATTATGTATTATGAATATGTTGATGTGGTCACGTGTACGCTCGGATTGAGACTAACCTTTTGCATGAAAAACAGACAATTCACGTGTTAATTTAGGGTTAAATATTAGCGCAAGTGCACCTTAGACTCACATTCCTTAACCATTGAAATCTTATTAGGTCCTTATTTAAAAACTATCTAGTGTAAATGATAATATAAGGATTATGAATATGTTGATGACGTCGTCACCTTTATGTTCGTCTTGCGCCAACCGTTAAATTTAGAATTAATAATAACTCGAGGCCAATTTTGCATGGAAAACATAGGCAATTCGCGAATTATTTCAGGGTTAAATGTTGGCGCAATTCCTCTATACTCTCGTTGTTTATTTAGAGAAAACTGATATGGAAAAGGATTATGAATGTGTTGACGTCGTCACGTTTATGTCCGTCTTGAGCCAACCGTTAAATCTCGGATTAATACTAACCCAAGGTCAATTTTGCATGAAAAACATAAGCAATTCGCGGGGTAATCCAGGGTTAAATATCATTGTTTACCTAAATCTGATCGAACTCTAGCTAGTCAATATACTGTACTCATAAAAGAGAGGATGGAAATAGATTCTTAGATTATTCATCAAAACATATGTATTTTTTATTATGCCTTTAAACGAAACCACATAACTTAAAAGCAAGTTTTTAATTCTATAAAAGCTCACGTTGTAACAGCCATCTTCAGATTAGGAATGCAGATATTCTCCCGACCGCAGTTCTTCTGTATGTTGAGTGAGTCCGTGTGCTCATTGCCGATGGTCTGGTCCAGGACTGGTGGGATTACTTTTCCCGACGGCTGGTTGGTCAAATCGTAGGTCATCTTCACATCGATGGGGGTCAGTTTGTCGCGGATATCCTCCTGAAATTGGTAGTTACGATTTAGCGTGAGGGACGTAAGAGCTAAATTAAATTAGCCGAGTACATTGTGCTCATAAAAATAATACTATCTTATCTTATGATAAGGGGGCCGGGAACCCAGCGGCACTTCGACTCTTGAGGATCTTTTGTGCCTACCCCATTTTACAGACTGGTCATCTCAGTGTGCAGGTTTCCTCGCGATGTTTTCCTTCACCGTTAGAGCAGTCGGTAAATGTACGTCAGTCTTCGGAAAATCCGAAAAACTCTTTGGTACATGGCACTGCACGGTTTCGAACCCGGACCTCCCGCATGGGAGTCCGGTGTTCTAGCCACTGTGCAACTGACTCTCAAAATAATAGTAAAAACTTACATACTCTAAAAAGGCGCCCAATGTGGGACAATTTTTTCTAGGTTAGGTTTTTTCCCCGAAATGTTGATTGCCTTTTTAAACAATTTCAGTGGTCATTAAATTTTCTTAAATTGCCAATATCATTGCATAAATTTATTAAAATAAATATTTAGCAACAAAAAAATATTTGACGCCCAACGTGGGACTTTTTGTTTAGAGAAGTGTTTAGCTGACTATTTTTATTTATTTACTACTAAACCCGCATTTGACCTCGATCTCGCCTGTTGGTTAGCGACGTTGAGGTCGACGATGGAGCATGCGGGTCCAGTAAATGCCTTTTCACTCTGGCCTTGAAGATCCCAAGGTTGTAGGTTTCGGGAAATACAGACGCCGGCAGGCTGTTCCATTCCTTAGCCGTTCGCATAATGAACGAAGAAGAAAATCGCTTCGTACGAACAGATGGGACATCAACAACATAAGGATGGAACCCCTCCCCGCGCCTGGTAGTCCGAAGGCGGAATGGAGATGCTGGAATTAGGTCGTGCAATTCCTATGCGCACTCTCCGAAATGTATCCTATAAAATACCGATAGACAGGCAACCTTGCGCCGATGTTCCAGACTTTGCAGTCTAGCTTCCACCAGCGATTCGTCACCTATACTATTATATACTATTATATTCTAATATTGATATTTTAAAGGGTTTATCTTGCAAACGATAAATGGCACGCTCGTGAGGCATCCATCCTATTATAAGCTTCTAATAGTTGATTTTCCATTTTAAAACATTTAATTAAAAAGATGTCTCATTGTTGCTAATAAACTTTTTCTCAAAGCAATTGTCGCAGAAACTTGATGGCTTAAATTCCATGGATGTCACGCTTACTCATATACTATATCGTGTACGAGTAAGCGAGACGTTGCCATGTACCAATGACTTTCGTATTTTTTCGAAGACTTACGTACTTTTACCGACTGCTCTAACAGTGAAGGAAAACATCGTGAGGAAACCTGCATGTCTGAGTAAATTAAAAAGTTTCCGATTGCGTGTGAAATCCACCAATCAGCACTGGGCCCGCTCGGTGGATCATGGCCCGTACCCCCCTTGTGCAAGGGGAGTGTCAGGGGGACACTCCACCAAACTGCCCCAACTGCGGGGACATTAATAGGCTGACGATGATGAAGAGGGACGTTTCATTTAGCTGAAGTAATTGTGCTCACATCGAGGTAGACGGTCAACTCCCGGCACTCCTGCGTGTTCTGCGTGAGCAGTATGTGTACCGTGTAGGTGGTTTCTCTAGACTCCATCATGAATATGCGTTTCGTGTTCTCCTTCCTCGAGTCCAGATCCAGGGTCACCACGAAGTCTGTAAAGCGAAAGTTAGTAAACTAAATACATATCACGTTGTAGTTTATTTGTGTTTTTATTAAGTCATTTTTAGAAGATAAAAGAACGAATACCTTCCTATTCTTTTATTTTCTTTTAACGAGAATCTATACTTCTAACATTTATTGCATTTATGATACCTAAGTAATTCATAAGGTAGTGTTCCATAAATCCCTGCAGCATTTAGCGTTAGTCGATAGGTAAGGGGCCATCCATAAATTATGTCACACGTTAAGTGGGTTGGAGGGGGTGTGACAGGGGGGGGGGGGGGGTCATAAGCTTCGTGACGTCACATGCTTAAATCTAAAAGAAGAAGTCATCTATACCAATATTATAAAGAGGAAAGGTTTGATTTTTTGTTTGTTTGTTTGAATTGAATAGGCTCCGAAACTACTGAACAGATTTGAATAATTTTTTCACTGTTGGAAAGCTACATTTTTCCTGAGTGACATAGGCTATATTTCATTTTTTAAAAAAATGGGGATCCTTACTTAAATTACGATAAAGTGTAATAAAATATCAAAAAACTTCCTTACATCGCGTACGCTGCGAAAACTATTGATGATAGAACAAAATGATATATAACATTTTTTTAGAACACACCATTATCAACAAAAAAATCAGCGGCAGCGTGTCTCTAACTATTATAGTCATGTAACAATAAGCGTTTTTTTTATAAAAAAAAAAAGAAATTAAAATACCACCGCTACAAAAAGCTCTTTATTTGTACCTTATCAAAATAAATGATTTATTATTTAAGACTACTTCAATACCTTTATATTACTTTTTGAATTATTCGATTCTGACATTCCATTCAAAAGATATCACGAGTTTAAAACTTTGAAAAAATAAACTCCATTCGGCTACTTATGCGTTGTAGGGCGTCACTCGGGCAGGGGTACGGAAGGGGAGTTAAGATCACGAAATAAACTTGCCGCGCGGCTCACTCGCGCGGTCGGCTCCTTACGTGATGGATGTGCGCGGAATTCATTAAAAGTTAATGCCCGTGCGAAGCCGGGACGGGCCGCTAGTAAATAATATAAAGGAATGGGTTCAAAGTCCATGGACACGAGATGATTAAATTTGGTATCGTTCATTTGATTTGATGTTTTGTAAATTTTCTAAAATGTTTGATTTATTGTTGATTTTATGAAAAATGAATTTAAATAGAAATATATAAATAATTTTGGATGTTTTATTTTAGAAAATTCTAAATTTAAAGTTGCAAAATATGTGACGTCACATCAGGGGAGTCACACAAATGTGTCACACTCCAAAAATAATGAAATTCATGTAACGTAATTTATGGAAATTTTCGTGAGATAAAGTACCAAGGCGGTGTTCATTAAAAGGCCGTTTTGTAAAATACCTTTAAAACTTAGGTTAATATTATATGATGATGCTAGTATAATTGTATTCCGTTTTTTCTAACAATCCGGTTAGCCCATAAGAACCTCTAAGAATGCTAACTGTTAACTTTACTTGCAGAATTTGAATCAATGACACCTGATATCCATCGTGCTCGCCTTTGAATGGGCTAGTGGAGTTTGATTTACAACATCAATGTGCTACTACTGAGGTGAAGACACTTCTCTACATCACGTATCTACAGAGTGGTATACAGTTTTAGGTTAAACTTCATTATTAATTTTAACTTCAAAAAATTGGTGATGTTTTTTTTTAAACATCATCAATATTCTTCATTCATCAAACAGGCTAAAATGCCTGAAGTACAATGGTACAGAGGTGATTCGAACTCATGACGCCTGCGTCGCAGACTCATGCGGCCTTTAAGCCAATGTCGCTTTAAACTATAACGGGTTATTTCATTTTGAAATTAATACTGAAGGTATCAAAGAAATAATTAAAATTAATAATGAAATTTGAAATTTTGTGGTTTACCAATACCAATGGATCGCTACTTCACCACTCACCGAAGTAGCAGAAATATCCCTCCGCTTGGAAAAAAGAATACATTATGTAATTCTACTATCAAAATCGCCAAAATATACTTTTCAATAACAAAAACTAAGTACGTGACTTTCCAATTGCTAATAATTTCTTTTACCTTTTCTTCAGTTGTATTAAAAGAAAACGTAACCGGACGTAAACCTTACAATGTTTCGCGTCACGTCAAACCTTACAATGAAAACGTCAGTTTACTCCGGCCAATTAAAAAAGCTTTTAGTTATTGTTTCACCTATAAACATAAAATAAAAGAAATTTTCTCTTTGTGTCAGCACACCAACAAAAAGGAACATTTGAATAAAATGTCCTAAAAAGGGCGCATCACACTCAAAGACCCATACTTCGCAGAAACTTATCTTTCGTTAAAATAAAAAAGAAACACTCACTGATCTGTTGGTCAACGTTGACGCCGGTGTAGGTGAGACAGAACATGAGCTGCGCGCACGCAACGCGCGTGCCGTTGGTCAGTCGGCAGCGCTTCTCCGTCATCGAGATCAACTTCGTCTCGCCCATGAAGCGCACCTCCGCCATTACTTTTATTACAGGACGGGATCTGAAAGAATTTGGAATTGTTGCTTTAATAAATAACATTAATAGGAATCTAAATATTAAGCAAAATTGAGGGGAAACAAAGAAGTATTGCTAAACAGAAACAAGTTTAATAGGTGATTGATTTTGTTATAGCTCAAACGATGCAAGATAAACTTGGGTAACACAGGAACGAAGATTGTAGAAATCACTATTACATTAGTAGTTGTATGTGGGATGTTAGTTATAATCTGTACAGAGCAATTGGTAGAAAATGAATGAAGAGAGTTAAAGAAGAGTCCTGCCTTGAAAGAAAACTTGGAGTTGGCTAAAGAAGAATGCTGAAGCTGAGCTGAAGGGGCTGATGTGGGCCGGTCACATCTGTCGCAGAATCGACAACCGCTGGGGTAGACGAGTTCTGGAGTGGAGACCGCGTTTGGGCAAACGTAGTGTGGGACGCCCCCCTGATAGAGCGACGATCTGCGCAAGGTGTCTGGCAGCGACTGGATGAGAAGAGCCGAAGATCGGACTCAATGGCGCGCCCTGGGAGAGGCCTATGTACAGCAGTGGACTAGAGTAGGCTGCTGATGATGATGAAAGAAGATATATAGATATCGTGTTATTATTCCTGTAGTTTTTACTTTTCCTGTTTTTGTGTACAATAAAGTGTTTCTATCTATCTATCTATCTAAAGAAGAATGAACCCACTAACAGATCTTCAAAAGTAAACGCGTTTACAACCTTGACATTCATGAAACTGTTCGCCAAAACCAGCATAAACGTAAGCGTTGTAGGGTAAGATTAACATTTAACATATTAATACAAAAAAAGCTTAATCATACTCACTTCAGGAACACAACACTATCAGACTTGTACGCGCCGACGGCCAGATCAGTATATTTGTTATTGTCGAGGTCAACGCCACCCGAGAGGGAGAAGCCGAAGGTAGCCAGGTTGGGAGAGATCTCCTCAGCGGTAATGGCCTGGGAGTACTTCTCCCTGATGCCCTTTTGACTGCCGTGGTATATGTAGACCACTCCCAAACCGTTGATGCCGCCGTATGGGGCTCCTACTGCTATGTCTGGAATGTTATGACAGTTGGTTAGTTATCGTCATTAAGTTTACTCAGCACAAGTACAGTTCTATTAGCAGACGTGGAAGTTTTCTGAGACTGGAGAATGAGAAGATAATATCCTAGAGTCTACACAGAGTTAGGCATGGCGACTTAAAGATCTTCCTTCTCCGAACAGAGTGTGTTCTTCTTCAGTCACAGGAGCACAAGCTTAGCTCTGTCTCTCTCGGTTTAAACATGCCTAGAGTTATGATTGGAGATCTATTTGGAAGATACTTGATGGTATAAACAGAATTCTTACCTCCAAAACCATCATAATTGATATCGCCCAAAGACGTGACTGCTAATCCGAATCGGCCTCTGGACACTTCACCAGTGCGAGCGTGGTTCTCTTCGTAAGACTGGAAACACAGAAAACAGGATAGAAGTTCAGTAGTGTTCAAATTAGAGGTAGCAGAGTATGAATTATGTTCAGAATATTATAAAATGATAGCATATTTTTAACTTAATAATACAACAACGGCATGGACCCATAAGGGTTAGAGATAGCTTCGAGTATTATTTAGAACGAATCTGAAGTAGATAATGATGTGATGATTTTAATGCCATGACAGTAAATATAGCTTACCCTGTCCTTTCCTTGATAAATGACGTATATCCTGCCGTGTTCGTATCCATCACTCTTAGGCTTGGTGAACATGGGAGCGCCAACGATGACGTCATCGGCTCCATCACCATCGATGTCGCCACAAGCAAGACTGTACCCGAAGTAGGCGCCGATTTGGGAGCCACTGATGTTTTTGATGTTTTGTAAGCCCCATGTGTAGAGTACCACCTGAGAGTTACATACATAAGTGAGAATTGAATTTCCTAAATATCAGCAAAATATTTCTTGATTCAAAATCTAATAGTCTTATGATTATTACTTTCTTTATTTTCAGACAACAAATTATATAGCTAACTATTCAAAAGGCCCGTAGATATATACCTTATAGACGAACATACATAACTTTATTTGTAAAATATTAAAAAATAAATTTAAATTGATGACTCATGAAGATAATTCTTCTTCAAAAAAATCAAAATCAAATCAAATCAATTTATTTTCGGAACAACAGAGGTTCAATATTTGTTAGTAACAATGCAGGTACTTAAGACTATGTTAGTAATTATTTACAAAGAAAAACTTAAAGGCAGACATGTGGGATGTGGGACAGAGAGTTGGTGCGCTCACCGGGACCTACCCGAACCCGGTCAACACACGAACCCAGTGTCTGATTATAGGACAATCATGTTTGCCCGCTATCATCTTCAGAATGCCATTGTTGCCGCCCTCCACTCTGTGTGTCTTCGTCGGTTCGCTGTACCGTCTGTATAATATTGAAGTGACGATAACAAATTTTGAAGAAGACAATGAATCACTTACCAAACCCCTCAAATCAGATTCCCTAGGTACACCAACAGCAACACCCTGGATGCCTTCACCAGCGAAGTCTCCCACAGTTACTGAGTAACCCATGTACGAGTCATCATACTTGAGATTGGCTTCTGGGGTTGATATGATCTTCGGTTTTGTACCTTGACTGTACTCATAGAGTTGACCTAAAAGATAATCATGATTAGATATAATGTTAATGATACCGTTACAGAAGGACTTCATTTGGACGATTTAGATATCAATGAAGAGGCTGAATATCTTTGAGGAAACATTAAACATTTTAAGGGTCAACGTCATCCAAATAAAGTTTCTTCAACAAATATTATGTCACAGGCAGCACAAAATGATGACAATGATAGAAACATTTTCAGCACAATTAAGATCTGTGAACTTCAAGCATCATGAGAGCAGGAGACGAGAGAAGTATGCTTGTCCAATAATGAATGACAGTATTGAAGGATCTTGTGCATGAGCTGTTATTCGTGTTGACCGCTTTAAATTCAGCTTTAACGCCCAAAGAAATTTTGAAAAACATTTTAACTCAAACACGAGTAAAATTTTAAACTTAGATAATTTATAAAATCACACCTTTAACAAGCAAGATTTAGAGATATTTTAAATTAGTTAAATATCACCAAATCCTTGTTACAGCGACCAAATTAATGAAAAAGCTTATGAGTACAAAAAATTTAAATCCAGAATTCAAATCACGTAGTTATTCTTAAAGCATTGCATTTTTATTGTTACATTGTTATTTTAATAATAAACCAATTATGTATGTGATGAACCAAAGTATATTCCATTACTGCGAAACCTCAATATGTTCAAGACAATGACAGTAATAAAATATTATTTAGGTCATCATTAATTTATCAGAATTATTTAATGTCCTTATTTAAAGCGTTAAATCATAAACCAGTTTAACCCGATTTTATTATTTTGGGGCTAATTAATATAGAGGATTGACCATTCCTATATACAGAATAAGACAACATCTAACAAACACTTAACAGAGTGTAAGATTGCATTTTTTTTACAATATGGTACAACTTAGGAATGAGTTTTTAATAAAACATTAATTTTCTATTTTAAAAATTGTTTTAGGATTATCAAAGATATTATCATAACATCGTCTACGTTAACACAACAAATGAACAATGAATGTATCATGATTCATGAACATCTATGGTTTTCGTGCATTCTTGTCATCTAATTCCATCCAATCTACCGCTAGAATATTCTATGGTTACTGGATAAATAGTTCCATGGGTAGGAGTTGATTGTGAATTCATAGGCATTCGATAGGACCCGAGGATTGGGGCGATCTACTGATGTTTATTTTGAGGGAAGCTATATGACTTTGTGACACTATTCGTATTATTTCTTGAATGATACCATTGAAAATAGTATCAATCAAAGTAAATCATAAAAATAGTGGCGTTAGCAGTCTTATTTTTAAAAAATTCCAAAGGTTTGTTTATAACATGATAGACGAAACTTTTGTTTGTGTAACTACTCGTTTTAGTCTAAAATTCTAAATAAATAAAAAATAGAACAGAAACGAATGAAATAAATACAAATATTTTGCTAATATAATATCAACTACTAAAAAATTGAGTGAAATTATAAAGTTTGAATACAAGAAAGAGTAGTTACTTACTTAAATATTAAGAAAAATGATACTATTACAGAACCACAAAACTCGAGTAGTTACTGAGTTAAAAATTAAATTTGGCCACAATTATTATAGATGTTTAATACTTGCGGTTGTTGGTACTTGGTGAAACTTGTAGTACATGATTAGACTTAAATAATATACTGTTTCACAGGTTTTTACTGCATTTTATTAATTAAGACCGGTTTCGTTAACACATCTTCAGGTATTTAGTATAAAGTAATACCTGAAGATGTGTAAATGAACCGGTAATAATTACGACCGGTTTCGTTTACACATCTTCAGGTATTTAGTATAAAGTAATACCTGAAGATGTGTAAATGAAACCGGTAATAATTACGACCGGTTTCGTTTACACATCTTCAGGTATTTAGTATAAAGTAATACCTGAAGATGTGTAAATGAACCGGTAATAATTAAGACCGGTTTCGTTTACACATCTTCAGAAATTTAGTATAAAGTAATACCTGAAGATGTGTAAATGAACCGGTAATAATTACGACCGGTTTCGTTTACACATCTCCAGGTATTTAGTATAAAGTAATACCTGAAGATGTGTAAATGAAACCGGTAATAATTACGACCGGTTTCGTTTACACATCTTCAGGTATTTAGTTTAAAGTAATACCTGGAGATGTGTAAATGAAACCGGTCGAAATTTTTAAAATACAATAAAAACCCGTGAAACAGTATATTATTTTAGTCTATACATCTATAATATATCATATTATAGATGTTATTTTAATATATTAGTAAGTTTATTGAAATTATACCCAAACAGTAGAATAAGGTAAAAACAAAACTGCTGATGATGGCTAGGCTTTGAGAATTATGCGCTTGTAAGCCTCTCGCTATGTTATTTCGGTTAAGGAGTTAAATGTGGTCAATCGCTGGTCGTTAGGACATGTTTACCTTCATCGTCCCTTATTTTCGGCATAAAGTAGAGGAACTTTTCGGTAGGGTTTATCGAAAATGTTTGTCCTGTGGATTTTTATAAAATTCAAAGTCATTAACAACACATTATATGTATAGATATTGTATGAGCACATACCAGCATACCCGTAGACTGATCACCGGTAAATAGTTTTTATATATATATTTTTTAATATTTTTTTTTTATTTTCATTTTTGCAGGAAATCTTACAGCGTATAAAATTTTTACATAGTAAATATTTGTATGCCAATCCAGGATTCCACATATAAAATTTTAAAGTAACAGCATAAGAAGGACAGAAAGGAGAATAATAATATGATAATATATAATATAATACATCATCAGCAGCAGCCTATTCTAGTCCACTGCTGGACATAGGCCTCTCCCAGGGCGCGCCATTGAGCCCGATCTTCGGCTCTTCTCATCCAGTCGCTGCCAGCCACCTTACGCAGATCGTCGCTCCATCTAGCAGGGGGGCGTCCCACACTACGTTTGCCCAAACGCGGTCTCCACTCCAGAACTCGTCTACCCCAGCGGTTGTCGACACTTCACTTCACTGTGACCGGCCCACTGACACTTCATCTTGCTAATCTTATGAGCTATGTCGATAACTTTTGTTCTATGCAGGATCTCCTCATTTCGGATTCGATCCAGCAGAGATACTCCGAGCATAGCTCTTTCCATAGCACGCATAGCATATTTCAATATAATACATATTCATATAATTATAATAATTAACCCCCCCAAATCCAGTGCCTTAACGTCCGGATCGACCATCAGATCCACGTGGGGGGGGGACACTGGTATAAGATTTAACCTACCAGCGAATAAGGTACTGGTAACCCGTTGAACATGGAGAGTACAGAAAGAAATTTACGACTTGGGCCGCTGCCCGGGGGTGATCGCCGGGGCACGTCTGGAGCTGGCGCTGGACGTGACAGCATACGGGCCGCCAGTGGCTCTCAGCTGAACAGGCGGGCGAGAGTCGGGGAACTCGAAAATGCCACAGCCGATTTAATCCGTGACGCTGATGATACTTTGCAGGGCAGGGATACTCCCACAAGCCTTGCCGGTACATCGGATACGACCACGACAAGTTTTAACACTGATGGGGACGGAAGAAAAAAGTGGTCGCAAGAAGAACTACATGAGTTGATGTTTTGTTACTATAAAGCTAAGTCGGAAGGATCAGGATATATTAAACGGTTAGAAAAGCTATTTAAAGAACGGAATCCACACAATCCAAAAACACGCAGATTCAATGGCAACACACTTTCTAATCAATCCCGTTGTATAATCTCACGTAAAACCCTATCGACAGAAGTCCTAAACGAAATTAAACAAAAAGTTGAACAACTGACACCATCCTTTGGGAATATACCACCGGCACCTATCGAATCAATAACAACAGATGAAACACAACAACAATCAGAAACTGCAACTGAAACGTCAACTCTACGTAGACTTGATGAAGAAACCGCTGAAATATATATCACAGAAGAAGATAGAGAAACGATAAACAACCTAACTCAAAATATAGATGTTAGTGAGGACCAAGACCCACTCATACTTCAATACCTACAAAACCTATCAGAGACTAAAGAAACCCCCATTGCCGAAAGACAATATTTACCGAAACCAAAACTTAATAAACAATTTTACGACAATCTGACTAAAATAAATAAGTTTTTGCCGAATCTTCTTATCACACAACAAACACTTAGGGAAATTAATGACATAATATACGCAGCTGCTAAAACCTTAATCATAGCCAACCAACAAAAACCTTACACACCACCAAACACAAAAAGAACAGACAAAGACCCACCCTGGAAAATCAGAATAAAAAGAAAAATCGAAGAATTTAGGAAAGAAGTAGGTAGGTTGACGGAGATAAAAAATAGAGTCGATAGCAGAAGAATGATAAAAATCAAAGTAAAACTCTATAACAAATACAATATATTTACTGAACAGGATCATGATAATATCATGGAGACACTCAAACAGAAAATAAAAGCACTAGCAGGACGACTGAAACGATATGAAGACATGAACAATAGGAAAACGCAAAACAAACAATTTCAGGAAAATCAACACAAATTTTATCGAAGCTTGAATGATAAACAAACCGCACCGCAAGAAATCCCGACAAAAGATGCCATTGAATCGTTCTGGTCAGGTATTTTATCAGAACCGGTTTCATATAACAAGGAAGCGCACTGGATTACAGAAGTAGAGCAGTCAAAGGAAAATATTGAAGAGCACAACTTTGAAGAAATAGACACAGATAAGTTAAAGATTGCAATACGGAGGATACATAATTGGAAGACGCCAGGAGTAGACCAAATACAAAACTATTATTTGAAATATCTAACAAGCACACACGAATACATAGCCAAATTATACAATAGAATCATAAAACGTGTAGAGACAATAGATGATTGGTTTACTACAGGAAAAGTCATATTGATCCCCAAAGGTAACGACACACAGGATCCAAAGAATTGGCGACCAATAGCATGCCTTCCAACTATGTATAAACTCCTGACCTCAGTAATAGCAAACGAACTTTACATACATTGTGACAAAAACGACATAATAGCACCGGAACAAAGAGGCTGCAGACGACGCGCCAGGGGCTGCAAAGACCACCTCATGGTTAACAAAGCCATACTGGAAGATGCCCATCAATCTCAGAAGAACCTTAGTATGGGATGGGTAGACTATCGGAAGGCTTTTGATAGCATCTCGCATGAGTGGTTGCTGAGAGTACTGGACCTGTACAAATGTCCGAGAGTTATCCGAAGTTTTCTACAGATGGTTATGCCCAAATGGAAGGTAATCATGACTGCTCATGGCGCGAACGGCTCGGCCACTACAAATCCCATCCAAATACGCCGTGGAATATTCCAAGGCGATTCACTATCACCATTACTGTTTTGTCTAGGCATTAACCCTTTATCCCAAATTCTGGAAAAGTACGAAACACAAGGATACAAATTGAAGGACAGTATATGGATAAACCATTTACTCTACATGGATGATTTGAAAGTTTATGCCAACAACAAAAATAATTTACAGGTTTTATTAGATAGCACCGAGATTTTTACTAAAGACATTGGAATGAGTTTTGGATTAAATAAATGCAACGTACTACATCTTACAGCAGGAAGACGAAGTGGACATCAAGGAGAAGGACACATATTATTGAGCGGAGAAGAGTTTGAACACCTACAGGAAAGCCAAACGTACAAATATCTAGGAATCAACGAAGCCGGGACTATAGATCACAACGAAGTCAGACAACAGGTTCAGAAAGAGTACTTCAGAAGGGTTAAACGCCTTGCAAAATCACACCTCAACTCAAGAAATCTAATTAGAGCTATCAACATATACGCCGTTCCAGTGTTGCTATACTCTTTCGGAATAGTAAATTACAAGACTAGCGACTTAGCAAAAACAGACGTCAAAACTAGAAAACTATTAGCAATGAACAAGATACATCGACAGAAAGCGGAAGTAGAAAGATTATACATACCAATAGAAGAAGGTGGAAGGGGACTCACTAATATAGAAATGTTATACAAAACACAAATACTGAAATATAGAAAATATTTAGAAGCCGAAAACGATCACCTCATCAAGACAATAGTTCAACATGATAAAAACAGGGACAAATACTCAATTTTCAAAGAAGCACAAACCTACTCAGAATACCTAAGACTACAGATAGAACAGAATTACACAGATAAAGAGATCAAAAAAGCAGTTTTAAAGAAGAAATTGCATACGTGGAAATCGAAACCGCTACATGGACAATTTTATAAGGCAGTCTTGGAAAAGGAAAATATAGACAGAGAGTTCTCATTCCGCTGGATAAAGAAACAGCCGGTATCTCCAACACTGGAATCTTTAATTTTTGCAATACAAGATCAAGCAGTTATGACCAAACAATATGAGAGAGACATCTTAAAACGATCTGTTGACGGTAAATGCCGGCTATGTTCAGCAAAAGATGAGACCGTGCAGCACATTGTCTCCGGATGCGAAAAACTGGCTGGCACTTACTACACGCGACGTCACAATAATATAGTGCAATACATTTACTGGGCCCTATTAAAAAAGCATAAATTTGAAGTATCAGACCTCTGGTGGAAACAAACATTAACACAACCACAAGTGAAAGAAAACGAGACAGCGAAGCTAATGTGGGAGATGCCGGTTCAAACAGATGTAACAGTGACACACAATAGGCCAGATATAATATACATCAATAAAAGCACAAACAACACATACTTAATAGACGTCACAGTACCGTCAGATTACAACATTGGAGCAAAAGAAATAGAAAAGTTAAGTAAGTACCACCTCTTGAAAACAGAAACAACCCGGCTTTGGAAGACCCCCACTACTGTAATACCAATAGTGATAGGAGCAACAGGAGTAGTAGCCAAAAGTATACACAGGTACTGTGACAAACTGGACGCGCACATAAATATACACATAGGACAGAAGCAGGCAGCTATCCACACGGCAACAATAGTCAGCAAAGTATTAGGAGACACAGTTTTTGTTAACAGGGACTCCGACCCTCCTCTTCCCTGAAGGTTTCGGGGCGGGAGGTCGGATCACCACCGATTACTTTTAATCGAGGCTCTTAGAGGAAAAAATATAATAATAATTAATATAATACGCCTGCCGGCGTCTGTATTTCCCGAAACCTACAACCTTGTGATCTTCAAGGCCAGAGTGAATAGGCATTTACTGGACCCGCATGCTCCATCGTCGACCTCATCGTCGCTTACCATCAGGCGAGATCGAGGTCAAATGCGGGTTTAGTAGTTAATAAAAAAATTAATATACGTGATTACTTTCTGACTTACCAAGATGATAAGTAATGTATGTAATAATAGTTTTTATATATTTTTTTATTATTTTCTTTTTTCCAGGATACAGGGTATAATTTTTTTACATATTAAATGTTCTTTTGAAAGTTGAGAGGAAGAAATTTGGCCTCAATAGGCTCCAAAATGGGAGGTTCAATACTATTTTGAGTCAGCCCTTATCTGATAATATGAAACACTTACTGTTATTTGCTAAGTTGGCTCTCAAAGTGAGGGCTGACTCTAATAATACTTGAGCTTCCCTTCCCTTTTCTTAGTGACCCTAACGAGGCTGACATGGTCACCTTGTCGTGTACCAAAGCCTCTAAACTGATATATTTTTTTAAAAATTGTATTGTACAAGATTCCACATATTAAATTTTCTTAAAGTAACAGCATAGGGAAAGAGTGACAGAAAGGACAATAATAATAGGATAATATATAATATAATACATATAAGTGATATCTTGGTAAGTAATGTATGTAATAAATTATTACATACATTACTTACCAAGATATCACTATCTTGGTAAGTAATGTATACACAGACAACAATCATTATCATAAACTATTATTACTAATAATAGTTTATTATAATGATTGTTGTCTGTGTTGTCTGTTGATATCTTTTCTATCATTATTGTTGTTATCAACCAGTTTTATGTCGTATTTTCTAACATTTTCGTCGGTTTAAAAATGTATGTCATTGAATTTTCCAATATCTTTTACCAGATTTATTTCAACAAGAATATTTTCAGTGATCAGTCTAGTTGGTCAGATGGTTTGTGTACGACTGTTCCACCACCCACAAAATCTTGATGTCACATGCCATAGAGGTGATGATTTTGTGAGGAATGGTCAGGTCAGATTATGACGTCATATTTACCTTGCCAGTAGAAGCTGCCTGGAGCACCCATGAACAATCTCTGTCCGTCCTGGAAAAAAAAAGAAACGTCAAAAAGATACAACAAACTCAAAGATTTGTAAGGAATCTGTACCGGTATCATGCGATAGACGCAATGGCGGAAATTTTACTTTGATTTTAACACCGGTTAAAATCACAAAGAACTTTATTGACACAGTAACATTAAACTTATGATAGTATGAATAAAGTTGGTTAAAGAATGGAGGACGTGAAATACTCGTAACACTGCTCTAAAATGATTCATAACAAATTTAACTGGTGTTAAATAGTTGTGTTTTCACACGTTAAAATAAATAAACTACAGTGGACCATTATCCATCTTCTATTGTAGTTCTGGGTTTAATGACGCGATCTGTTTAATATAGAGTATAATATAACAGATAGTATGTTTACTTTATCAGTGCAAAGAAATATTACACTGACTGTACTTTTAAGGACTAAAATAAGCATTTCTTGAGCAGGGTGACGAGTTTTGTTTAAATTGTAGGTACGATCTACTCCAATTAAGTGTTCGTAGTAGTGGTCATCAATTGTAGGAACGCGCTATGACGAGGACATGGATGACGTAACGTCAGTATATAGAACTCGTATATATACGAAGTCCTAGGAAAATTTCGATAGCGCGTTCTACGCCGATGTGAGTAGGTACTGTATCGTAGTGGCGCGCGTCGTGCGTCGCCACACAAGGATGTCGAGTTGGAACTAAGCCGTCCATCCAGCGCTGTGGTTCTACCGTACCGGTCGGTGTCCTTTTAACTTTGTGTTGTTTTTTTAATGTTAAGTCTTTTTAAGTCTAATCATGTATAATGCATTGTTGAATAAATGTGTTTACTTTCTATTCTTTCTTTCTTTACAGGACCAAGTGATTTGAGAGCAAACATCTATAAACTAAGTGGCCAGGCGAGCAGTGCGGGTACATACGTGTACATAAAACTGTGTCCAGTTAGGTTAAGACCGTTCTTTACGACCATCCTGAGTGATGATAGCTGTGAACCTTTCATTTCACGTCACAGATCTATGGATACGCTCTGTGCAACCCAAAAACGTGTCATCTATCTTAGTGTTCCACTAGAACACGAGGAGCTTGTAGCCTAGTTGCGAGTACGGTCCGAAAGTAATCGTGCTGGTAAGCAACGTCGGGCGCGGTCGGTACTAGAATGGGTGATCGCTAGTGGCATATTTCATCTGAACTCCTCCGTGGAGAGCACGTTAAGCAGTCGGTTCCGGTTGTTGTCGTTCGACAGCAGTCATTAAGCCATGTCAGGGGCCTACGGGCGACCTGAACAACACTGACAAATAGGTTGGCCACTAACCATACGAAAGCAAGCAACTAGAACACCCGTAATTCATTTGTCAAGATCATTAAAGTTATGTACTTGAGACCTTGATTGAATTTTGTTACTAATTATGTTTTCTGATATTTTTCACTGGATTATAAAACAAATGGGTATATAAAGCAAAAAGTAAATTGTTGATTTTAAGTATTATGTAAGTATAACTTATTTTTTATTAATATTTAATCACAGGCTATAATTTCGCAAAAGTAGGTACTTAGTTTAAAATAAACAGACCAACTTAAGTTATAAAGAAAACTTGCATCTTACGAGTAAACGATCACTTAATCACGACGCCATGTTTATTTGTACGCGTTCTACGACAGAGCCGTATCTGTACACATTGATGCTCTACGTATTTTATGGTCCACTTATGGTAAGGCAAGGGAATCCTGCCCTAATTGGTGCCCTCGGCAGATAAGTGTATCGCTTTACAAGTGCGAGTGCGGGACTGTTATGTCACTCCCTTTAAAAGCTAAGAGGATCTGACGTATCAATGTGGTGGCGGACTTTTCTTTTACAAATACAGTGCCCGAGTTTTGTTAGTTATGGAGTAACATGTTTATACATATTGTAAGACAGCATTGTAGGTAGTGTTATCTTATGTTATGATAGGGGTCCGGGAATAACCCCAGCGGCACTTCGACCCTTGAGGATCTTTTGTGCCCCCATTTTACACACTGACCAGTGTGTATGTGGCACAGATCTCAGTGTGCAGGTTTCCTCGCGATGTTTTCCTTCACTGTTAGAGCAGTCTTCTAAAAATAAGAAAAACTCATTGGTACATGGCACTGCACGGTTTCGAACACGGACCTCCCGCATAAGAGTCCGGTTCCCCAGCCACTTTGCCACCTGTCTGTAAGTGTCTGTCTGTAGGTAAGTGTTAACGTCATATATCGTTATTTTTAAATTACACTATACGCATTTGACATACATATCGTCACATCTTCTCGTCGCCCATACCTCAATGTCTAAAGACAAGAGTCTTTAACCAGTGCGTCCTACCAGTAATGACCTACGGAGCCGAAACGTGGACACTGACGGTGCGACTGGTTCACAAATTAAAAGTCGCTCAGCGTGCTATGGAAAGAGCTATGCTCGGAGTATCTCTGCTGGATCGAATTCGAAATGAGGAGATCCGGCATAGAACAAAAGTTATCGACATAGCTCATAAGATTAGCAAGCTGAAGTGGCAGTGGGCCGGTCACATCTGTCGCAGAACCGATAACCGCTGGGGTAGACGAGTTCTGGAGTGGAGACCGCGTTTGGGCAAACGTAGTGTGGGACGCCCCCATGCTAGATGGAGCGACGATCTGCGTAAGGTGGCTGGCAGCGACTGGATGAGAAGAGCCGAAGATCGGGCTCAATGGCGCGCCCTGGGAGAGGCCTATGTCCAGCAGTGGACTAGAATAGGCTGCTGATGGATGGATGGATGGATGGATACGCATTTGACCCGGGCAAACAAAAAAATGGCAATGTAAACAGGCTAACAATAATGATTTAATGAAGAATATAAATTATTCTCTATCTTCACGCAACAAAGCGCCTACATTATCTGTACATTATCACAGTAATTGACAGGAATCAAACTATTTATAAACATCTAAATAAGGTAATGTAACATGAAAGGAACGGAGATCAAAGCCACAAAAAGGTTTGGAGTCCCATCATTGACTCGCCGCTCCCGTTAACAATTTGTAAACGGATCCCCAAGGAAATGACAGGCTTAAACAAGATCCAAGCTATGGGCGAAAGCGTCTAAGTCATGAATAACTGCCCTCCACAAAAGTGCGAGTAGGGTGCATATTTTAGTACATACATAAATCCATACCTTCACGCTATATCCCTTGCGGGGTAGGCAGAGAGAACGACGCCATAAATCTCAGTCTTGGCATGCTTCTCTTCTCTTTAGTGAATCACTAAAATGCTACAAATTGTAAAGTTTTATATTTTATTTGATAATCTTATTACGAGCTACCTTGACAGACGGTTGGAGTGATTACTGTCCTACTAGAAGTCCTACTTTAGAGGTATATGAATTGTACCTCTTTACTGGTCTAGTAGTTCGATACGTGTCTATACCTACGTCCTAGCCAGGGCATACCCTGGCTACCCTGTCCAGTGTCTCATTGAAGATGACTCCAGACATATGACATATCTTCGAGGCGTCATCTTCAATGAGACACTGGACTTGTTAACCGATACTTATATTTCCAAACAGTATACCATACATGACGGTGGTAGAGACACGACCATCCCGACGCGGGCGCAGCCGCGTAACATTTAAAACTGCTGACATAATAATTCACAATGTAGAACACAGTGTGCACTGTGTCTGTACACAGTGTCCCTACATATGGATCCCTAAAAAGAGGCAAGCTTTCCAAATTAACCACGGATGACTTGAAACTGTTAATGCATGTACGAAATTCAGTGAAAATATCGATACCGTGTTCTAAGTTTGTTTTGAAATGTGGAGTACGTAGAGTAAAGAAAGGCCTAACAGTCACCTTGACGACCTGAATGAAATTATTTAAAGTAGCCACATTGTTTATTAGTGGACATTTAAATAATTATTAATTAATGCTTGTATAATATTAAAGAGATTCCTATCCTAGTGCCCCAATATCTTCTAAATGCAATCCCTTAATTGCAAGTTAACATCTAGCCAATCCCGCAAAAGATAGAGTGTAAATATTTTTTAAGTCATAGATGTGAACGTTACGTCAAAAACACCGACAATGCCTCAAAGGCCAGGGCTCGAGACTATGGTGCAAGCATCATCGGATCGAATCCACTTTTGAAACATTGTGGTGGACCACTCCTAGCACAGGCATTTTAGCCTGAAGAATACTGGTAATGTGTAAAGCAATACTAATGATTTTTTTAAGTATCATATTGTCCCGCTACCGGCTGTAACATTTACCAAAAGACGCAGAGACAAAAAGCAGACTCAACGTAATCCGTGCGTGTGAACGTGCAAGATAAAACCACTGTGCCTCGGGTAACGAACGATAAAATTTGACGAAAAAATTACTAAAAAAACGTTATGCTAACATGTGTAGTGTGTCTATTTTCTTTATAATTTGTGCGTCATCTTCTTTGACAAGCAAGACTGCAGGTGCAGACAGATGGTCATCATCTAAAATTATTAAATCAGTAACTAAATATGTAGGTAAATAAAATAACTCTTCCCACCAAAACCTAAATACTACCCGCTTTGATTAATCAAACTCCTAAAAACTTCAAACCCTTTTCCTTTGAAATTTCAAACCCGGTAAAAGTGATATCTGGACATGTAGAGCAGTTTTGAAATTCGTTTAAAATTATTTAGATGACACGTTTTTAAATGGGGCATTTCAAATCTTTACACACCTGTATTTTTCAAAATATAAACCTACTTATTCTGAGGACAAAATAGTTTCACAACCCAATTTCATCAAAGATATATCTTCCAGGAAACCTTTGTGTAGATCATGACAATACAATTGCAGTAACAGTTCATTCGGCTAGCCTGTTTCGGTAAAGTCACATAGTGTAAAATGTCGAACCCAAAGTCGATAATATGAATTCATTTGGCACACGAGATTGACCAGGGGGTCAATGTTCTAATATGGCTCTGGTCATATTTAATAAGCACATAAGACAAACCGACTCCATTGAGTAAATACATTTGCATACTAAGTGTAAACGACATCAAAGTTACGAGTAGGTATAGTTATCATTAAAAATCCCCTAAGCACGACTCTGATCGTGCCTACACTTTTGGGCAGGAAACCCCGTATGTATTGCAAAGTTAGCCTATTGCAATTGTTTTGACACCCGACATTGCGGTACCGCCCGTTCTGAAAATCTGTATAAACATTATTAATTTGTGAATTCGGTGTATATGCCTGTGAAGGTAAAGTTTAGTGTGACCTGTTTATGCAACTATATCTGCAATATAAAGCTATAATAAGCTGAGTTGAGGCCCTTTTCACAACAACAGCAGACCATCAGACATGATTTCAATACGTTTACCTTTGACTACATAATTATTTTATCACAATTATAACTGTTTCGGTCATTGCTGTGTGTGAAATAAACTTATTACTTAGTTACTTACAATATTTGTAATTCTTAATACTTTCTACTAACCTTCCTTTCTACCTGAGTCATTTTCTAGACTAGACACAACTTTACAAAACGTTTAATAACTCATTAACTTCGAACTCTTGGTGAAACAAATCCTGAGGGCTTTCGAAAGGCGCCGATAAAGGAACGCATATAACCAACAACATAATTGATTATTCAACCATACATTATTCAATTATGGGAAGGAATATGGGAGCGTTTAAGATCCCATAAATTACCATACACCTTGTGCGCATGAAATAAATATTTTGTTTTATTGTTCGAAGTGTACGGATGAATATGGACAAGACATAAAACAGGGCGAAATATTTATAACTAGCTTTTAAGCTTTTTAGTCAGTGGTCATTTTGTATGGTCACGGGCACGGGTCTAGGTTTTTATTTAAGTTTTTTTTCTGGCTGAAATACAAAGACCAGGAAGTCAATTCTCGCAGAGTTCGACATACAAAAGTCGAGCGCTACGAACGTCTTGTCACGCTCACATATAATGTGAGCGAATGAGATAGGACTAATGTCGAATTCGACATTCCACTACGAGAATCGCCGTTCAACTCCGTTTGACTCTAAAGTATTTGGTCTAGAAAAGTAGGATTTCTGTTGAATTTGATGGAAGTTAGAAGTAGATAGAGAGAGGGGGGAGTATATAGCGTGAAGACGGATCGTTCGTTCTCGCTGATCTACTTATATATACCTAAGGTTAAACTGAAATCAAATAAAATTTAAATTTTTAACTAATTTTCAATCATCATCATCAGCAGCCTACTCTAGTCCGCTGCTGGACATAGGCCTCTCCCAGGGTGCGCCATTGAGCCCGATCTTCGGCTCTTCTCATCCAGTCGCTGCCAGTCACCTTGCGCAAATCGTCACTCCATCTAGCAGGGCGGCGTCCCACACTACGTTTGCCCAAACGCGGTCTCCACTCCAGAACTCGTCTACCCCAGCGGTTGTCAGTTCTGCGACAGATGTGACCGGCCCACTGCCACTAATTTTCAATAATTATGTATTTATCTGATATTAAAATCATCTCCATAATTCATTGACAATAATTATTGTCGTACATACATACTTTACATTATAGGTAATTACGTAGTTACCTGCCAATTTATTTTCAATGTTTATTACATTATTTTATTTTATTTTGAATTAATGTTTCTGACAATCATTCTACAAATAAGAATTATATTTTTGACATGTATATTTCAAATTGTGTAATATGAAATAAATTATTATAATTCTAATATTATTACTTATTCTATGCTGAAATGTAACTGTAATAATCCCCCAAAAAACATTTCATGTAAAAAGGAGTCTCGTGTCTTTACTCGAAAAATTAATGAGATCCAATGTACAACAAATCCAATGCTCTTACTATTACCTCTATTACATTCATTAACAAGTCACTCCAAGTCGCTACATCTTAAGTTTAAAAACATTCTGTGACTTGTCAATTACGCAACCTCATCTGGTGGTAAGTGAGTATGAGGTCGAAGATGGAGCATACGGGCTTAGTAAGTACCGGCTCTTCTATATATACACTGCCGAAGTACATCAATTCAATGCCGAAACAAAGATAATTTGACGACAGACTTTACATTGAAGAGTGGTCACTAGTCAGGTGGACCCTGATGGGGTCCCACCACCAGCAAGTTACTCGGTTTAGTCGCCTCGTAGGACACGCTTTACCAGTGGTGGTAGTGATATTCATATCCGTCCCATACTCCGAAAAAAGGTTCACGTCCTATGGTGGAATTCTTTGCATGGCATATTTCCATGTAAAATTCATACACAATGTTCATAAATAAACCAAAGTAAAATTTTAAATCTTAAGACAACATTGTCACTGGACAAATCCCTGTTTCTCGCCCGATCGGCGCACGCGCAGCTTTTTCCGCCGCCGCCATTGTCTGTAAATGGCGACCGTTTACGGAGTCTGCCATGTTTGTAAAACAGAGAATGTTGTAGTGGCGCGGAATTTCGTTTTGCATCCAAAGGAAATAGGGGACGAAAATAAATTAACACCAGAAAATACAGCCGTTGAAATACATCTGTGTGGATAAAACCTGTCATTATCTTCGGGATACGCATCAAAACACGAAAATTGTATAATAGTATACTCTTACGTCCAGAGTCTCACGTCCGTCTATACTCCACGTACCACGTATTGAGTAATCCCTGGAGGAACCACCTTCATCATAGGTAGTTCCTACTTTTCGCCGTAAAATTTGGTGACATAGACACTGATAACGCAATAATTTCTATCTATCATAGATCTATGCGATAGATCATAAAATATATATTTATAGATAATATACCCAACGTTTTTGTCACATCACTAGAAACCGGCATTCTGGGGATGTCACGTACCTACTATACTTAACCTAAATAACACAGGAAACGAGAAAATAATCGTTAACCCTATCACAGTTATCAGTGTCGTGGCTCTATGGACCAATGCATTAAACCCATTAGGATTCAACACGATGTTCCAATGAATAGCAACGTATTGCCCCGCGATCGCACTTAGTGGCACCTAGCCGCTACTTGCATTCATTTCATTCTCTATACATAGTGTAACAAATCTGTAGCGAGGATCTTACACAGCACAGGCTGGTTCTGTAGCAATAACAAAAGAAATGGACAGTTAAGTACCTATATTTAGTTACTTTTCTTTACATTATCATAATATATCTCGGTCTAAGGTCTAAGAACACTGCATCAATCACTGTATCTCTGGGCCGGTGCACCCGAATACCAGCTTCATCCACTTGACTCCGTGCAAAGGCGCGCTACTCGAATTGTCGACGATTCCGTGCTCACGAGCGATTTAGAGCCTCTCAGTTTAAGAAGAGACATCGGCTCTCTCTGTGTCTTCTATCGCGTATATAATGGGGAGTGCTCTTCGGAACTATTTGACGTGGTACCATCTTCTACTTTCTTGAATCGCACCACTCGTCGGCGGCTCAATTTTCACCCGCACTTTCTAAAGCCTTGGGTGTCTACCACGACCCGTTTTACACGAACGTTTCTGCCACGCACCTGTAAAATGTGGAACTCTCTCCCACCCGACGTTTTCCCGCAGCGCTATGACATGGGATGCTACAAAAAGAACGTTAAAAAAGTCCTCTCCCTCCACGGCCGGCAACACACAAGCAATACCACTGGTATTGCACGTGTCTCTAGGCGACGGTGACTACTTACCATCAGGTGGCCCGTCTGCCTGTTTGTCGTTACTAATTTATAAAAAATAAAAATAAAAATCCCGTACATCAGTTACATCTTTCATCCACTTGTTTCATCTGGGGTTTCTTTCGCCCCTTTCAACGTTCGTTTCATTAATCTGTTCTGATACATCGTTCGTTTCATTCACTCAGTTTATCATCCGTTTCATTCATCATGGATAAACTACCTGTTTCATTGTTGGTTTCATTCATCGCTCGTTTCAAACAACCCGTTTCATCGTTTGTTTCATTCCCTGTTTCATCGTTCGTTTCAAAAGTGGCCACTTTTAACAGTTTCGCTTTTTGTTTCTTATTGTTTCAATATGAAAATTCAATACAAAACTAATTTTAAAAATTTCTTCTTCATTCGTGGAACCTTAATACCAGACACTTTTTAAATGCCTTAATTAATTAATATGGTTTTTATTCGATTGACGGTGCTAGTGCACGCAATGCCTCGTCTTAAACTATAATTTCCACGTTCCTCAAGATACCTACTTGGAACTACCTGTTAAAAAACTGTGCTTAAAAATATAACTTCTAATTCCAGGTAATATTTGTAAAACAAACACGTAAAGGTCCGTTTACATGAGATCCTGGCACGATTCCCGTTTTTTACGATGTCAACGCGAGCATTCGCCGAAACTGATAGCATCTGCAACTTTACCCGCTGGTCTAGTCAAACGTGATATGAAATGTATTATCACTTTTTAACCGACAAAACACAAAAAAATACATATTTAGTTCACTCGATAATCAAAATAAAGAACAGTTCTCAATTTGACTCGTATGAAAGGTGTGGATTTTTCTCGAATTTTATGGGTAGATAGAGGCATCTAGATAGAGGCTGATTTTGATGTAATGTATGAATTAGGGAAAGGTATGAGTGAAAACATCTACATAAATCTGTTAAAGTGAAATTACTGATTTCGTAAAAGAACTGCAACATTCTGTTTTGACTTTTGGAGTTTGAATTCAGTAATATGAACTTCAAGAGATACGAGTATACAGAAGATTAGAAAATTTAGAAACGTTTTCTTGTCTATTCCATATAATATTGGGCGTTTTCCGACACCGGTACGTATTATGTCGTGGCGACATACCTAGTGTCTTAAGTAGTTAACGTATTTAATGTGATAGAAACTAAATGTAAGACATCTTCTATATTTTCTTGGCTTGGCCAACGTCTGTTACATGTTCATTTCCACTGGTCACAGAAGAGATCTGTCCTCCGAGATACAGGAACTTCCTAGTTCGGAGGTCAGCGTTTATTGTTACCCTTTGCTCACAAATTTTATTTAGTTTAATATAAACCTATGCTTAAGTTCTTACTTGTGTATGTGTATGGATTATGGATACTTTGTCATCTGACCGCACAAATAAACTTGTTCTTATTCTTATTCTTATTCGTGATTTTAAAAACAAATCAATAATCGTGACCCCAAAAAACCCACAAAGCTAGAACTAGAAACATAAAATGTAAAACATCGTGATTTTAGTATCGTGGGAACAGCATTATTTCGCCATGTGCATTATCATCGTGATCACGCGCACGTGATACGACTGCACCGCGCATGCGCGCGCAGCCTTATGAATTATTAACAGCTTTTATTGTTTCCCGCGCAAAAAAACAACATGGCCGCGCTTTCCTATTTCGAAAATAGCGAATTGTTTTACTGCAGTTTTATTATGGCGCTATATTTGGCAGACAATCGGAGTTGCTGTCATGTTAAATGGTTGGATGGATGCTGTTTTTTTTATCGTTGTATGGTAAAAAGGTGTATCAGTTTAACTTTTAACTGTCCATTTCTTTGCTTGGTTAAAGGAAGTCATGGTTAAAAGCACTGTTGAAAATATTATTGAATATTCACTTAGATTATGTGGAAGAATTGTATTTTTGTAATGTAGAATAGTGTTTTGTGAGGTTTGATTACGTGATGATATGTGTAATTTTCTTTGAATTAAATTAGAATATAAAATCTTCTATCATTTCCTTTCTCAACAAAAAAATTAGGTCAGCCATAAAGGTTTAATTCAGAACACGAACAGCAACCCAAAACAATTAATCTCCGTTATCTTCCCTTCCCCCATGGCACCAAAAATGACACGTAAAAACTACCCGGAACCGAACTGCATTGTTGTCGCTTTACCACTACCTATAAAGTATCTGCAGTAAAAATCTCACGACGCATTATTTTACTTGATTTGTACTTACATATTGTGGATCAATTTTAAGACCCACATGCATAAGACGGATCTTATGTAAAAAGGGTTATTACAAAATAAATTACTACTTAAATGATAAAGAGGCTTGGTTCATATGATTGTATTCATAATTATTGTAAGATATATATTTATTTCAAAAGATGTGCTGCTGAAAGTTTCTTGCGCCGCTTCTTTCCTTTCAGCTATAGCACCTTACGAAACGGTGGTAGAGTAAAACATGACGTCGTAAAAATGTACTTCAAGGTACTTCCTTACAATAAAAAAGTTTGATTGATTTGAATAGGTGGAAAAAAAAATTGTATTTTTTTCTCACAGGTGTAACAAAAAGTGACTATCACGTGCGGGAAGACCGCGGGTAGCACTCGATTATCCAACCATACACAACACTCATCTACGACTCGTGTTGCAAAACAACACTCGTAACGACCAGATCGGATACATAGACGTAATCAGATAATAGTAATAATTAATAAAACTGTAATTTCTGACAAAGTATAAGTAAGTAAGTACAGTCAGCGTCAGATAGATGTGAGCGTCCAGGGCAGTCAAAAGTACTCACTCAAAAGAGTTCCCATTTTTCAGAACTAGATAGATGTACACCTTTCTTTCGGCTCCCGCCGGTATAATAATGGACACCCTGGCTACTTACACAATGAGGACTGTATTACTAAGATATATTGACCACTTTGGATGCTTACAACAATATGATCATTGTCTTAATCCTAGATGTATAGATACCATTGAAGAATTTGTCCGCCAACTTAATTATGAACTCCCTGGCTGCTTATTTTTATTGGGGGCCGTGTTGCTAAGATATATTGACTACTTTGAATGCTTACAACAATATGGTCACGCGCTTAAACTTGTGTATTTAGATAGTATAGAACAATAGTTTTACAGTCACAGTATATTGATTTTAGAAATCATTTCATCAATGGCGACAGGATTTTGAGGTCCCTTCAGTCCTAATTCACTGTTTGTGTTGGTTTAGTAGATTATGATTGAATCCCAGATTTTAGATACTGGTCGAGTTTCGGAAAATAATTGTGTGTGACATGAACGGAGATGAGCCAATACGACAGACAAACAGACAGAACGACATTGTCGCTCTCTATAGCTATAAGTTGGAAAGAGTCAAGTTGAAAACCAGCGATACTCATCTGAACTTGGCCCTTTTAATAGATCATATGTTTACTACATTAAGCCATTTCATTTTTAAAATGTATTCGCATTAGTATTTAAGCCAAAAATGGTCTATTAATAAAGGATTTTCTATTTCTATTTTCTATATTTTTAACACCATGAACGCTTATCGCTTATCTTTATGGCGCTGACTGTTCCTACCTTTAACCGGCGCGCGCGGCGTGTGCTTAAAACGCACTTATTGAATTAAAGAGCCGTCATCAACGTTTTGGTCACGCGAATTATGAATTCCACACGAATTTCGTGAAATTTAAGACGAAGCGAAGAATCAACTTTCGAGACAGCTATAGGGTTGTCACATTGTTACGGGAGAAAGATATTGCCCTACATTTAAAAAGTGAATTCGTTTTTTTTTATTGACTACTAAACCCGCATTTGACCTCGATCTCGCCTGATGGTAAGCGACGATGAGGTCGACGATGGAGCATGCGGGTCCAGTAAATGCCTATTCACTCTGGCCTTGAAGATCCCAAGGTTGTAGGATTTTATTTGGTCATGTGCTTGAATGAAAGAAAAAATGTAAATAGGTAGGTAGTCGAAGCAATGAAAATTAGCTCTCTGTAGGGACAGACGCGTGTTCTTTACTTTGTGCCACTAAGCCAACAGATGGCGCCACTCGAATCGAATAAAGACTATCCATACAGAATGCTTATTACGGCATGGTGTGTCGCTATAAACATAATATCCCGACTGTTCAAATAAGGAAAGTAAAGTAGTTGTACACAAAGGACTGGCAATGTTTCCCGCGTTTGACTAATTATTTGTGTTATTAAAAAAACCTTGAGGAGGCTTTGGACAACCATGGACAAGGAAAAAAATGTTCCCTACATTTACATTAAGAATGCGATTTATTTAAATTGAAAACTAAAAAAATTAAGATAAGATAAGATTTATTGTGTTTAAGTTTAGGTAAGAATTACAAATATTGCAGATATAGTTGCATAAACATGTCACACGAAACTTTACCTTTACAGGCATATACACCAAGTTTACAAATTAATAAAAACATACATTTATACAGATTTTGAGAAGAAACAAAAAAGAAAAAGTGAATGTCATTAAAATGTGTACAATGTCAATAATATTAAATTTACATAATGTTAATAATAATAATCCAATTAAAATATAAATATACAATCAGCAATCAATTAACGTTAATCGTCCAAATATTCCTTGACGCTATAAAAACATCTCTCCACAAGCCATGTTTTCAGAGTAAATTTAAGTTTATTAATTTTTATTGTTTTAAATTCATCCGGAAGCTTGTTATAAATTTTGACGCACATTATAAACGAGTTTTTGGATACTAATGTTAAGTTACATGGAGATTTATATAATTTTTTAAAGCATTCTGACACCAAACTTTAGTGTCGAGTAATTACAAAAAGCTCAGTGAGTGACAACCCTGGCCACAGCGTGAGAAAGCACCCGTTAATTGCATACAATTATTCATATGAAATGGACAACAAGAAAACAAGAATATTTACAAATTGACCTCTCCTTAATGTGCCTTTTTACCGAAATTACGTTGTAATTCATGATTATCATTAATTTCGTTAAAATTTGACGATTTTGAGACCACAAAAAAGTGAAACAAGGAAATATTATCAACCAAGAAAACAAGAAATGTACGATTTGACTACCTCCTGGCATAGTCAGTATAATTGTAAGAAGCCTTTATTTGACAACCTCCTGGCATAGTCAGTATAATTGTAAGAAGCCTTTATTTGACAACCTCCTGGCATAGTCAGTATAATTGTAAGAAGCCTTTATTTGACAACTTCCTGGCATAGTCAGTATAATTGTAAGAAGCCTTTATTTGACAACCTCCTGGCATAGTCAGTATAATTGTAAGAAGCCTTTATTTGACAACCTCCTGGCATAGTCAGTATAATTGTAAGAAGCCTTTATTTGCCTTTCCACTTTTAAAATCAGACTATATTTATACAGTAGGTAAGTGAATACTTGATTTAGGTAATTATAATACATAATTATAATTACATAAGTAAATACAAAAAATAAAATATAAAATAAAATAATAATGAAAAAATTCTCTCATATAACGTGTTCCAACATGCTTGCACACCTACTACATCTTTCTCGGAAGCATTTCCTCTGCCCGGAGGTTGCCTGGAAGGGATCGCCCTTAGCGATAGAGCCGCCTAAATTGTACTTCACTATTTCCTATTCTATCTTTTGTTTGTTGTTTTCTATTTGTGCAATAATGTGTATTTTACTTTACTTTACTTTAAATAATTTTCACTCACCTTAGAAATGGCTGCTGAGAAGCCAGCTTGGCATACGCCAGTCTTCCTCTGCCCGTGGCTAGCTGAAAAGAATATTTTACACTGTGACATATCAATATTTTCATAAAAATATATAGTGCGAGGCGTACGGCAGGCGTAAGGCGTATGTTTCCGAACTTGGCCTGCGCACTACCGTGTGCTTAGATTCAACTGTTGCTCACCCTTTTAGAGATTGCCTGCCAGTTACCCGGACTAACTACTGATATCCAATAATCTAGGATAATATCTAAAAAAACAATTCCGAACTTGGCGGACTCAGTGCCGTGTCTAGATAGTTAGGTAAGCAACAACCGAATATTGACTAATTATGTTATTAAATCTAGGTATACTACAAACAATAACCTGTCGAAAATATCTGTGGACGTAAAATATTGTGCGGTTACGGAATGTGTTCACACATATGTTAATGTCTATGCGATATTCATACCATAATCGCTACCCAAGAACTGAACAAGGTCCGCAGGTTTTTCCGACGGTTTTATTTCTATTACTACTCTACTGGCACATTTTTAAAATGACAATGCTCTTGATTCAAATTACCATCTCATCTATTCGTGAACAGGAACTAAAAACCCTCTCCATATTGCGGAAATTTATGGTACTATTAATTTCATAGCGAACTCCCTAACACAGATTATAAAACTACCAATGGCGCCCTATAGACAGGGTTTTTAGTTCCTGGTCAGGGTTCATTTATTATTGAAAAAAAAAAAGTTAATATCCGTAGTGTTGTCAATATGACACGAAAAATACATTTGTCTTTCAACCGTTGACATTTCTGTCATTTAACATTTTGGTCCTTCGAGCCGGATGTTGTTAAGAATCGAGTTCATTGAAGTAGGTACCAAATATTAGAGTGAAGAAGGCGTTACGAGAGCTTGATAACATCGATAGATAACTTACCAATTAGGACAAATGGTGCTTATTGGATTTCATAATTAAAAAAGCTTACATCCAAAAGAGATCTAATCTATGACACATATGAGTACACGACTAAAACGTTACAAGGTTTAAAGAAAATTGTTACAAATAAAGTGTAAAGGAATAAAATTCAGAGGTTATTATTGTAGAGCGTCGGTGGCGCTGTGGCTAGGGCGCCAGACTCCCATGCGCTAGGTACCAATGAATTTTTCGGTTTATTTCGAAACATTTAGGTACTTTTACCGACCAATGAAGGAAAAAATCGCGAGGAAACCTGCACACTGATGTAACCAGTGTGTGAAATGAGGAATGCAATGGAGTGAGGAAACAACCGCAATTCGTTCTATATAATTATTTCCATTGAATCATCACGACTCTTATCATTTAGGAATACGACTAACAATAGTGAATATTCTAGACGAAAAAAGCACACTTTACTTAAATTACGACATCCAATTACAGTGTTTTGAATTTAATACAGTCATGGAAATTGACAACTTTCTGTAACTTTCACAGAATATAATGAAGTACATATTGCTAGAGATTTATAATGATTCTCAATATGTTTGTAGATTAATATTGTGCGATTTATGTTCTTATGTAAACATCTTGTAAATCTGTCCTGGTATGGAACAATCTCGCTAAGTACTAAACGTGTTATTCGAGAAAATGGCAAAGAAACCCGTCAAATTGGTCTGTTTGGTAGAATTCCAGAAAACTGAAGACATTTTCAAAGAAACATTTCAAAAAGCTCTGGAAATGCAACTTGTCGCTTTTTCTGCCTTTTTCTCGAAATACACGTTTACACTTGGCCGCTAAGTTCTTCCATATCAGGGCAGAATTAATGGAAGTGCAATGTAAGCTACATTGTACAGGGTGCGTTATTACATCGAACTTTACCTGCCGCTACGTTTACTCACCCTCGTCCAACGAGCGGAACCCTGAATAAAGCACATACTGTAGAATAGTCATACATAGCAGAATATAATAAAAATACAATATTTGTACTTATGAATAATTAAATTGTGGATCAATATTTGTAGCATTGTTTGTTTTGTGGGCTTATTCCAGAAATCCCCTGTGTGTCGCCGTTGAGTGCCGCATCGGGGGATTTTTGACAAATAGTCCAGAAATCCCCATAACCATTATAACTAGAGATCGGATTAAATGCAACATATAAAAAGTTTGAAATATACATGATAAATGCTTAAAATATGCATGAAAAGTGTCAAAATAACCAACATTAAATAATGAAAAATAGTAAGTTTTAGTTTTTAATTTCAAAATCAGCATACAATTAGTAAGTAGTTGAATAACATATCGACAATAAATAATTATTTAACATTTTGTAACTCTTATAAACGTATTCATTGAGCTACTGTTCCAAATATTTGGTAGTAAAATTGTGTATTCGATCACTCAAAATATTTTTATTAGTGGAAACTCAACGGGCGACGCACGGGGGATTTGGCTGCAGGGGATTTGGCCGCAGGGGATTTCTGGAATAAGCCGTTTTATGAACAGTATTGCAATTTCTAAAGTGCTTATTACACTTTACGATATTTAGAATCCTAATTAAGGATTCTAATTTGTCAGGATCTAATAGTTTAATTCAACTGGATAAGTACTTGTATATTTTTTTTTAATAAAACAAACTTTTTTATTAAAAAAATTAAATTCTTGTAAAATTCGTCCTGAATTATTACGTTACTGTCCTTTGCATAGAGACCAATAAAGGCTCCAGAATTTAGGATAATGTAATAAAATAAATAAGCCATTTAATTTAACCACCTCTTATCCAAAACTGATTATAATTCTACCCCTACATATTGGTTACATAAAAAAAACTTAATCCAAACCAAAAGTTGCGCACGCGGCCGCGTCACGGTAATTTTGGCGCGCAATTGCCATTACCGGCGGAAATGACCGCGGGCTTTTCGCGCGCTTCTATATCCGCCATATTGGATATTGGTGTTACGGATGGACTGCAAATTATGTGGAACATTCTTCGATTAAATTCGATCTCAAATGTTTCACGTCTAAAAAAGGTTTTTCGATTTTTATTATCTTAATGAACATGTAATTCGGGTGTAATGATATAATTATATAACAGTTGGTATGTATGATTTTTTTAATGAAAGATGAATTATACATTAACTTTAAGAAAACATATGAAATCAATAAGCTTGCTAATTCTAAAATAATGCGAAATTTATTATGAATGATGGAATGGAAAGCCAAAAAGTAAAGTTAGTTGATACATGAAAAATGTAATTGACATGCATCTTACCTCTCCATGACACTTATAATGATGATATACATGACAAATGTGATGAATCTGATGAAGTTCATGACCGCGATTACTAAAAAGACCATGATGATGATATAAATGACTTTACAGATAAAATAGAAGCAGGTGAACTTACAGGTTCGACAGGGAGAGTACTCGTTGACTTCGGTGGCATCGGAAGACTTGGCAACGAAGCACGAGCCGACTGGATCACGCTGGTTCAGCTTGGCAGTGACGAAGGATACGTAGCGAGGAGCACAAGCCTGCGGAAGAGAGAAAGAAGGCTTTAGTCAGAAAGTTGATCTTAATTTTTGTGGTCCATATACTAAAGAGTTTTAGGTTTTAAATTAAATAAATCCTAGAGCGTCGGTGGCACAGTGGCTAGGACACCTGACTCTAATGCGAGAGGTCCGGGTTCGAAATCGTGTAGTGCCATGTACCAATGAGTTTTTCGTATTTTTGGAAGACTTAGGTACATTTACCGACTGCTCTAACGGTGAAGGAAAACATCTTGAGGAAACCTGCACCTGAGATGACCAGTATGTAAAATGGGGTAGGTAGGTCGAAGTTCCGCTAGGATTATTCCCGGCCCCCTATCATAAGATAAGATAAGAAATAAATCCTAGCTAGATTTTTACACTTCAACTTTTCCAAAGTTATCCAAACTTTTAACTACATAGTACTCAGCATCAACAACCTCTAGGTTACACAATAATAATTACATAATATCTGTAATAAATAACATAGAAACTAACAACGAACTCCACAATAAATCATCTCGAAGGAAACAGACTGTAATAATTATTATTTTACACCTATTTCCTTTAGTCAAGTTACATTCACCTTCCAAGTTCGTGGAAGTTAACTAAAGTTGAAGTTTACAAATAACTTTCTGAAAATAATCCCCGTGTGTATGAACTTGAAATTCGTTCGGCAGTTAATCCGAGCTTTAATACTGTAATAACACGCTTCGGAGGTGTAGTAATCCTTGTGACAGGGTTGCCACTACTGATATTTTAAATGTTTCCCGACAAACTTACATCTTACTCTGTCAAGACAGGAACTGAAACCGTCCGTCTTCATTCATTAGTCTTTATTTATTCAGCATCTATCGACATGTTGACAGCTGAACTGAACTTCTTTCTTCATGTGCATTACCTTGTCTATTTTATATAGATGTTTTGGTTATTTTTACGTTACGCTTTCCTTCAAGAGGAATGGTCATCTACTGTATTATAAACTTCGATCAAATTCGATGATGGCACTATTCTCTGCTCTTGATTATTGAAGAATTCCTTGTGATGACTACAAACTTTCTTAAGTTTTTATCAGTATGACAGAATCCAATAAAGTTATAATTTTAGCTAAAAAAATATTGGCATCCCTACAATCCCCCTTACACTGATCGAAATGGAAAGAAAACAGCCGCATATGCGCGTGAGTCGCGTTCAAAGTTAATAAAGGAAAGAACGAGCTGACGAGATCGACGGCACGAGCTCCTATAACTGTTATTAAAAACAAACTGCCATCTGGCGGAAACCATAATGGTTACTACATTGTTTACTATCTAGAGTAATTAAAATGGAACAAGTAAAAGTATTGTAAAGATTTATTCAGAAAAGTCGTGAGATAGTAGAGACCATAGAAAATGTGATAGAAAAACACCGAAACTTTTAAGTTGTGGCATACGATGTTTTATCATTTAATCATAAGTAAGTAATTATAGTAAGCAGATAGAAGCGAAAGAAGAAATATAAAAAGAGCAGAAAGATAGCGAGAGTTAGAAGCCTATGTTCAATATTGGACTTAATTAATAAATGGTTCCAACTACCAATGTTTATGATGGATGATAAACAAAACGTTACAAACTTTATTTAAAACGTACCTATTAGCGACAATGGAATATACTTGGAAACTCAAATACCTACATTATATAATATAATATAGGGAAAGAAGATACATAATCAACCCTGATTTGAATGATCCAGTTAAGTAGTCTACCTAATAAACACGTTAATGTACACCAACAATCAATTTAAAACACCGTGGTCCTTCGAGCCGGATTCTACTATCATTATCATTTTAATATCGAGCTGATTTGAGCTTCAAGATAAACTTTACCCGTTTTCTGCCCACAAATTAGGCCACAGGTCAGCTTCGTCCCTATTTTATGGGCCATTGGTTTTCGATCGTAAAACCAGCCCATATACACAGACGGACGGACGGATTTTAACAGCTGTGATGTGACTAAACAACGTAAACGCAAGTCAAATCAAATCAAACCTTTTTTTTTGTAAGTAAGTACTTTAAAGTACATTTTTACAACGTCATGTTTCACTCTACCACCGCTTCGTAAAATGCTGTAGCTGAAAGGAAAGAAGCGGCGCAAGAAAGAAAAGATATTGGTATACGAAGTATATTGGTTTACGATGTTTTACAATACCGTCATCGGTGACTATTTAAGTGGTTTATGCAATAGTAGAAGAACCATGGATGAAAGAAAAATTACTCTCCTCCCCAAGGGGTGGGCGTTCGTACCAAGGATAGAATTATTGTCTTAAGTTAATATATAATTACAATACAAGTCAAAAGTTATTATTTATCAGAGGAATTAGAAGTAATCCTAATAAAAAAACAAATTAATCTGTAGTTCGGTGCTCTAGTGGCTAGGACGCCGGATTCCCATGCGGGAGGTCCGGGTTCGAAACCGTGCATAGCCATGTACCAATGAATTTTTCGGATTTTTTCGAAGACTTACGTACATTTACCGACTGTTCTAACGGTGAAGGAAACCTGCATGTCTGAGGAAATCAAAAGTTTCCGAAGGCGTGTGAAATCCACCAATCAGCACTGGGCCCGCTCGGTGGATCATGGCCCGTATCCCCCTTGTGCATGGAGAGGCCTGTGCCTCAACAGTGGGGACATTAATAGGCTGATGATGATGATGATAATCTGTAGTTATTAAAGACAAATAAACTGAAGAAAAATATAAATAAAAAGCATTTTTTATATTAAAATAGAGATAAAGATACGACACGGCAACCTCATTTTTTGACAATTAATTGGAACTGTTGAAGATTGTAAACATTTTAAAATATAAATCAACTCAATCGTAAATTGTAATATGACAGAAAGAATCCATAATATTTTACAATCAATAATGAGGTCGATGACCAGAAATAATGAAATGCTGAACCATGACTCACTGAACTACACCTAATCTTTTAAAGTGACGAAGATTTAGAAAGAAATAAAAAAACTTCCATAATGCCCTTAACGGATTCGCACCTTTGAATATATATGCTGTATAGCGGAAACATAAATAAGCGGGATTACATGAAGTCTACGTGAACGAGTCAGGCTGAGGTGAATAAGAGGTGAATCACAATCTTTGTCATGGCTGTATGAATCATCGTGCGGTCATTGGGTACAATGAGTTTACTCAAGAAGTGCACTGACTGACGATATCGATGACTGATAAAAAAAATATTGCCAAGTACATTTTTACATTTTGTTTGCTGATTATTTTGTAACAATAGGCCTGTTTGTTGCGAGACCATCTGCACAACCTACCTACTTGCATAAAATAAAATAAAATAATACTGTTCCTGATAAATATAAACATTTGTCTAAGATGTCTATAATATGTTATGTGTTAAGTGTGTGAAATATCTAAATTGTATGTGTGTAAATATGTTATATCATTGTATAAGTTTTAAAAGGTATAACCTCGTAAACGTAGTGCTTCATGTTTTGGTATGCCGTGACCGTGTTGCCGGTGCTACTAATTATTGTTTTTATGTCAAATAAAGAAATTTCAAAATCAAATCGATCTTATTCTACCACCTCTTCGTAAGGTGCTATAGCTGAAAAAAAAGAAGCGTTGCAAGAAACAATCAGCAAGCCAACCTTTCCAGCTTCCCCACTAACCGCTTTCAGGCCCCGCTGACCCATTTCCGAGTCCAGCAAGCCGGGGTTATTCTGAGAACGGAACTGGGACACGCGCACCATGTCAATTGCGCTTGGGCAATATACGCCTTTGATTTGCGCTTCGGTTATTGCTTTCGTTTCCCAATCGGTTTTAAATGGGACATGTCTTTGCGGTTGTTTTGATACTGCCTATAAGATCGGTAGTATTAGTATCTTATCTGTCACTTTTCGGAGCATATCCGAAGAGAGCTTTTCAGTAAAGGAGAAATTACTGGCGAATCGTTTTCCTTAAGTTTGCTTGTTGTTTGTTTCATTTCTGTATGGAAATATACAAAACATTGTCTAGCGATAAGGCCGCCTTCTGCACATTGTATTGTACCTCTCTTTATGTTGTATGTTTTGTTTATGTCCTGGGTGTGCAATAAAGTATATTTGTATTGTATTGTATTGTATTATTGTCTGAGTCATCTGTAGGATGCTTAATATAAATGAGATATTCTTTCTTACTTTACTGCCACTCTCGTACCCTGTATATATTGAAAGGTGCTTTTTTACCAGAAACTTAGCGATTTAGATCAAAAGCTGCTCTTACTTAACACTTAACAGTAAGATTTGTTTAAAGAAAATTATGACATAGATATCTGCCTACTAAATATCCGCAAATTGGCTTCGTCTGTCCGTCAAGATAACTATAGGAGATTAAATACACCTTGAAAAACCATAAAAACCACATGCGTTAAGGCTACCATGGTTATGGTCCTAACCACCATAAAATTTCCCTACAATGCCTAACCTAGTTGACACAGCTTAATGTCTACATCACAGACACAATAGTTGTCGGTCCGTCTATCACTGTTGTAAATCATCTGACAATGCGCAGCCTTTGTGTCCATGTCTTTTAAATAACGTTGTTTGACAGCCGCTTCATCTTTATTTTGCTGTTTGTTGCTCAAGTTTAGGAGGGTCCGAGTTTTTTAGATAATAATAGCTTTGGTTTAAAAGCTTCATGTACATACTTACAATAGACAGTAGCACCATGGTGGATTTTGAAAAGGGATCGGACCGAACCCATAGAAATCTATTTTTCGGTTTTCTAGATTTTTTTGGTTTCGGCCCGATTCTGTTTCAAAATCGCTGCAATGTACTAAAGACGTTAGAGACTGCATTATTTTACGCACAATATAACCAAAACGTCATGTAACACTTCATCCTGTTAGCAGAATGATGGTGTATTTCGTTTTAGATTTGGCATTTACTGATACAGACGAAGAAACGGATTGTAGAGCTTTGCTACCCAGGAAAGCTCTACAATCCGTTTCTTCGTTTACAGTGGAATGTTATTAACTGATGATGACCTCATCATCTAGATATATATAGAAAGATCATTCGATTACTACATCATGGATTCCATCTGGCAGAATAATGATTCGTTAAAATGTCTGGGTCGATGGGTCTGATAGGATGAACACTTTTAGATTACTTCAAACACTTCTGCTTATTTCGAATGGTTCTCATCAAAATCCACGGTTATGTTGCGATCTTGATAGATATTTATAGCAAAGTTTAGAGTTCACTATATATACAAACCGTATGTATTTAGCCACTATAGAGAACGATCCCATGAACACCGCATTCCACTTAAAATATCATGTAAGAGCCGCTATTATCACGCACGCGCACAATTGGTTTTAAGTGTTGCTGTTTCGCGAACATAAATACCGAGAGTTTATCTCTGTTTAACACTAGGGGATAGACAAGGATGGTGTAGTTGAATAAATTCGTAAATCACAACACCCCGACAAACTTCCACAACGTACAATATACAACAGTCGTTAGGTAATGTCTGAGGCCTACGGGTGGCCTGAACAACTCTGACAATGGGTTGGTACACATAAGTGGAACCACACGATAAGAAGTTACTAGGAAAGCATCTAAGCACCGCTGACTTGTATGAATGCGGTTAATTCTCCAGAAACCCGTGCTACTGTTTAGGTGAACAGGGAAAAAGTTGCGACTACAGTTGCGTGCAGCTGCCTTTATATGGAGTGCTGATGGATGCCGGACCTTTGAATGAGGTGAGCCAGTGACGATTGGTGGAAAACTACGTTAGATGCAGGGGGGATTTATTACCGCGGAGAGGAGAGAAAGCAAGAGGGTTTCGGAAATAAGTAGAACCTAAGCGAAATTAACAAGGCGACAAAAACTATGAAAGAAACAAAATCTTAGGCAAAAGCGTATTTAGGGGACTGTTCGACAAATACCCCGGTTTTCATCCAAATCGCTAAGTTTCAGGTCCAAAAACTCCAAATTTTGTAAAGTTTGAACTAGCAACCCTCACTTCCACTATCTACGGGTGTACGGCCATGAAAAGAAAATCAATTTGAAGCCACGATCATATTTAAAAAACATATTTATTTCCTTTCAGTCTTTCATTTAAAGCCTTACAGTTTTTCACCAGGGTCTATATGGTGTCAAAAAATTTCCCAGCGTACTAGACTTCTAGTCTCTTGACCACTTCTGCTTAAGGTCGAAATCATTTCTGGATAAGTTATTGGCAAGCCGGTACGAGGGGTGTCGAGGTTTCAGTCTCTGGGGCACAGGTAGGAGGAACTCAGGTCCGATGGGAAGGTTAAGATCTCTTCTTATTCTCGTATATTCGCATGAGGGCTTCCTTCCTTCTCAGATCCGGTGGCGCGATGTTTCATAACAGCGGCAACCAGTGTGTGGAGGTAGATTTTATAGTCCCCGAAATACATCTCAATGTCTTGTTCAGTTCCACATCTACTCTTACCTGCATGAGCACTCTCAAGCCACACCGGAGCTACTGGAGCTCCGGTGTGGCTGTCGAGTATACTAATAACGAGGCCTTAGTACGCAGACAATCTGCGTTGGCTCCCCAGGAAGTACCGGTTAATTTCAGCAGAAAGTTGTTCCTAGTTTGGAACTTTGGAGTTTGCGGCACATTTTCGTTATACGCTCTTTGTACGTCAAATGTGCGGTCCAGTGTGACTCCAAGATACTTCGGGCTTGGATTACGCAAGCTTCGCCACATTGAAGGTATTTGAAAATACGAGAAACTGTTAAAATATTCGCGTGCGTGCACATACGCTATTTAAATTTAAAAGGAGATGAATCTCTACGTCAGCCTGATTTGGTATGGTATGCCAGTATCTGCACTGGTTGTCTAATTTTTTGGAGTGGACAATATTCACAACAACTGTGTGTGTCCAATTGATAAATTGACATCATGAACGGGTTAACCAATTGACTGCACATAGGGACATGTGTGACCTTGTGAAATTATTCGCCAAGGGGATATCAAACCAGAAACAGTGAAATTGTGAGACCCTTTCACCCAGTACAGAGACAGACCTAAATCACATGATATCTAAAACTATAATATGCAATTAAAAATCGTAAGAAAATCTTTGACTATCAATACAATTCCTTGGTTGAACAAAGGACTGACTTATTTCTTTCGAAAAAAAATTGAGTTGATAGTATGTTACCTTTCCAAATACTTCGCTCTAAGGTTCAAAATATTTTGACCCAATCTCCCTAAAACCTCAGATCAGAACCCCTTCACTTCGTATAGGTGCCTATTCTAGCTAGGCTCCAATACTGGATGAGGAAGGATCTTTACACTCACATTCTATTACCAACTTCGAACCTAAGTGCTTGCCACACCTGATATTGCAAACACCATAATCCTATTCGCTCATAACCGTACGTCATCCCGGCCTTTCGCCACTTTTTATCTCACCAGGGCTCTCGGCAGCGGTCCAATAGACCGTTAGCCGTCAATGAAGGGTTACCAGGAACGGCTGCAAAAGGGAAACCTGGCCTGGCCGGTTTTTTGGACCATAACTGTTCAGCCGAGTTAGGAGGTGCCGTTACTGTGGCAGATGGTTGACATTGATGGTCAGCTAATGGACTGATGCCATGGAATGTTCAGGATTTGTATCGATGAACCATTTGGGATGATAACTATACTCATTATAGGTAAAAAGATAGTAATGAAAGCTTCACATGGAAGATAGTAAATAAAGAAAATTTCATAAGGAACAATAGAAATTGAAATTTGGAATTGAATAACGTTTATTTAGGACTGTAAACACTAGAATACAGCAAGTACACAATACAAAAGTATACAAGGATATAATACATTCAACACAAAAGAACCGGTGCGGTGTGGATACACTAGCTCAGCATAAAAGGTGACTGACATTTAATTATATTATTTTAAAACTAAAGATTGTCTAAAACCACATTTATCTTTATTAATAGAAGACACTTTGCTTCTATTAAAAAAATTAACATTCCAAGAAAAGGACTGTCTTAGGTTAATGACAAACGTTAATGTGTAAATGACAATTATCGATCTGAACTCATTACACTTGAGAGGTCATACCATAGTCATGTTTAGAATTGTAACAATAGCTAAACGGAAGACAGTCATAAACAAAATAGATAACCCTAAAGATTTTATGAAGGAACCGATTGCTGATAGCTGGGAATAAATCAATGGCTACAATGAACAGTGTTATCTATCGCGAAAGGAAATTAGCTGCCCGTAGGTCGTACTATCGGATGTACTGGTGCAAGTAATAAACTGGAAGTATCAATGTATTCGTAATATACAGTGTATGAATGTATTCGTATATTGTGGCTTCCATGTGACAAAGGGATGTGTTGAAAATCAGTGCTGTGAACTCCATCCATAGCATGAGCTGAACACGCACCCTGTTGCCAAAAATTAGTTTATGTACAACATTGTAAGGGCAAGATATGTGTAATATGTATTTGTGTGCAGTAAATGGTTTTGTATTATCTAATTGCTGAGTGGTGTCATTAGAACTTTAACGATGCAGTGTATAAATACTAATCATTTATTAAGGGTCAAATATTTCACGAGTTGAGTTTTTCGGTTTTTTCGAATGACTTGCTACATTTACCGACTGCTCTAACGGTGAAGGAAAACATCATGAGGATGAAGGAAACCTGCATACTGAGATAACCACTGTGTGAAATGGGGAAGGCAATGGCAAACTACCCCATTAAATATGCCAAGAGCATTATCATGATAGTCATCAATTAGGAATACGACTAAGAAGAAGAAGATTACAAGGGTGACTTTAAGACCAATTTTATTGAATTTATGAAACAAAAACATCTACTCTCTATCTCTTCAATTTCCATAAGGTTTTATATAAAAGATTAAGGGGATCATATTATGGAAAAAGATGTCTCCATTGAATAGATAAATACTCAGTGCGAATCTGACCTAGTAAGAATGGAAAAAATAACATCCAGCTTATCCTTCCTTTCTTTAAAATTTTACTTTCCCATTCCTATTTATACAAATCGCGCTTGCTTATCATTTTCATCTCTGTAACTTATAGAAATGGTTAGACCATCGAATAGGTTTCCATTACGCGATGTGACCCTCCGATATTGTCGTCCAGTAATAACTTGTGACGATAGCCATCTCTGCATTAGCCAGCGTGAAGCGATGTCTATCGACTGGGGGTTAACGTTGCTAGGCAACGGGTAACGCTGGTTTAGATATGTAGGAAGCCGTAATGAGAGTCTTATCAACGGAAAATATCAACAGCTAAAGGATTGGATGGAGAAATTGAGGATACTAGGGTCACTAACTAAGCAAATTTATAAAACTGATCAAAATTCGCCAAAAATAGACACTTGGAGAAAGTGGAGGATGCCAACACTCAATCTGGGTTATAGTTCTTATCTTATCTTATGATAGGGGGCCGGGAATAACCCAGCGGCACTTCGACCCTTGAGGATCTTTTGTGCCTACCCCATTTTACACACTGGTCATCTGTGTGCAGGTTTGCTCGCGATGTTTTTCCTTCACCGTTAGAGCAGTCGGTAAATGTACGTAAGTCTTCGAAACATACTAAAAACTCATTATTACATGGCACTGCACGGTTTCGAACCCGGAACTCGTAGTTAGTACTCCACAGTCAGTAAGTAAGAAGTTTAATAAAGGATTTAATTCATTTTACTTCCAAATTGATATCTCAAAACCTTTCCTACGCTATGATAACTTCAAAATCATTTTTTGAAAAGATCATAAATGACACAATAATCTTATTCGACATTATAGAAGAATGCTCTGTAGTATTGAAAGCACACGTTACTAGTGTACCTACCTATATTCTATGCTAGTAGAACGTAGTACCTAAGTAAGAAAATTCAGCTACAGATTTCATAAAAACTGATACGGATTATTTTTTCCGTGGAAAGTTTTCTAAGCGAAACGGTGTGTCATATCGATGTTCTGAAGCCTTTAGCTGAAGTTTACGCTAAAATTAATTGAAACAAAGCATAATAATATTAAACTGTAATACTATCGCATACCAGTGGATATAATTCACGCGCGAACCACGCCTCCTTTCGTTGCGCATTGAACTGCGCGCGCGCCGACCCGTGCAAGCGCACAATGCAGCTTTTGTGAGCTTTGTGGTGTGAGGAATAATTCGATTAATAGATCGCCAATAAAATAAAATAACTATAGTACAAAGAGTTTTTGGTCTGGAGTCGTTTCTACAAAGTAAATGAAGAAAACATAGTGAGAAATCTGGCATTCGAAGACATGAACCTTAACTATACTTAACTTAACTTACCTTCATCAAACTTAATTACTTTTGCTTATTTATTTTTGTAATATATTTGTTTAATATTATGTTTGTCTTCTGTACCTAATTGTTTGTATGTGTGTATCGGTTGTATTGTTTGTATGTGTGTGTATAATCCTACTTTCTTTCTTCTTTCTTACTTGATAAAGAAAAGAACATTTCAATTTCTAAAACTTATCCCATACTGCCTATTTTCAGATTCTAGGACATGCTCCTAGTTACCAAAGAAAATCAACAAAGAAACCCTAACATGAACCTAACCTTAAACTGGCCATCCATTTTACATACAAAGCCCATTCCCTCCATGGCTTAGACATGGCTTCATTGCATGCAATTTGTTCCATACAGGCTTCAATTGCTTTGTCCAGCTATACATGGTGATGCGGAATGAAGTGGTTGTGCTTTCACCGTCTGCAAGTATTTTACTTACCACAATTGTTATTGTGTACTTGAGGGGAACCTCTTGCAATCTTACATTAGGTGTTCGTTTTATGGCTAGATAAACCACAATCATCCGGTCATTTTAGTTATATTGATGGTACAGTGAAGGAAAACATCATGAGGAAACCAGCATGTCTGAGGAAATTAAAAGTTTCCGAAAACGTGTGAAATCCACCAATCGTGCTTCTTCGTTCATTATGCGAACGGCTAAGGAATGGAACAGCCTGCCGGCGTCTGTATTTCCCGAAACCTACAACCTTGGGATCTTCAAGGCCAGAGTGATTAGGCATTTACTGGACCCGTATGCACCATCGTCGACCTCATCGTTGCTTACCATCAGGCGAGATCGAGGTCAAATGCGGGTTTAGAAGTAAATAAAAAAAATTTAAAAAAAATCAGCACTGGGCCCGCTCGGTGCATCATGGCCCGTAACCCCTTGTACAAAGGGAGGCCTGTGCCCCAACATTGGGGACATTAATAGGCTGATGATGATGATGGTACAAAAACTGTACCAGTGAATGTAAATATGACAATAGTGGTCGTTGCCTAATGTCAATAAACTGTTATGTCAGACTATCATAAAAAACAATCCCATCCGTAGAGCCTGTGGTGACACCGTAGAGTTAATGGAACACTTGCTGTGCGAATGTGACTCGTTGGCTGGAAAACGTATGAGTCTTCTGGGGGTAGCCTACCCGAAACCAGAGGACTATAGGCTCCTTCCTGTAAGCTGTATAGCGCCCTTGATGCAAAGCATCTTTAAGGAACAGGAAGGAGACTAAGGTTAGGGGTGAGCACAAAAGATCCCTGATGGTCGAAGTGCCGCTGGGGTTATTTGTATTTGTATTATCTCTGGCCCCTGTCATAAGATAAGATAAGATCATAAAAATTGAATTAATTCTTCGGTTGTATCTGTAAGCAATCGTAACAGTCGGTTTTTGTAACAAAGCCTTTATGTAAAAAGTCATACTCGTATACGACTATGCAGATTTAACACGTTCGCGCGCGGTATCGGCTAATACCGTTAAATTGAGTTTAAAAAATTACAGTACGGTAATCTTTTTTTAAAAGCACTACGGTTATAGGTGACGATTTTCTATGAACTTGGTACGTAGGCCCCTCCCACTGCCATTCAGCAAAGAGTGCATTTTGTTGCTACTGGCAAAAGTGCGGGATTTATAGGTGTTCCTTTTTGGACATGACTCCACATACACAGGTACTTACACATTGACAGTACGGAGATGACAGCTATTCTATGTATCGTATTACGGCACCAGCAGTTAGTGATGGTTTGCAATAACTTACATTAATTTTATGCAGTACGGCAGTGAAGATTGGTACTGCCAAAATGAGAAAAAATACCGCGCGCGAACGTGTTTATATGTTTTTTTAATTTTTTTATTTACTACTAAACCCGCATTTGACCTCGATCTCGCCTGATGGTAAGCGACGATGAGGTCGACGATGGAGCATGCGGGTCCAGTAAATGCCTATTCACTCTGGCCTTAAAGATCCCAAGGTTGTAGGTTTCGGGAAATACAGACGCCGGCAGGCTGTTGCATTCCTTAGCCGTTCGCATAATAAACGAAGAAGCAAATTGCTTCGTACGAGCAGATGGGATATCAACAACATAAGGATGGAACCCCTCCCCGCGTCTGGTAGTCCGAAGGCGGAATGGAGATGCTGGAATTAGGTCGTGCAATTCCGATGCGCACTCTCCGAAATGCTTATTTTGAGGTGAATATAAATCTGCATTTCTCTGCATATTTTCTGCACTGAATTATTCTTATTTCTCAAAACAGCCCACGTCCGTAGATCGAATCAAATCACGGACAGCAATCACTTCTATTTGTTGCAAATTGAAATAAATAGTAGCTTCTTGAATGTGCCGAGCTAAAAGCTCTGATACAAAACTAAGTATTTTGACTCTTTCTGAGCATGCAGCTTCGAAGACAATAGGACTATTTATTGCATTACAATTGTATTGCATCCGTCGTCGAATACATTAATGTTGCTTATTGCTGAAGTTCAAGTTTTAAGCGACAAGAACTTGCTATTTGTTCCTCATTTAAAAAGTGTGGATTTATTACAAGCTTTTGCATCTGTCATCACTTATGTTACTGTTCACAACAAGGTGCGGTTAGTCTGGGTACCAGGCCATGTAGGGGTCAGCCCTGTAGTCTCGGGCGAAGAATAGAGCCACGGTAACTCCTGCCTGTCGTAAAAGGCGACTAAAAGGAGGGAGCAGGGTCGCGGGCGGTCAAAGTGGGGGCTTTGGCCGTTCATTGGCGGGCGACCCTGGGGAAGGCAGCAACGTGCTATGGCCGCACGCTGCTGTGACGGGAGGAACCGGGAGGTGGAACGTACACCTCCCAGGAGGAGCCCAAGGCAAATGCTAGGAGGGCACCGGTGCGTTCCACTGGAGATCCCGGAGCCCTCCGATAAGCACGAGGCCGGCCATCGAGGGGGTTTTAGTGAGTAAAAATCTCACATAACCCAGTCTCTCCCCCAGGAGGCTGGGTATCTTACGAAGATTTCCCCCCCGTTACAAAAAAAAAGGCCATGTAGGGGTGTAGGGAAATGAGTGTGCTTATGAGCTGGCTAAAAAGGGCTCAAAAACGGCATTTGTTTTACAGTGGCTTCATGTTTTACGTCGATGACTGCTAATATGCGACTTGAGACAATAGCAGTATTTATTGCATGGCATTAGAGGTCTCTCAGGTTGTTGTTACTCATTGCTGAGGTTCATGATACATGTTCTAAGCCGCAAGAAAACGCGTTCTCTTGCGATGAGCGATGCGAGGACTCAGTCTAGTATTTTGTAAATGATCCCTTTAATGGAATTTGACCTGACCCGTCTCCTCTAGTATGATGATGTGAGCACTGACAGCGAGCAAAAGGGTTTGGGGAAATGTACTAATGTCTTTGGACCTGACATTAATACATTCCTCTTGTGAATTAACCCCCCTCTACCCATAAATCTAAGGCAATGCGCACAGTACAGCGCGGTTTATTGTGCCGATTTGTTGCGCGGACGCCTCTTGACAATCGTAATGATCTCCATACCTTACTATAATAATGGAGGATGGAGATGCGCTTTGCTAATAAATTTAGTAGAGCTAGTAAATTATAGCCTATTATTTAGACTTACTTAGTACTAATTCAAACTGAGTCTGCTCAAACATTTCCTCTTATTCTTGATTTGGATGTTGAATTGGTTTAGAAATTAATTTATTGAGATTCATCCCCCTAATTTCAAATTCTAATCATCTTTTAACTTCTGAAACTGGCCAAGTGCGAGTCTGGCCTCGCCATATCTTTAGGGATCCGTAGGTACTATTTAGAAGAACTATTTATTTGCAAGCAGATTACTATTGAGAAAAAAACATGTTGCTTTTTTTTACCCACCTTTTTGGATGCACGCTCATACAAATCAGAGTCCAAGCTGGCTCCCACACTAGGATACAACAGTGTATCCTAGTGTGGGAGCCAAGGAAATCATAGAAAATAGATACAAGAATTATTTTTTTTCTTATCAAATCAAATCTATTTATTTTTGGAACAACAGAGGTTCAATATTTGTTAGTAACAATGCAGGTACTTAAGACTATGTTAGTAATTATTTACAAAGAAAAACTTAAAGGCAGACGGACAGAGAGTTGGTGCGTTCACCGGGACCTACCCGAACCCGGTCAACACACGAACGGTTATAGGACAGCTTAGCTTAGACTCCGATTCTTGTATCTATTTTCTATGATTTCCTTGGCTCCCACACTAGGATACACTGTTGTATCCTAGTGTGGGAGCCAGCTTGGACTCTGATTTGTATGAGCGTGCATCCAAAAAGGTGGGTAAAAAAAAGCAACATGTTTTTTTCTCAATAGTAATCTGCTTGCAAATAAATAGTTCTTCTAAATAGTACCTACGGATCCCTAAAGATATGGCGAGGCCACACTCGCACTTGGCCAGTTTGTAGGGATCCGTACACTGAAGGGGAAAACGGAGCAGTATTGCTATCGCTTTACATTGACCATTTGATGAGGAAAATGATTTTACATTGACCATTTGATGAGGAAAATGATTTTACATTGACCATTTGATGAGGAAAATGATTTTACATTGACCATTTGACGAGGAAAATGATTTTACATTGACCATTTGACGAGGAAAATGATTTTACATTGACCATTTGATGAGGAAAATGATTTTACATTGACCATTTGACGAGGAAAATGATTTTACATTGACCATTTGATGAGGAAAATGATTTTACATTGACCATTTGACGAGGAAAATGATTTTACATTGACCATTTGACGAGGAAAATGATTTTACATTGACCATTTGATGAGGAAAATGATTTTACATTGACCATTTGATGAGGAAAATGATTTTATATAATTCAATAAAACATAGAAAGAGCGAAGTGAAAAAATATATTGTTCTATTTCGCGAACATTTATATATAATGAAAAAAATGATTTTTTTGTAATCTTTGTAGTTGTAAACTGTAGATCCTGTATATACCCTTGATCCGTTTTTGAAATCTTTATTGCGGTAAAACTGGTGACCATTATACAACAGTACAATTCCACGTTTCCGATGGATATATAATAATTCGTCTTGCGACATAATTATATTCAATACACATTGAATGGGTATCATATGCCCAAGGAAAATATCTGATTAACTAGACATCTATCATTGACATTGAATTATTACTTTCTAAGGAGATTTGATAACCTATTGAACAGAGGTCGGTAGTCGGACTATGAAAACTTGCGATTCCTTATATTTCGATGAATCGAACCAGGTGAACTGGTCCTCGTGGTTCGACTATGGAGTCGAACTACGTGGTCCTGGCGTTTAGTAGTTCACCTAGTAATATTCTAAAATCGAATCAACTGGAAAAAAAAGTTCACGTAGTCCGATTGATCGAACCATGCGGTCGAACCACGTGGCCTGGAGCGAAATATTTTAATATAGGTAATTAAAAAGGACCTTACAATTAATTGATGAAGTTAGAATAGAACCGGTTTGTTGAAGTGAGACAGACGAGGTGAGATCGAGATGAACTGATAATCTTTTGATTTTATCTCTTTTATAAAGGTGCCGACATTACGCCGGTACATACGGGGTGTTAAAAATCTTGATGAACAATTTTTATAAACAGATATATCTTGAGGTATTTCATACATATTTTTTCAAAGAAAAGTTTTAAAAAGTCTGGGGGCGTGAGCTCGGGATTCTCTCTCCCCCATCCCTTAGTTAATTAGTAACGTGATTAATGAAATAGTTCATGTAATATAATTTATAGTCTATCCGAGAATCAAACTAATACCAACCAGCAAGAATTAACAAAACCGTAATGGTAAAATAATGAATAGGCTTTGATGAGGCAGGCGAGCTTAGAAAAACGACCAACATCAATGAGATTCTATAAGAATTTTTAGGGATCCGTACAAATAAAGAACAAATTTGTAAATCTTGAGGTTTTAGAATAAAACATCTGTATAAACTACTTACAAATTTTTTTAGCATTAATGAAATAAAAGGTTCTCCTTACCACACCTCTTACATTCTTCCTAATAGCTCTATCTATCAGCCCGTGTCTGTCCACTGCTGGACACAGACCTCTCCCATGGCCACATTACTCGGTCCTCCGCCTTCCTCATCCAACCATCGCCAGAAACCTTCTTCAGGTTGGAGGGCGTCCCACACTGCGCTTTCTTGTACGCGGTCTCCACTCTAGAACTCGTCCACCTCAACGGTTGTCAGTTCGGTCGGCGACAGATGGCCAGCCCACTGCCACTTCAACTTGCTAATCATATGAGCTGTCGGTTACTCCCATTTTGTGACGGATGACTTCATTTCTAACTCTATCCTAGTGCTAATAGCTCAGTTAGATACAATACAAACGTCAATCATTTTCAGAACCCTTGACTAACAATATTTCAACTCACACTTGGTAATTTTTTTACAATAAAAACCATAAAAAGAGCCTTACGGCGCGTGCGTGACCGATCGCGGATTATTCTTCTAGTTAAACCTCGGTTCAACTTAAGTGGTAACTTAAGTACCGTGTTATTAATGATTTCAATTATATTTTTTGTTGAGTATAAATAAGGCAGGCGTGATAATTATGTAAGTTTTTTTTTTCAATTTTACAGAAATTCTTAAGAGTTGAGTATAGTGTAGTAGTGCTTTGAATAAGTAATCTATCCTACTTACTAGTTTTTGTTGTTCTTGAAAACACTTCTAGTTATATTTTCTCTTCATACAAATCCAGATACTTGTGTCTACCAAGTTCGGAAAATTGGCAACGATCATAATTATCATGAAAAGTCAAAGGGGTGTGCGCTCCGTTCACTCTGTCTACCTACTACGCAAGTTAAGCAGCGAGAAACGATTACTTAATGTATTTAAAAAAAAAACTATAAAAATGCGACTCTCCCCTCATACTTCCAAAATTACCCAAAAAATGGTAAATCAAGCCTCCATTCCGCGAATTCTCGGGAAATTATCACAAAACTCCCCACAAACAAGAACACAATGCGAGACCGAAGCCATTTATGGCGACGTGTGTCCAAATCCGACGCACGTAGCTGTCGAGGCCATATTAGGTGCGCGGGGCAAGAAAATAAGAAAAGTATTCGGACTCTGACAAATCGTCCAACGATTTGTTAACTTTTTTAAGAGATTTATCAAGGGTGCGTACCGAAAATTAAGGTAAATTAAATGTCTTAATGTTAATGAAATGGTAAATAAAATTTCTTTCGAGATAGTTCGCCAATATCCATGTGAATTATGAAACAGATCTTCAGTTATCTTCACACTACAAGTACTAACTAATCTAACTAGGTACAAGTCTTCTCTGCTCCCCCCCCCCCCCCCCCCCCCCTATACAACAAAATCCCGACTACGCCCTTAATCGTTTACAACATTATCGTACTATTTATCATAATTATAAACTAACCAGAGGATTATTTCTACTGAGAAATATTTGACAAAATCATAAACGACAATCTAAAATCTGTATTTCCTTTATTCTCGTAAGTTCTCATGATATAATATGGCCATGGGCAAAGGCAGAATTAATTTACAACAACACCTACCTACCTAGTCTTCTTTAGGGTGGGTACCTTAAAGCAATTTTCCCATACAAATAAAGGTTATACGCACATTATCTCAATATGGCGGGGTATAACTTACCCGCACAAAGTAAACAATAGCCAATACTTAGCAACCTGCGCGTATCGGCGCATCAATCTGTCGCGCAGGCTGCGCAGGCGCACGCCTTATACAGAGCTGGACGCAGGCTGCAGTTCTAGGCAAATGATAGATACGCGCCATAGATTAAGAAGATAAGGAATCTTTTAGGTATTTCCTTTTTGCCTCTTGACTTTGCTATCAACGATACGGTAATTAAAATTGATAATTAAAATGATTTTTTTTAAGTTTTTGCTTTACAATGCCTTGTTTCTTTCGGCTACCCAAAACATTCGGCTACAAATACTTAAATGCATCGCTCTTTCGACCTAGGTATCGTGTACTTATACGAGTAGTGGCACTTGCCACTCTAGATTTTAATTGGTAGAAGGCGTTGTAGCCCTTTTGATTTTTAGATGAGTGTGTATATTTCTTATTTACCTTGATTTGGTTTAAATAAAACTTATTTTGTATCCATTCCGTTGAGTGGAGACCTGGTGTCCTGAAGTACCAGGTTTTCCTTAGGCATCATTTCACATCGTTGAGCCAGTATGTTTGTCATCATCATCAGCAGCCTAGTCCACTGCTGGACATAGGCCTCTCCCAGGGTGCGCCATTGAGCCCGATCTTCGGTACTTCTCATCCAGTCGCTGCCAGCCACCTTGCGCAGATCGCCGCTCCATGTAGCAGGGACGCCCGTACCACACTACGTTTGCCCAAACGCGGTCTCCACTCCAAAACTCGTCTACCCCAGCGGTTGTCAGTTCTGCGACAGACGTGACCGGCCCACTGCCACTTCAGCTTGCTAATCTTATGAGCTATGTCGATGACTTTTGTTCTATGCCGGATCTCCTCATTTCGGATTCGATCCAGCAGAGATACTCCGAGCATAGCTCTTTCCATAGCACGCTGAGCGACTTTCAATTTGTGAACAGTATGTTTGTATTCTTTATGTAATCTTTGTTATGAAAAATAAACTTAATTTGATTTGATTTAATTCTAATTATCGTATTATATTCCAATTAGTATAACAAAGATGTTGTTTGCAATGGTTCCAAGTTTCCTCCTTCCTTGCAGACCTTGAAATTATGCCTGCCTGCCGTAGGCATATATGCAATAAAAAAACTGATCTAACTGAGATCTAAGACTAGCTTAGTCTATGTCACTTAGCAGATGCGTATGCGCAATCGTGGACGTGCGCCCGAGTGGTGACAGACGTCGAGATATCTCGCGATTTATCGCAGGAAATTATTTGCAATTATAATAACGTAAATACGTACTCTATTACATGGGAATGCTGGGAAAAGTACTGTTTCTATGGCAAAAATACGAAACATACGGTGAAGGTGACCAGCAGTGACATAAAAGTACAATATTTAAATACTTAAATAGGATTTTTAACCGAAATGAGCTATCTATAATTGTGCAACCAACATTAAATAGTATTTAATTATTTTTAAAATTATAAATAATATTTATACATAACATAAATCTGTGGGTCCGGTGAATAACGGTCTAAATCGATTATATCGAAAATTAGTTTCTTACTGAAATTAATACAGTTCTCTTTTCTCTATCGAATTACGTAAGAGAATCTAACTTATCCTTAAAAACAAGAGACATAGCAATTTGGTAAAATGGTTTAATTTGAAACAAATCAAAACAAACAGGTATTTTTTACTTTTTACCCTTATCGGAAAAGCTCAACTTTTTGGGTTATATCCTTATTCACCGGACCCACAGAAATATAATAAAAATAAATAATAAAATAAATAAAAATAATAATTAAATATCTCATAAATACCTTTTATAAATTGATGTAAATTATTAGATGAGAAAATTGCCCTGGCCTCCGCGATACAGGCAGTTGCCTAGTGCGGAGTCCAACGTTTAGCATAGTTTAATGTGATCATGAAAATAAAGATATTATTATAATTTAAACATAATTAAGCGTCCATAATTTTATTATTAAAATTAAAAACACAACTCAAAAAGCCGTCAAATTAAAACAGCCAGTATGCTGGGTGCGTTCGAAAACCATAAACACAAGCGTGAGAAGAGAATCATCACAAGCCACCGACAAAAACATACGATGCGTTAGTATTCATTGCAGAAAATAACAAAACAATTACAGAGTGAGTTCGGTCGGCAGTCAGTAATTTGTTATAAATAATTCCTGCAAAAAGTAGCTGTGGTCGAGAGGAGAGCGACGGGCGGGCAATTATAAATCAATATGTATTTTATTTTTAAAATCACTTTGCTAGATTATGTATAGGTCGTTCATAATTTTCTAGTAGAAAAATACCCCAACGTTTCTGCTCGACGACTAGTGGAATAGCTTTGGCGGTGGCACTGCCGTGTCCCTAGATAATGTGCAAAATAAAAAAAATCATACGTAAAAATTTCTTACCTTATGAAAATTGTTTAAAATAATGTCTACAAATAGTAACCTAGATAGGATAATATTTTAATTGCGAACGCAATTTAAAACAACGGTTAGACTTAAATAATATACTGTTTCACGGTATTTTTTATTAATTACGACCGGTTTCGTTTACACATCTTCAGGTATTTCTGAAGGTTTCGTTTACACATCTTCAGGTGAATTCATTCTCCTGAAGATGTGTAAACGAAACCGGTCGTAATTAATAAAATACAGTAAAAACCTGTGAAACAGTATATTACTTAAGTCTAGTCATAACTCTTTTAAGTAAAGAAATGTATTTATTGTGTTATGTATATGTGTACAAATAAATTTTAATTCATTCTTCATTCAAGAGACAATAATTACGGCTACACTCTCTATATCGAATCCATTTTGAATTCCAACAGTGTTAACCGTGTGTCCCGTATACAGCGTGCAAATGAAACAAAATGCCTAAACAAATTGCTGCGACAGCCCGGGACGAACCGCTTTTTGCACCAATTCGGCATTCCGAAATAAAAATTCCACCTCCTTATTTAGAAAGAACAAAAAGTTTCTGAACGCAACCGCCGACTTCGGCGAAGATTTCAAAAATGGAATGCAAAAAGTGACGTTCGGAAACTGAGCTGCGTTCGCGCGTGAATGCATGCAATCGACGATGTAAAAATTATTTGCAATATTAAAATTTAATCGGGCAGGCCATAAATCGGCTCTTGCAAAAGTCAGAGATATAAATTTTAACAGGTATTTTTTGTATACTTTTTATTGGTCGTATATTATGGTAATTACGAAAAGACCAAGCAGAGTTACATAATACTTTTGGTAAGTTATACACCCCCATGAAGATAGTATAAGATCGCTTGCGTTTATGCTATAGTATATATACAGGCTGTAACATTAAGAACGGTCAGTATGGGAAAGTCTGAAACTATAAGACATACGAAGATCTGTTCTTAGGAACCATGTCATCAATTTTAGTAACAAGAAAAACTGTATTCATACATTTTTTTAAAAAACTGTACTCAGCCTGGGAATCGAACCCGGTGGTTTTGAAAAAAAATCCTACACTATTTCTATTTAGATATCGATTACGTTAAGGATGAAGTGTACAAAACAAGCTACGACACAATTGAAGACCTAAAAGCAGCCATAGAGACAGTTTTAACGCAAATTCAACACCTGAAGATACAAAATTCAATAGTAAGATCGTTACCTAAACGAGTTGAATTTTGTATTTTCAAAATGGTAGTAATTTCGAACACCTACTAAAATAAATTAAAAGATATGGAAACAATGCTTTTTATTTTTAAACATCACGTTTCATACTAACATTTATTCCTTAAGACCTACACAATCGATATCTAAATAGAAATAGTGTTCGTTTTTTTTTCAAAACAACCGGGTTCGATTCCCAGGCTGAGTACAGGTTTTTTTTAAAATGTATGAATACAGTGTTTCTTGTTACTAAAATTGATGACATGGTTCCTAAGAACAGATGTTCGTATGTCTTATAGTTTCAGACTTTCCCATACTGACCGTTCTTAATGTTACACCCTGTATAGATTTTTCTTGGACACCCAAAACCTTTTTTATTTTGTAAAATACCTAATTCTTTTTCGCGTTGCTTGAAAAATGGACATAGACATATTTTATTGATAATGTCCATTACACGTCAAAGTACACTCAGGTATTATATACTAATGTAATCATCATCAGCAGCCTATTCTAGTCCACTGCTGGACATAGGCCTCTCCCAGAGCGCGCCATTGAGCCCGATCTTCGGCTCTTCTCATCCAGTCGCTGCCAGCCACCTTACGCATATGTTATTACTAATGTAATATGCAACATATACTAAGGTGTACACGCAGATAAAAACAAATACACTAACTCCAGGAGGAGCTTCAGAACAATTATTCATTATTTAACAAAGTCATAAGAACCATTAATAAGTACGTAATATTATGTATTACTGTAATTAATTAAAATGTAAATTATATTGTGTAAATTAAATTAAATTAATCATTGTTGAGCGTCGGTAGTCTAGTGGCTAGGATGTCGGACTCCCATGACCCGAACCTCCCGGGTACGAAACCGTGCAATGCCATGTTTTGCCGATTTTTTCGAAGACTTACGTACATTTACCGACTGCTCTAACGGTGAAGGAAAACATCGTGAGCAAACCAGCATGTCTGAGGAAATTAAAAGTTTTCGAAGGAGTGTGAAATTCACCAAAAAGCACTGAGCCCGTTCGGTGGATCATTGCCCGTACCCCTTTGTACAAAGGGAGCCATGTGCCCCAACAGTGGAGACATTAATAGGCTGATGATGATGATGAATCATTGTTACAGTTAATTTCTAAAAATTCATTGACTGAATAAAAGGATTGCTCGAAACGCCATTTCTTTAAATTCTTTTCAAAAGTTCACTCGCTCGGAGCTTTTTTAATATCCCCAGGGATCCTGTTATAATGTACCTAAGTAAGTACATCGCGCAAAAAAGAATAATTTACTTAATGGACACCGCACTTTCAACTACATAATTATGTCTTTATACAAAGAACTATTCACCTATACATCACACAAACCTACCGCTGTGTGAACACATAACCTGATTTCCTACCAATTGGCACAGATAGCCTAATCTGCCTCTATCCACAAATCGTAAAGACGACCCCGTGACCTAATGGGGTGCCAACCCTATACCCCATGACGGAGCCTTAGGCTGACCCAGTTGGAAAATGTCAGTGATGGGCCCAAATTAATGATCGAACCTTTTGTTTTATGACAAAGAAGGGTAGTTAGATAGAAACACTTTATTGTACACAAATACAGGAACAGGTAAGGATTAGGTTAGGTTCCTGAAATAGGTTTTGGAACGAATCTAAAATAAACAAAGAATATCAAAAAAGTTTTGTAAGATGGACCTACTACACTATAGGTACCATGATTTCTGTTTTAAACTCGAAAATAAATTTCGTTTCTCTACTGACATTTCGTAATTTGTTCATTACAAAACCACATTCAATAACATATAGAGGTTCATTCGTCATGGTCGTGTGAAAATAGTGTTTTAATGAAATATTAAATATCCATTTTCGATTGTAATATGTAAATTTTTCTTAGTTGTGTGGCACTGCCTCCAAGAACTCTATCGTATTAAATGCACTACATTTCACTGGCCAACTACTTGGTACTATAGCTATTAAAAAAACTCGACCCCCCGCGCCTGCGCGATGTCGACAATACGTCAAACATATCATCGGTTTCCATAGTTACCAATAACATGTTAAGCTGTCATGTCGTCTGTTGAAGTCTCCGTAATGGTTTGTATTTTCTGTTTATATGTTTCATGGTGGTAGAAAAAGTAATGTATGCAACGCACGTAATGGCGATTAACACTTGGACGATCTATTATGAACGAAGCAAAGCACTTCTCGTGTTAAAATCGCTATCATTACATGGCCTTTGCATAGACTACTATTTGAAAAGTTCGCTCAAAAGCATATAGACCTGAAAAGAAAGATTTCTTTATTGCGTCGCTCATTTTGGGAAAGGAATATTTTGGGAAATGGACATTCTGCCACAGATTAAAATAACCCAAACTTTTAAACGCTTATGAGCTTTCAGGGAAAAAGATCCCGATCCACGCTCAGCTATTTACAAAAAAAAATATTCTTATATAACGTTTTCCATAAACCTTGCACACCTACTACCTCTTTCTCGGAATCATTTCCTTTTCCCGAAGGTTGCCTGGAAGAGATCGCTCTTAGCCATAAGGCCGCCTAAATTGTACTTCACTATTTCCTTTTCTATCTCGTGTTTGTTGTTTTATATTTGTGTAATAAAGTGTATTTTACTTTTACTTTATTTTATTTTTCACTTTATGCTTACAAGAGCTAACTGTCTTCCTTTTGCCGCTAAACAAAGCGATATCGTCGCAACATAGTGACACTTAAAAGCCATGGGTGAAGCCGGAAGGGTGCGTCATCGCCAAGACAAGCTATAAGCTTTATAGGTCACCGTTACACTGACTTGCGAGGTCACCATCGCTCTATCTACACTAGTTTAATAAAGTTAGTTTGATTTACCTATGATTGTCGGTTCTGCTTTTAGACGGATTCTTCTTTCTAAGTCGTGTATTCCTCATTGCTGAGAGTCGTGATTTTTTAATTTTTATTTTATTGGACATTCAACAGCCTATATTATAGTTTTAACAAAGTGAATTAATTATAATAAGGCAAATAACAGACTGCCTCATAGTTACTAAAGTGGCGAGTAGACAAGATAATATAATGATGTGAGGTGATCATTCTGCGGAATTAATCACATAGAACGACTCTCGTGGCAGATTTAATGAGGTGCTTTGCCATTGCCTTCCCCATTTCACACACTACTTATCTCAGTGTGCAGGTTTCCTCAACTGTTTTCCTTCACCGTCAGAGCAGTCAGTAAATGTACGTAAGACTATCGAAAAAACCGAAAAACTCCCGCACGGGAGTCCGACGCGGCGACGTCCTAGCCTCGACGCCACCGACGCTACAGACGGATTAGCATTTTTTTCAAACATCCTATAACATTGCGAGTTGAACGTTATAATTATAACTCTTAAACGGTAACAGAGTTTTGTAAAAGAAAAGAAGACTATCCTATTTTCAGGGATCAGTACCCCGAAGGTGAAAAAGGAAAAGATCCGTACCACAAAGAGGAAAAGGGTCTACTGTTGTCGCTCCGACTCAACTCCGACTTCAAAATTTCATCTAACAGTAATCCGTTGACCCAAAAAATTACGATTGTTATATCTGTAACAGTTTGTAAGTATTATAAAAACACGTAAACTACATGAATGTATAAGTATTTTCTTGCTCAAAACCTTTGAGCGATCTTAGCGCGAGGCTTGCAGTAGGTAGGTAGGTAGGTACTCGTATTTTGAAATTGGCCGGTTTTTATTTCAATCAGATTTACTAGATATTGTCATAAATACTAGACCCATGATCATACAAACAACGATTCCGGGCTAACTCACTCTCTCTCTCTCTCTCTTCCCGTCACTATACCGATGAATTTGGGAGCTAATAAAAGATGTCTCCGTGCTACTAATTTACTGTGTATTAAATAATAGTAACCATTTTCATATCTTCACACTACACTGTCGCTAATATCTTTAATGTCCAATTAACTTTAGAGGTTGTCTGGAAAAGATCGCTTTAAGCGATAAGGCCACCTTTGTACATATCGTGCTATTATTCCTGTAGTTTTTACTTTTCCTGATTTTGTGTACAATAAAGTGTTTCTATCTATCTATCTTCTCAGTCTTGTTCGTGCCAGGTCTTTCCTACCAGCTGTTCCCACGTCAGGGTCAGCAATGTAGGACGATGAATGATCAAGGTTACCTTCAGGGTCTTTATTGATACACTGCTAACATAGGAATTCATTATGTGGAACACAATATGTGCACAGTGTCAACATTGTGTCGCTACAGATCTTTCCTAACAGCTACTTAATATGATTGAACTATGTGTAATTTAGCAGTATAGTTTTTCCTTATAAATTAAGTTAAATTGGAATCAGATTTTTAGCACAAATATTGATGAAATTAGTGGAAAATTCACTGTATCATTGACGCGGGTTGGTTACCGCCTTCAGACTCCCATGAACATGTAGGAACGCGCTATGCGAGGACATGGATGACGTAATGTCAGTTGTAGGAAGGGAAGATCTTCCACCAGGCGGGGCGTTGTGCCTGGCGACCAGATGTCCTGGTCCAACTATGGATGTTTGGAACTCGTATATATACGTCCCAGGAAAATTTCGATACCGCGTTCTACACCGATATGAGTAGGTACTAAACGTAGTGACGCGTCGTGCGTCGCCACAAACACAATGAATTTGAAGTGAAATCCGTAAGAAAACTTTTCCACTTACCAAACCATAATCCTTGCGTGAAGGCACTTCATCTATCGCACAATATTATCGAAAAATCTTTAGTTTTCAAGTTTTCTGAAGCTGCGATGTAAATTTGCAAAACGCGGCGCGGGCTTGTCAATGACAGTAGTGTCAGTTGTTGTTTTTTTGTCTTCTTTTCCGGCTCTGGGCACACGCTGGTCGAGGGTGCGATTTGGCCGAACGGAAAATATGATTTAGCGCGTTCCTAAAGCTCTTAAACATTTCCTTTCAAAAACATTATGCTCAACTAAATATTTCTAAAAATCAGATTGGCAGAGTGCTGTTTGACTTTATACAGAGCAGACGTCAACGGCGAGCATGCGTGAAACGACGAATGACTAGAGGAAGCAAGAGAAGCGTACCAAGACAGGGTTTCGTGGCGCTCCGTTCTGTATGCCTACCCCGCAAGGGTATGCTTGCTTGCTTGCTAGCTTGAAGGTATGTATTTCCAAATCACTTACCACAATGGGTCCATTTCTCCCGGTGCTAGTGAGGGTGGCGCCGAACCACTGGTTGGACTTTTCGTCGATCTGCCGCCTGCCCGTGTCCTTCGTGTTTTCTGAAACAAGTAAAGCCTTCATTTAGACAAATAAAACCTACGAGTAGTTCGATAATGGGAGTATTTCATGGGGTCTTCACATATCACCAGAACATCGTATTGCGCGCGATGGCAATATTAAAACTCGTATTAAAGAGAGATATAGTGACTGTCCTCCGAGTGCCTTCGTAGAATTCTCAAGTACTTCGGTCACATTGCCAGGAAAGACAGCGACAACCTCGGAAAACTCATTGTGACCGGAAAAATGGAAGGGAAGAGGCCTCGAGGACGTAGTCCGATGCGCTAGTCCGACCAAATCCGTACCACCCTTGACCCTATAATTCACGATGCCATCCACACTGCCGGGGACAGAAATAAATGGAGGAAGATCATCCGCCAGAAGGATACCTAAAGGTGGTCACGACCCTCAGCATTGAAGATTACGACGCGAGGAGGAGGAAAGAGAGATAGAGCCATATGACAGAAGCTATCAGTTTATTATTTTTGCGATTCTAACTGGTATTAGGGATGAGACAATAACATTACCAAAATCGCAACAGTGGTACGGGTACAGGCTTCATTTAGACATAATTACAACGTAATACATGAGATAATGAGAGCCAGCGTAACAAAATTCTCAGATATAATTTTTTTACGTCATTGTTTATATTATACCAAACATAATGTTTGGTATAATATAAACAATGAGGTTCCTATAAAATATTAACGTAACGGAGCTGTCTCAAGGAAGCCAAATATGGCTTTATGGTCAGAAATCAATATGACGACGTGGTAAGAAAAATGGCCGATAATAACTTAATTCTGGCCGGTGGTGGCCCATTTATCTGCTGGGGATTCAATTTTGTTCGGAAAATGAATGATAGCCGTCTTTTAGTTGAGGTATGTGAAGTTTCCATTGCTGACTTTGATTATTAACTTGATTGATTCAATGTCTGACTAACAATGAAAATTAGGGTATATTGTGTTGATTAGTGCTATGGAGAGTATTTATTAGTTATTAGTTTTCTAACTATCTTTTATTTATTTAAACTAGGCAATATTTATTTATTTCACATAAACTCAGTATCTTTTAATAATATAATAACATAATTATTTATCTATAGTGAATATTACTACGTTAAAAAATAAAATAAAATTTAAAAATATATTATACCTACATTTTAATTATCTTTTTCCGGTGGTGGTGAAATTTACAAGTAATTTTAAAGTTAAAAAAATAAACCAAAAGTGCAGTGCTTGAGTGTAAATTAAAACGTATCAAGTGTGACACATGGATGGATTTCTGATATCCCGCACACAGGGAAACCTAGTTGGGAGTCAGACAGCCAGACATTGAATAAGGGTGAGTGAGTGCATCTTTTGAGCCCTGAGTCAGGTTACATCTTGAAATAACTACTCGTATCTCTTACCTGTACCTACTTACGTAAGTTTAAATAAAAATAAATTGAAATTGAACTGGATTTGAAAGAAAAAAATATTTGTAACGGGAGCCAATCCTCACGAAGTAAAATAAATAACAAAAAAAAAAATTGGCGGATATCGGAGGACGGTACTTTTTGTTATTCTCGCATTATCACCTTGTGGTCGATATGCAACGAGTGGTCCTTAGCAGTCGTTATTTTATGTGATATTTATAACGGAATATATTTATCGAGTTTCGATATTAGGTATATCCCGTTTTTGAAATTTAAAGTTAGAACACAATTCAATTGAAGGTCGTACATATATAATATATACATACAGGGTCTAACAACACCCCCTATAGTCCCGAAAGGGGGGTGTTCAGTACCCATAACTGAACAACTTTCACTATGGGACCAACTCTGTTGCCAACTGTGTTATATAAGTTGCATAGAATGGAATTCGTATGAGTTGTATGGAGGTAGCGTGGAGATTGTATGAGTTGTACAACCTCCATACAAACTCCACGCATCCTCCGTATCATCATCAGCCTATTAATGTCCCCACTGTTGGGGCACATGCCTCCCCTTGTACAAGGGGTACGGGTCATGATCCACCGAGCGGGCACAGTGCTGATTGGTGGATTTTACAGGCCTTCGAAAACTTTTAATTTCCTCAGACATGCAGGTTTGCTCACGATGTTTTCCTTCACCGTTAGAGCAGTCGGTAGATGTACGTAAGTCTTCGATAAAATCGGAAAAACTCATTGGTACATGGAACCCGGACCTCCCGCATGGGAGTCCGGCGTCCTAGCCACTAGGCCACCGACGCTCTATATCCTCCGTATAACTCATACAACCTCCATACTACTCATACAACCTCCACATAATTAATTCAACCTCCATACAACTCATAAAACCTCATACAATTTGTCACTTTGACATTTGTTACATTTCTCGACTTGGACATTTCGTGGCTAGGAGCCTTTATTATATTAACTTTTTACGATCTTGACATTTCGCGATGTATCATTTTTTTAACTGACTGAAAATACGAACTACCTTACTTATCGTGACACAACGGATACAGCTGGACGTGCTCCGCTCTCCCCTGATGTACAACCAGACACGCGTCAAGCCGAATCTCGGAGCAGAACTTAATTCTGACACTCGTAATTAATATTTAACCGAAAGCCGTCATTACTTTTAATTGTTTCTCGTTCGTAACGCGACGTGGGGCGGACTGTACTTGAGTAATGACAGGTTGGGGTCAAGTAGGGTTTTCGAAGGATTTTGGAGCCCTCGTAAATGATATGGAAAGGTATAAAGACTAATAAGTTATTTTAGGTTATTTTTTAGACTTTCATGAGGACTCAATAGACAATAGACCCTCTTATTTCGGTCATGAAGGATTCCATCAAACTGTAACTGTTGCAATTAGTAAAAAATGCGGGTTATATTTGTCACATGAGTACCTACTCGTAGTCTACAAATTCATACATACAGAGACATAGCTGGATGTCCTTAAACATTGACAAAATGCAAAAATTAAGGTGACCACGCAGCAACTGACTCAGCGTCGGACAATTTCGTATTACTTAAGTGTGTTACACTTCGTCCAGAAATGACAACACACGTTAATGAGTTAATGACCAGGTCTACCCCTCCCCTTCTCCTTGGCACAGAGAGGCGCACCCCCGCTGGCCAGTGTCTAATCGCGGCAGGGATAGGCTTTTAAACTGATTGAGTACAGTCGTGCACAAAAAAGGATTTTATTGATAGGAATGTATTGGATTCGAATCGTAAAAAAAAGTGGCTGGAGAAAAAAATCGCTTCCACACTTTCGTTTTGTTACAAAGATATTTTTTCTTAGAAAGACTAAAGTAGTCTAAACTCTCCTAAATAAAAGGTTGGTTGTAAGAGATCCCTATGGGATCAGTCCGCCTTTGTACATATTTTACTGTTTTTATTTTCTGTGTATTTTTTGTGTACAATAAAGAGACTACAATCAAACAAACAAACAAGATCTTTGATTGAACTCTTCCCTAGTACAATTTACATTACCTAGTAGGTATAGTATAATTTATTTTACCTTACCTGTACCAATGATTTGTTCGGTTTTTTTTTCGAAGACTTACGTACATTTACCGACTGCACGGTGATTGCATGGTGAAGGAAACATCGTGAGGAAACCTGCACGTCTGAGGATATTAAAAGTTTCCTAAGGCGTGTGAAATCCACCAATCAGCACTGGGCCCGCTCGGTGGATCATGGGCCGTACCCCCTTGTGCAGGGGAGGCCTGTGCCCCAACAGTGGGGACATTAATAATAAGCTGATGATGGTGATAATTTTACCTTACACCTTTTAGGTTATTTTACGCCAGAGGGGTCTTCACCTCTATGCAATGAGGTCACTCGAGTAAAACATTCTTTTATCTACCATTGCGGAAAAAATTACAAACATTGGCTTAATTTTTGTTGATGTTTTACCGTCAAAACCAGCAATGGAAATTCACCCGCCGTGTGCGCACACCTCCCTTTGCACAACTTTAATACTAATACGATGTTAGTGCATCGAGTATTATCTAAAAACCCACCTTATGGCCGAAGCTCTATATTTTCTGTACTTTAATTGCCATTGTACAAGTTGATTGACTGGATAAGAAACGTTCACTAAAAGATTGTGCAGGCTTCGGAGCTGCTCCAACAGCATCCTGAATATGATAGCGGATAAATACGATTCCCCTACTTTAAACACTTCGTTCAGGTGCTGATCGAATGATGTTATCTTTGATCAGCATCTGATCGAAGTGTAAAAACTCGTAACTTTTGCTGATATGTATTTACTAACATAATTTTTAAGTACACTAACACAATGGATCAAGTTATCCAATAAATAAAGATATTGAATTGAATTAATGTGACATGAATTACTTACTCTTCCATATTTTATCTTAGTTTATAAGTATGTAGGATATATTCCGAAATAAACACTTCATTTTATAATAAATACTGTATTTATAAGTAATCTATTTTTTTGTTATGATATCTCTTTTCCTGGCACCTGTACTGTACAATGACACGTCTGTCTCATTTGCCGCTACTGCATATCACAAGAGTTATGTTTTTGTTTTATTTTATTCCCGCACTTATGTAAGCGCTCACGTAATGGGTTCCGTAATGCTCCCTGGCACTTACAAATCGTATGGACATTTGTTTTAGAGTTACGTGGCTGTATTTTGTATGTGGTATTATTATTTTGTATGTGGTATTAGTCATAAAACTGGTCAGTAACAGTATTTAAATATACATATTTTTTAAATCTCAGTTTAGAGGCTTTGGTAACACGTATTTTCATTTTATTTAAAATTTGGCATATTCTTCAACATTTGACACAAATACGCTTATATTATTTTTATTGCTGTCAGTAGAAAATACGAAATTAAATTAATTGAAATTTAAACGCAAAATAATAAAAATTATAATTTAAAAAAAATGTATGGTTAAATTTATAGTTTTTGTAGGTAAGTGTCATTTATTCCATTTCAATACAGTTGCGTAATTGGTATTTTGTGTTAATTAGAGCGTCGGTGGCACTGTGGCTAGGACACCAGACTCCCAAGCGGGAGGTCCGGGTCCGGGTCCGGGAAACCGAGCAGTGCCATGTACCAATGAGTTTTTCGTATTTTTCGAAGACTTACGTACATTTACCGACTGCTCTAACGGTGAAGGAAAACATCGTGAGGAAACCTGCACACTGAGATGACCAGTGTGTAAAATGGGGTAGGCACAAAAGATCCTCAAGGCTCGAAGTGCCGCTGGGGTTATTCCCGGCCCTCTATCATAAGACAAGTAAGTAAGTTGTGTTAATTATAATAAAATTTCAAGAAAGTGTACTTGCTTGCTCGCTTATCGTATGGTTAGTGGCCAACCTATTTGTCAGAGTTGTTCAGGCCGCCAGTAGGCATCTGACATGGCTTAACGACTGCTGTCGAATAAATACAAGAAAGTATACTGATTCGTACCATTAATTTTAAACAAAGGGAAATCACCTCAATAAGGTCCGTTTTAAAAGTTCATTGAATGTATCACTTCCAGCCACTCCTATAGGCCTTATGGGAACTGTGGGTACACCATAAATTTGAGGTCCACCATAATTTGCACAGCCAGAAATCTCAGCCCAGTGTTTGTTTAACGGAGTAAGTGCGCACCAAAAAGTATAAAATTCGATTTTATCTCTTCAGATACCTTTATATGGCAGACCTTATAAGTATTGAAGATAACATCAAAATTATAGGGTGTATCAATCTTCTTTCAACCTTATAGAAACTCTTATACAAAAGCCTTACAGTTTTGAATCCCCTGTAACATTTTAACAAAAGTTTTAAGAATAATTTGCATGTCAATAGCCAGTGATCTGCCTTTTGTATTAAGACATTGAATATTTTGACAGCGTCAATTTCTTAACTGTTACGGTGGTCGTTTTGACTGATATAGTCTGTGGTCAAGCCTTATTGGGGCACGATGCCTGGTGGTTCAAATTGATGGTTAACAAGAAAGCGATTGGGTTTTTTTAGTTGTCGAAAGATTGATTCTTAATAATTAAGTCATCAGGTCGGTGTTTTGCTTATCTGCTAAAAGCATCTCCAATTCGATTTGCAGTATTAAATTTGATCCAGTGTCTTTTTTACAATTTTAATTGGTACTAATTGCCAAGTTAAAAATGATGCTTTTTTAACGTAGGTATAGAATACGAACTATGGTGGTTTAATTTAGCTTAATCTTTACTTATCAATTTATCATTTACAGTCAGATATTAATGCATAATGGGAATGGGGATGCAGCATGCATAATGGGAACATTTGGGCGGGGCGCGCTAAATGGCGGCCTTTTTGACTAAGCTTCTCACGTAGTGACAAAGTTTTAGCTTTAAAATAATAATAATTGACATGTAACTTTCTATCATTGTAATAAATAAGTTATTTAATCTTTATTGAAACATTTAGTAAAAAAGAAAAAAAGTCAGATATTATAAAAAAATATAAAATAAATCATCTAATCATCTTTCAATGCACAAAAAGGTGTACATAAGGCGAACTTAATGCCTTGCGGCATTTTCTACCAGCTAACCGTAGGGTTATGCAGAAATATTAAGATAGATGCATTTGAATTGTAGAGTTGTTATTATATTAGGTTACATAAACTTATATAAGTAAAGATATATAAATAGTTATTCATAATTCATATTAAAAATACATATACTTGTACATATATCTTTAAAAAATGCATACTAATATTAAGTATAATATACATAATATATAAATATACAAATCGTTCCAGATGCCGCGAGTATTTTAGGTACCTACTTTCGACCAGGGCGCACTTCGCGGGGGGTTATTTGACTGAAATTATATTATATAATTTTACATAGTTATAGTAAGATTCTTCTTTTTCTTCAGGTCCTAGAACACCTAGTGGTGCATAGGGATGAGACAATATTCTTCCACCGCGCTCTGTCCGATGCCGTAGACTCTATGGTTTCCCAGGATACTTTAGACTAGACTTGCCACGAATAGTGATTTGGCCGAATACCAAATATTCGGCAACGCTGTCGGCCGAAGCGCCGAATATTCGGCACAAAATACATGATTGCCGAGGGCGTAAACTCGTAATAGACAGGCCGCAACCTGTCTCATTACGGTGCATACGAGAGCGACGGACGGGTATTTGTTTCAATTGCGAGTAAATCACGTCACGGCACACTTTGTCAGATCATAATAATACATAAAACATTAATATTGTGCAGAGAATAGGTCTTATTCAATTGTTTGTTCGTTAAAAGGTTTACAAAATGACACCTATTAATAAAAAATCGCCTATATGGGAATATTATGAGATATTATCCATCACAACCTACCATTGATCAATTTTACTTACTAAAGTATTGTAATTTGGTAATAGAATACATATAATCTTGAGTGATATGTGGTTTCTTTTTTCATGATTTGGTATTCGGTATTCGGCCGAATAGTACGCACTATTCGGCCGAATACCGAATACCAAAAAAAGCGGCCGAATACCGAATAGTAGCCGAATATTCGTGGCATCTCTACTTTAGACGCATCCAGGTCTTTTTGAAGACAACGTTTCCATGTAGCCCTGGGTCTTCCACGTTTATAGTATGATTATAAATTTATAATTTTAATGCAATTTAAAAAAATGAATATTATATATACATATAGATGTAGTTTTTAGTCTAAATTATAATCATTCCAATCTTTTAACATCATTTTTACAGCAATTACTCAGTGGCATAACTCCTTAAAATCATGGGGAAAAAACTATCGAACAGCGTTTATATTCACAATTCGACCATGAAACACAAAACAAAGCAGCCAGCAATGATCCAGTCCAGTGGGTCCGAGAGTTCCCGCCCAAAGTGTGTGGACATCAATAATAAACACACTGTATAATGCTTTCCCCGACTCTAGGCACAGAAAGACACAGTGTTTTAAATTAATTGTGGTATGAATCTGTATACGATCAAAAGAAAAAAAACTGTATTTTTTCTGACAGTTTTGAGGCACTGTTGGAAAATATTTTGACTCTAATTAAAATTCATCAATAATAATCATAATCATAATTTATTCATAAAATTAATTTACATGTCATATATGTTCTTAGCACTGATCGGAGTAGGTAGGGCTCTTTCGGGTCAATATCCTCAAAGGTTATATTAATATGGATATGATTTCGGGATCCCGTTTTAAGTTATCGAGCAAATGTTGTAAATTACTTTTATAAACCTCGCCCTTACTCGGCGGATTACGATTTAAAAAAAATTGTGAACATACGAAGAAGTTAAAACACTACCATAGGTACACTAGCGCCATGAATCTTAAGAAAAAAAATTCGCCACCAATCTTAAATGTGTATCAAAACAAATATAACGTTAAAAATCTAAATAATATATTTATTATTATTATTATTCAATCCCGGAAATCCCGGGATTATTGGCCATACTTATCAATATTATGACCGTATGTGGCAAGTACCACAAACAGCCCTACCTACTCCGACCATAGGTTCTTAGTATAAATATTATTGTACGTGTTAATATGTGAAATATTATAAAATTCGTTTATATTGAAAAATGCACGGCCTAACAACCACATCTTTAAAATAATGATTAATCTTTGGTTTAAAATACAAGCCTGATTTTAATTAACTACCTGTCACCTGGTGGTAGATACTGAGGAGCAGGGTCGCCTGGGGTGGTACCACCCTTTTACCCATTTCTACCGCAAAGAAGCAATGCTTGCATTGCTATGATTTGAACTTCAAACTTCAATTCATGAGTAATCTTCAAAAAGAGAGTACTGAGAATCACTATAACCTGCCTCATATAGGCGTACAATAACCGTAAACCTATGTTGAATAAGTAAGTATATTATATTCGCATTTATCGCAAGTCTTTACATTATATTTTAGCGATAAGGCGGCCTAAACTGTACTTCACTATTTCCTTTTCTATCTTTTGTTTGTTTTTTTCTATTTGTACAATAAAGTGTAGTTTACTTTTACTGACTTTACATTTATGACAATATATTTATTACACTTTATGTTATTTATTTATTTATATATCCAATTTTTTTTAAAGTATTATGTCATTTAATTGATTGTGTAATGTCAAACTTTTGTCTTCTAAGTATTCTTTTACACTACAATCACATATATTTATTAATATTTTAAATTCTGATTATTTGATTAAAAAAATTAGAACCCATCATATTATTACCTATCAAAGTATTAAAAATTAAATTAAATTTCGGATGGCATAACTTCGGTTTGAAGAATAGGAGAGACAATGTAATTAACGGCACATGAGGCACTTCATCTAAGTCCTCAAGAAACCACCAAGAAGAGAAAACCCTCTAATAACATTAAAGTGAGATGAGAATTGATGAGATGCCTTTGGCCGACGGTGAGCACTCACCCACCCGTCTGCTTTCGTTATTTATAGGTTCAATAAAAAAACCATTGTTTTAAATATTTTACTATTTTTAGGTCTGTATCGGTATCCTATATCTGAAATATTTTGTCCTTTGCAAAAACCATTTGTTGAGATTTCTCATCATTTTACATTCTAGATTCTTTTTAATCTTTTTCTTCTTCTTATAATCTTTTTCTTTTTCTTTGCCTTATCCCATTGCGTTATTCTTTTCGTAACTTTGTCTTTTCCTCGGCCTATTCTTAAATTGGTAGTAATTTATACGAATATAATAATATTATACTTAAGTAGACACTAGACAGTATACAATTTATATGTAATTACTTTTAACGTGATTTAATATTGAGACTGACATATCTAAAGAAATTATATTATAAGATGATAATAAATAAGCTTATGGAACAAATATTATATTTTCCACTTGATTTTTTACCTTTTCTAACATTAACAGTACATTTATATTAACATTAACATTACACTAACATTACACTTAAATTCAAAGTTCAAAAATAGTTTATTCCAAGTAACAAATACGTTACATTTAGACCGTCACGTTTGACAAAAATTTCTTATGCTTAGTTATATTATCTAACTTAATCTATTCATTAATTATAAAAATGGTGTACATAGGTAGGAACCTAAAATAATTCAATCCTTTGATATCGTCATTATGTAAGGGTCGAACATTCTTTTCGGAACACTGATGTATTCGGTCATACTGTAGAAAGCATTATTTTCAAAAAATGTTTTTGTAATTCGTTTGAAGTCAGAGGCAGGGATATCCGTTAGTTCCAATGGTAGTTTATTGTACAAGGATATTTTTATAGAGATCCCTTGCTTAACATTAACATTACACTTACATTAACATTACACTTACATTAACATTACACTTACATTAACATTACACTGTGCATCGCTGTTGGAAATGGAACAAATTATAGGAGCAGGGAAGTCTTTATAAAAGCCGACAAAATACCTACGTGTCGTTCGGCACCGTCACGGTGGAGCGACCCCATCGCAGAGCCTAGTAAAAGGACTCGTGCTGTATATTGGTGATGGTGACTATAATTTTTTTTTAATTTTTATAAAATTAACTTTACTGAGGTATGATTATTACGATTTTAACAGTGTAAGTTATTTTCATTGTGTGTGTATTTTAATCAAACTTGTTATTTTGATATTTTTTATTGACTACTAAACCCGCATTTGACCTCGATCTCGCCTGATGGTAAGCGACGATGAGGTCGACGATGGAGCATGCGGGTCCAGTAAATGCCTATTCACTCTGGCCTTGAAGATCCCAAGGTTGTAGGTTTCGGGAAATACAGACGCCGGCAGGCTGTTCCATTCCTTTGCCGTTCGCATAATGAACGAAGAAGCAAATCGCTTCGTACGAGCAGATGGGATATCAACAACATAAGGATGGAACCCCTCCCCGCGCCTGGTAGTCCGAAGGCGGAATGGAGATGCTGGAATTAGGTCGTGCAATTCCGATGCGCACTCTCCGAAATGTATATGTATTTATAGGTATTAAATGGGCTCTTAGTTCTAATTTGACGGTATTTCAAAAATATTTTTTATTAATAAAATATAATAAGTAGTATCAGTTCAACATAGCACAAGTATTGATTACAGGATTTTTATTAAATTATTAAATCAGACAAATGAGTCCATAATTATTTATAACCTTAAAAATTATATCAAATATAATAAAATACACAGTAGAAAAAAGTAAAAATACAATGAATAAGTAACTTTTGAATTTTAACTAAACAAACAAAGTATCTGCGACGATCTGCGTAAGGTGGCTGGCAGCGACTGGATGAGAAGAGCCGATGATCGAGCTCAATGGCGCGCCCTGGGAGAGGCCTATGTCCAGCAGTGGACTAGAGTAGGCTATTAACGAAATGTCAAAGAATACTTATTCCGCTGGCGCAGCGACCCGAAGTGGATCTTGGCCTCCGATACCAGAAGAAATGTCCTGCTTTATCAAAACTATATCGTCACCCTACAGCAAAATGCCACATTTCACAGTAGGGTGCATTTTCCGGTGTATCAGAAATATACATCAAAATATAACATTTATGATTATAATGTTACGAAGGGTCCGTCTCCGTCCGTCCGTTCGTCTGTGAGTTTCAACATGGGTGTGGCGCTTAGCAGTTATAATTAAAAACAAAACTATAATTATAGTGATTTTTTAAACTGATTAATTGGTGTGATTAATTAAAATAGGTTTATCTTTAATCAGAACACATGTTTATTACTTTTAAGGTGTGGTCTAAAAGGGTTAGAAATAATGATTTGTTACCCTCGTACTTTAATTTTCAGATAAAAAAATGTATTTATTATTATTTTCAACCTTATATAATATAATTTCAGTCAAACAAGAACAGCCCCCTGGCCGAAAGTACCCAGAATACTCGCGGCGTTCCCTCGCTGAAAGGCGAGGGAGATGCGCTGTACCAAAAAGTGGACCTTATATATAGATATACATTGTTGGGGCACTCCTTTTAAGTAAAATATATACTTGTGTTAGCAGGCCCCGTTCTTCCTCAAAACATTAAACAAAGATAAAGTTATACCGTTTAAAAAAAATGAGCTTATATATGAGATAAGAAATCTATCATATAATTTATACAAATTCTTCTATCGTGTTTGTGGATTGAAGTTAAAGGGAGACACCTTTTTCACCGACACACCGACACCGCCAATCGAAAAAGATCATATTTGTTTCATTATTACGATTTATGTAAAATAAAAACTTATCGTGTTGCACTCCGCAATTTTAAGTACTATTTAAAAAAAAATATTGATACAGACAGTATCTTATACATTTTCTCAGATGGGAGCCAGCGAAATCTGAGCAGCGAAACACTAGGATACCCTGTGTTGTGGGGGCCAGTCTCTTCCGATATATCCATATTATGATCATATAATAAGCTTATGTGATGGTTAGGTTAGGTTTTTGTTTGCATTCCTTAAGTTACTGTACGCATTATCGCCTAAAGTGGCCTTTTATATGATAGTTCATTATGATTGGATTTATATTTTATACCAAAGATCTATCTTAACCTAACTACCAATTTTATTCACTATCAAAATTATTTTCGAGTGTTTCACCACATCTGAAAAAATTAGGACAGTATTTTTTAATTATTTTCATCGTACGCAGCGCAGACGCAATTCGTCATTGTTATAAACATTCGATCGCGGCTGCGCCTGCGCACCGAACATTTTCACCGTCAGCTAATTGGACAAGACAATGCGGTTTATTGTCCCATCTGCATAAACAAACTGACAAATTCTTAAAATCCCGACTCAGTGCTTCTTTAGTGTCAGTTTTATTGCAACGAAGAAATGTCTTACTCATGTTAATTGTATTGATATAAACGGTTTTGATTCCTTGAATTTTCTTTACAGTTTTTCTATAGATTTGTGAAGTAACATGGTAACAAAAGATAATTTTTAAACAAAAATATTTTTTATACTGACGTTCAATCTTTGGAAAGACTGTTATCTAGCAGTGCCACTGTCCTGCGAATGGCTGTTAAAATAATTATGTGCACGCTCTGGCAATATTTTCATTTTTTAACCATTTACCGCACGAGTAAAAGTAAAGTAAAATACACTTTTTTGCACAAATAGAAAACAACAAACAAGACATAGAAAAGGAAATAGTGAAGTACAATTTAGGCAGCATTATCGAGTATGTCGGATCCCCTAATTCTACCAAATATCACTACTTACTCTAGATGCAGTATTTACCGACTGCTCTAACGGTAAAGGAAAACATCGTGAGGAAACCTGCACACTGAGATGACCAGTGTGTAAAATGGGGTAGGCACAAAAGATCCTTAAGGGTCGAAATGCTGCTAGGTTTCCCGGCCCTCTATCATAAGATAAGATGCAGTATTTTAGCTTTCTCTGGCGTATCAAGAGAAAGCTAAAATAATAATAAGAGGCAAGTAAGTATATCTCGAGAGCGTCGGTGGCGTAGTGGCTAGGACATCTACTCCCACGCTGGGAGATCCGAGTTCGAAACCAGGCAATGCCATGTACCAATGAGTTTTTCGGCTTTTTCGAAAGACTTACACATACATTTACCGACTGCTCTAACGGTGAAGGAAAACATCGTGAGGAAACCTGCTGAGGTAATCAGTGAGTGAAATGGGGAAGTATATCTTAAACAGTTGGTACTCGTATTTCATAATTAATGACAGAAACCGCATAACTAACTGTATTATCATATTTACCGACTGCACCTGACCGTGTGTTTGTCTACAGATATTCGATTCGGCGATGAATCGTCCATCAAAGTCAACCTCGGCCAAACCCGTTCGTAGTTCGTGTCAAGTGGCCTCAAACACACGCTTTCAGTAAATCGTGTGGTCACCTCGGCAAATGTTTGGCTTGTAATCGAATATTAGATGTGCGAGGAAAATATTTCCTACTGCATCTATGGTTGATTTTTATGTTAATATTTTTGTCGTTTTTTTTATTGACTATTGAACCCGCATTTGACCTCGATCTCGCCTGATGGTAAGCGACGATGAGGTCGACGATGGAGCATGCGGGTCCAGTAAATGCCTATTCACTCTGGCCTTGAAGATCCCAAGGTTGTAGGTTTCGGGAAATACAGACGCCGGCAGGCTGTTCCATTCCTTAGCCGTTCGCATAATGAACGAAGAGGCAAATCGCTTCGTACGAACAGATGGGATATCAACAACATAAGGATGGAACGAAGGTAGTCCGAAGGCGGAATGGAGTGTAAATTATTATAACGGAATCCACCTACTGTTCAAAACTTTCGTCACTTCATTTTGGTGTGAAGCTTGTCGTAGAGAGAGGTCAGTGAAAGCTTTGAGGGAAAAAATAAAATACTATCCACTACGTTGCTGTACCTAACGATTTATCTTTAGGACACTCCGGCGATTTTAAAACGGAATTGGATGGACGAAATCTACTTTTCAGTTTTCTATGGGTTCGTTTTAAATTCGCTGAAGTATGCTAAAGAAAGAAACAATTTATTTCCAATACAAAAAATTAGGTACAGAAGATAAAAATAATATTAAACAAATATATTATAAAAATAAGTAAACAAAAGTAATTAAGCTTGATGAAGGTGGTGTGCAGCACCGGAAAAAGGGGACTGCTACAGTCTGTTACCGCAGCGGATTTAGCACTGCGGCGCTGGTTTTCAGGAATCACCTGTGTGCTAGGGATCACTCCCTAATGATACACTACCGGAACATATAAATAACGGAAATATTAATTAACATAAGTAAAATATTAGGAAACGACCGAAGGTACTTAATTTATAAATTATACATTAGAATACAGGAAGGTATGTATGTAGGTATTATTGTATAAAATAGAGAAAATAAAAATAAAGCAAGCAATGAAGATGAAACTGAGGTATCTACTACTAGGTTCTGCTGTTCGATGCAGCGAAATTTGTATTTGCTTTGTCTATGGCAACGACTTTTGTATATCATGCAGATAAAGTAAAGGCGTTACTCTCTAGTCAACAAACAAAAATAATCAATTTCCAAAACAAAATACATGATTAAAGTTGTTACAAAATAGTTGTCAATCAAATTAAAAATTGTGTCCAAAATAAAACTCGATAGTGGCCGTAATAAAACTAACTATAAGTAAAAAAAACTCGATAGTGACCATAATTTATGACCAAAAGAAGCACTTGATAATGTGATATAATTCATCTCCCCCAAATTGCTGAATGAACTCAAAATGATTGAGAAAGCTTCAATCAATCATTCAATGACAAGTAGTTATGAAAGAGTAGTAAAACGTACCTATGTAGGTACTTGTTTAGTATCCAATTAGCTACAAGTGGTCTGGGCCAATTTATCCAATTTGGCCCGAGACCCAATTGAGACCACAGATTGATGGACCGTCTCAATTTGATGGACAATATTGATTGATCACTTTTTTAAGTAAATATACCTAATTGAATTTTCGTAACATTGATCCGTTTACCGCTTACTTCACGATGCACAAAACAATTGATTTCAAACTTTCCAAGGCTTAGCTCTGAAAAGTCATGGCATATAATTCAGTAAAAGTCTGAATGCATAAATGAATTCACAGAATCTTACAATCTTATAGTTGTAGCAACCAACACGTTATTGCTTTACATTAAAACAAGACGAAAAAAAAAATATTGCAATGGATGGTGCAATTGCAATAAATATTTCAGCAGTCGCACAAATGTGCACTTGTGGCAGATGTGCGGTCGTTGACCTGTGCGTATGCGCATGAAATCGAAATAAATGGCGCTTCTGGAGGAGCGCGCATCAAAGTCGACCCCGATACGTTTGCCGCTAGAGTGCTGGAGTGACAATAAATATCGACATTTTCTTGGAAGTAACTTTGCAATGAGGCAGAGTTCCTGTTTCCGATTGAAATAGAGATGTGAGGTTGCCGCAAATGCAATTTGGTTACGACCATGCCACTTATGATATTTCTGGAAGTATTATTTTTTTATCTACCAATCTATTGTGTGATGTTTAGATTGTATTTTACCAGTGACATTCTATCTCTTTACTTACATTCGTTCTGTGACATTATCCATATAAACTAAATTGGTAGTGGTAGATCCTAAAGTGAAGGATCGCCTGGGGTGGTACCACCCTCTTATCTATTTCTGCCGTGAAGCAGAAATGCTTGCATTTCTGTGTTTCGGTTCCATCTTAGTCCAGGCAATCCATCTTAGTCCTCAAGGTTAGCAGCGCATCAAAAACCCTCTAATATTAATACAGTGAGGTGAGATGTCTATGGGCGACGGTGACCACTTACTATCAGGTGGCCCGTTTACTCGTCAGCTTTCCTTATTTAATAAAATAATAATAATTCATGGTCTCCCGAATCTTTGAGAAGGTTCCATTGATTGATGTTTGACCAACGCGCGATGTGTTAATGAGGTGTGATGCTTTTAATGCACTTTCAACAGATCTATTTCTCGCATTCCACATTCATTCATATTCCATCGAATGCGTTAATGTGTTTTACTCGCGCTGTTTTACAGTGCATTCGTTGAAGCATATTGTCTTTATAACCCTAAATCCATGGTCACCTTCCTCGTTGGGAATTATTCCATTGATTGATGTTTGATCATGGGCAATGTGTTAACGCAGTGCGATGTCTTTAATGCATTTTCGAGTGGCAACTCAATTTATATACCACTTCGACGATATGGGTACTGCACTACCGCACTGCACTGGAATTGGTCGAAACTCATCACATTCTGAGTTTTCCATTTTGCGATTCTGCACAATTTGAATTGTGCAGAATCGCGAAATGGAAAAACTCAGAAGATTATGAGCATCGACCAATTCCAGTGCAGTGCACCTATTTTATGTTTTAATACCGCTCATCGCCGCTTTGTTATTCGCAATATTTAGCGTTAATATTATAAATTCATTGACAAATAGTATTTATTAACCCCCGACCAAAAGGAAGGAATATTGTCAGTTTGACGCGTGTGTCTGTTTGTCTGTGGTACATAACTCAACAATTATTTGTACGACAATGCCCCTTTACAGCAGATATATTAATTATTATTATTTATTAATTTAGATAAATGACAAATCCCCTTTACAGATGTTACAATCTTAATTTTTACATTTAATTAGACAATGTACATAATTGGTTTTATTTAGCTAAATTTGTTATATGTAAATCGGCTGGTCTGTTCGCTCCTGTCCAGTTATGTTCATACTTAACATGAATTGTATTTGAATTTTAAATTTGTAAAAAGCATGACGTAACCAAGAGTTCCTGGTGTCCAGATGGTTTTCATAAATGAGTATGAGTATGGGTACAATCGTTTTTAATTTGTTTTAAAAAAATAAATTGAAACAGAATTTTGACGAGAATATTCTACTCACATTCTACTATAGGTACCCCTATAGTAGTTGTAATGTTTATTGTGCTAACTTATAGGCAAGTATTGAATTACTTGCTTTAAAGCAAAGTTGTTAATCAAGTGGACAACGTGTGGATATTGTCCCAAATGTGGTCGTAATGAGAGTTGCCGTCGTGGTCTTGTCCTAAATACTTATTTGGTATCAAATACTTGTAACTGTGTCAGTAATACTGCAAATAAGCTTGTTTCTAACCAGACTTTACTTAGTTATATAAAATTATAAGTCAATTTGAGTCAACGTTTCAACATATAAAATTAAGAAGACCTCCATTCCATACACAAGGTAGACAAAGTTTTGTTTAGGTGGGTATGCAGCGAAAGATTTTTGTGTGGTTGGGATAGAATATGTAAAAAAAAATACAGCTCTTCAATTAGATCATATTATACACTAGTAATTTAATTTATAAGCCTTATGTCGCCGTACACACTGTTAATTACAATAAGTTTATCCTGTATTTCCCTAAGCAAAGTGGATTGTATCCTTTTTTAGTGAAATAAATGTCTTAAACCGTAAACCGTAAGTTAAAAGAACCAGTGTTAAACACTACGGATTCATTATCCCAACTACATTGAGAAAAATGTTTTGTTTAACCAAACCTTTGTCCACTTGTAACGTGAAAACAGTAATTACAAAACTATACTTAAGATTTGCTTTGGCAATCATTGAATTTTTCACAATGATTGCCAATGCAAATTAAAACTATTAAGTATAGTTTTGGTTTGGTTAAAAGAAACATTTTTCTCAGTGTGGTTGGGATAATGAATATGTGGTGTTTAATATGTGTGTTTCCAGTACTTATATTATATTTGTCATCCCAGACCTCTTTGTTATTGTACATCTTGTTATGGTTGGGTATGGTTTGGGTATGGGGGTAGGTATTTTTAGCGGAAATACCCACTGGGCTTTATTTACTTTTTTAGTTTTTTAATTCGCATAGCTTTATCTGTTAATTATTTCTCCAATCATTTAGTTTTACAAATAGAGACACCAACATTACTCACACAATTCTACTTCGCCAAATCACATTACTTACAGTACATTTAGGCACAAACCACAACACACACTCCCCAGCACAGCGCCCACGACACAGGATTACCTAGTGTGGGTGCTAATCGTAGGCTCGGTATTAGGAAATATGTATGTTATTTTTTAATTTAATTTTTTTGTAGTATTCATTGTACCTTTCCGTTGTAGTGTTGTCGTTAAATAAATTTATTTATTATTTATTTATTTATTTTATTTAATACTGTTTTTTTTAACTTACAGATTCTATCCCAACCACACAGCGAAAAATCTTTCGCTGTATATCTACCTAACCAAAACATTGTCTACCTTGTGTATGGAATCTGGAATCTTCTTAATTTTATACGTTTTCTTTGAGAAGTCCCAAAGTTACAACCAAAGATTTGTGTATTTAGAATAGAATAGAATAGAATAGAAATATATTTATTGCCAAATTACAACACAATTTAAAATTATAGTAAGTCAATAACAACTCGTAAAAAACTAGTTTTGCCGAAACTACTTGCCAAGCCAGTGCTAATTTGCACAGAAACCTGTTTCCTGTTGGCGTTGATGTCATTGTGACCATTACAACTTAAACTAAGTATTTTGGAATTTCAATAAGTTACTTTACTTAGCGCTCAGGTGACCCCCGCGCCGAGGCGTACCTGGTGCAGCGCATCTCGCTGGCTATTCAGCCTGGAAACGTTGCCAGCGTGATGGGCACCTTCCCGCCGGGTGTCCTTCGGCGGTTTATTAGACTAAGGATGTTGTCATTCATGTAATATTTTGACATGAACTGGATTAAACATAAAAGTCAATCTTTCCTTTACTTTACTTACTTGGACATTTTAAGACTTGGTCGTAATTTGGAGCCTTGATTTTTGACTTATTCACTTAGGAATTGTGGTTTGATCTGTTGATGATTGAGTTAAACTTTTTACGATATTTTATTTTGTTTTAAGTAAAATTACTGTTGTATCCTTTCAGTGATGTGGAAGGTGTCCTAAAATACAGGTTTTTCTAGTTTAGGCACCAGTCTCACATCACGATCCCTTTTAAACTAAGTATTTTGTGTTTCTGGTAGACTTTGTTGTGAAAAAAAAAACTTTATTTGATTTACGGTTTTATTATCAACCAGACTAACATAAATCATCATCATCAGCCTATATTAATGTCCCCACTGTTGGGGCGTTGGGGCACAGGCCTCCCCCTTGTACAAGGGGGCACGGGCCAAGATCCACCGAGCGGGCCCAGTGCTGATTAGTGGATTTCACACTCCTTTTAGTGGATTTCAAACTTTTAATTTCCTCAGACATGCAGGTTTCCTCACGATGTTTTCCTTCACCGTTAGAGCAGTCGGTAAATATACGTAAGTCCAAAAAAATCCGAAAAACTCATTAATCTTCTTCTTCAGGCTTTATTCATCCACTGCTGGATATAGCCCTCTCGTAAAGTATATATTTCCATGTAGCCCGATTTGCAGTCCTTCTGAGCCAAGTCACTCCAGCTCCAGCCCTGAAGTCCCACACTCCTGCTGCTTGTGCGCGGAGTGTGGGAAGTCCACGTAAGTACTCGTACCACGTAAGAAAAACTCATTGGTACATGGCAATGCATGGTTTCGAACCCGGACCTCCCGCATGGGAGTCCGGCATCCTAGCCACTAGACCACCGACGACCCACATATAACGCCACCATATAAACCCACATATAACATACATATCTTTTGTTAATTTTATTTATAATATTTACCGTTAAACTTTACGATGTACAGGATCGGCTTGACTGTTCCGGAGCCTTTCCTCGTGATCATACTAATTTGTCATACTGGTATGTAACTCCGAGGACAAACGCATTTGTAGCAGGATCTATTGACCACGGTGGCTCAGTAGTTAGAGCAAAACACGGCAGTTTATTATCTTTTTGTTATAGAAACAAGCACACTCAATAAATGAGAATTACACCCAGACATGACACGTTGGGTTATTGTTTGTTTGTTTTAAAAACCTCTTTATTTATCTGATAAACAATACAGACTCACTACTTAGTGTACATTGTTATCCAAAGTGTAAGTAACATAATTTAAAAACAGTTTCTTAAGCTAAAAACCCTACTATCAACTTTAATGCATGATAATAATAAAAAAATACATGTGAAAATTACTCTGCACATTAACAGTAACATAATTTACGTGTAGGTAGATTGAAGGGTTGATTACGATTGATCGAAGGTGCTATTTCGTCAAAATAATACACTTTACATAAAGATGCGAAGGGAAACGAAAAAGGATATAAGTCAGACTGGTCATATGATCTGCCGGAAATCGTATAGTGTTGCAAAAGGGAGCAAAAATGTTTCCGGATATCAAAACATATGCATGGGATCGCTTGCATAAGACGGGCTGTTTGATTGATAAGAAATCAGCAAATCAACAGTCAAAAACTATCAAACTTCAACACAGTACTAGAGTACCTACCAAAATGTATGTTATCCATTACATATAATATTAGTCAATTCCACTTTACAACGTTATAGAAAGCAAAGTTTCAGTCAATCTCAGCAGTGGTACAGGTTTGATACAAGTTAAAGCGACAAAGTGCCCTATTGTGTTTCCACTGTACATAAAAGATCACACAATCAAAAGTAAATTCTTAAATGCCATGGAACATTTTAGTATGAAGCCTGGCACATCTACTTTCCGCGATTTTGAAAAAAAATACGATTTCTTGGCGATTGATCCTTGCTTAATAATTCGATAGAGGACATCGATAGAAACATAAAACATCTCTTGATAAATACTCCTAAAGTATCTTTGAACCCAGATATTTGATTACTGGGTCAAACATCTGGGTTCAAAGATACTTCAGGAGTATTTATCAAGAGATGTTCTATGTTTCTATCGATGTCCTCTATCGAATTTTTAAGCTAGGATCAATCGCCAAGAAATAGTCAGTTTTTCAATATGGCGGAAAGTAGGTGTGCCAATAAGGTTCCATGGTCTTTAGGTAGGTACATCATGACGAAAAGTAAAGTGTGAAGTAAAAGTAAAGTGTGAAGTGTAAAGTGTGAAGGCGTAGACTATGATAAAGTTGCGTAGGCCCAAGCATTTTTGTGAATGGGAGACTTCCGGTTCTGCGTGCACGGAACTCTACCGCAGATTAATTGAGTGACTCTACTGGTTTGTACTGTTTGTTTAAATTCAAGAACTACTCTTAATAATGTACATTATGTATATGTAAGCATTGTCACAGGGGCGTAACGTAAAAATAAAGTAATTCGCCAAAAATATATCACAAGTTCCACATAGAAATAGAAATTCGTCTCTCCTCAAATAAATTCGTTGCTCAACTAATTTAATATAGGCACGGAGGGTCTATCTATAGCATTAAGGAAAGCAGTTTTGGTCTTCTTTTCTCTAGAGTTCCATATCCTATCAGTCTAAAAGAAATATAATTATACAAGATTAATTGAACAACTTTGGACAAAGTAGCTGAAAATTATTTTCGATACTTCCAATTTGTAGAAACTTTGAATAAATTAAACAATAGCGTACTCTGACAATAGTATTCCAAATCAATTTCCCAATTCCGACACTACTATATCAATACACATCGCAACGGAATCGAACCCAATAACTGCGCCCACGCACGGCCGTGGCGCCCACGGCACAAATAACCAGGCCTACGTGCCGACTTAACAACTGCTGGGAATTTAGTGTCACGTCGTAAAAGGTCGTGTTGGCTTCTGTTTGTCATGACATGAGGCACATTGTCATTGACTTGGTGTCCAAACTCAAATAATTAAGACTGAAGTACCCGTTCAATCCGAAGGGCTACGTAATACACGCTTTTGTGGAATATCTTTTATCGAAATATCATTCACAAAACTATGGCGACAGGTCTTACATATCACTGTTTGTTTGTTTATCGTACGGTTAGTGGCCAACCTATTGTCAGAGTTGTTCAGGCCTTCCGTAGGCCTCTGCAGCAACAACGACTGTTTACGAGGAACGAAGGGCCTCGAAGGAACGGAGGTAGCAAGCTGCGCGTGGGCACATAAATATTCACGTTCTGTATTTGGCGAGCACCGGCCGATCGATGGCGCGGATAGCGCACGAATTTGTCCATCGTGGCTTGGAGTCGTGTGCCGCATGCTATTCGGGTAACGCCGGCTCGGGGTTCTAGTCTGGTTTTGCTTTTGTTTGAAACTTACTGGTACATATTGGTAATATGTGATTTTTTTAATTTTTAAGGTTAGTAGATGAGGAAACGAACCCTTTGACGGTAAGTGGTCACTGTCAGACATCTCACCTCACAATATTATTATTAGAAGGTTATCGATCCCCTGCTAACCTTGAGAACATAGATGGAGTGCCTGTAGTGCAGGTAATTACACTGGCTCTCTCATCCTTCAAACCGGAGCACAGCAACGGAAGCATTGCTTTGCGGCAGAAGTAGGTAAAAAGGTGGTAAATAGGTATATTTAAAAATGAGAATGTTAGGCAAAGAAGGAAGAAGTGATTGAATGTCACTTTTATCTCTGATAACGGAAAAAACCTGAAACAGAACTGAAAAAAATGAAGAAATATTTCGTGACACTCGACTACACCACGTGTCTCAAACTATCACTCGTTATATTGTCTGCAATACGTTTTAGCTGTTATAAATGACAGCTATTTAATTCGTGGACACTTGGACAGGCACATAATAGATACTGTACTCGTATAATATCTAGAATCTAGACAGAAATGTATCGCGCCAGTACAAGTACAAAGATTTATTTAGTCTGAACAGTTTCCTACCAGACTATAAACAGACACGTCATCACTATAGGCACATTAGTTATGTCGGCATTATGATATCCGTTACACAGCCTGCACATGCGCACACGAAGTGGTTTACTTGACCTAGGTGAGAATATAAATTAGTCTATACCTAGGTCATGTGATTTATTCTTCATGGGTATTGATGTATTACTCGTAAAATACCACCTATGCTTGTTACAAAGTTCCTAACTGAGGGTTCATTGAAGTAAACGTGATATTGTGTTGGTGTTGAAAATGAACGTAATTTATAATTTTTAAGCGACGAAGATAGCATAATAGACAGAGCGAGAAAAAAAATGTGAAATAAAAAAGTAGAAACCGACTCTACTGAAGTCGACAACCAACAAAATAACACAACAGAGCCATGGAATATTTTTTTAAGTGGGTATTATTTTGATGATCAACGTATTTCTGTCTAGGTAATTAGTCAGATATGTTTTATTGTGAAATTAAAAGACAAGGTGTTAGCATTGCATTTTACAGATTTTTAAGTTCTTACCATGTTTGTAATTACTTAAGGTACAGTTCCAAGATAAAATAAATTCAAAATTATATTTTCTACTCGGTAGGAATCTGACCTAGTGAGAATCAATTGAACCCACTGATTCATCATCATCAGCCTAATAACTTTCCCCCGAGCACACATGCCTTCCCTTGCACCAGGGGGGTACGAGCTAAGATCCACCGTGCAGGCCCAGTGCTAATTGGTGTTTTTCATACACCGTCAGGAAACTTTATTTTCCAGACCGTATTACCTTATTTTTTCACCGTTAAAGCAATCGGTAAATGTATGAAAATCTTCGATAAATTGGTAGTAATGGTTTCGTAACCGTTCCTGGAGCATGGGAGTAAGTAAACTACGGACACTGTGGAACCACTGAATAACCATTATTCAGAAGGCTGATCAGATGTCTGTAATTATGGCTCCCCTGATAGAGCAGTACCAACACACAAACATGTCAGCGATGCAGCGCACGCGCACCTTAGCCGGCTGAATCTGAATCACCTGATGCATTGTAATGTAAGGCGTACGAACCATGACTGAATGTATGCCCAGAGTTGCCTATAGATTGCTATCAGCTGGTAAGAGGCTCTGCGTGAAGCTTTGAGAGCCAGGATGAGCAGTGGAAGACACATCAAGCTATAATCTATGGAATCCAGTCGCAATAACTTAATGCGACAAAGTACCAATGTGATGGGTTTGTCCATTGTATGTACTACACTTCGGAAATATATTATCGCAGTGGAATGTCGAATTCGACATTAATCCTGGGATATCTCAATATAGTAAAGCCATAAAACATACATTCCTATAGTAAAGTATTGTGTAAGGGTAATTTTTCAAAATCAATAATTCAAATGCCTTCTATGTTATCGACATAATCGCTCAGTAAACTCACGCGCAGGTCGCTTAGTTAATCTCATTCAGGAAGAGGCGCATTCAATTCTATAGTCAAGAGATAAGTAAGTTCAATTCTGATAACGACAGATAGTGCATGCAAATATATAGTGATGGGAAAGATACACCGCGAGATTTCGATAAATGTAACGCTACTGCGATACTAGTGATGGAATGCGCGTTAGGGTTACAAGTAGTGCTTCTCCATTTAGATGGTTGATATTGGTATAAAGTGGTGGAACGTTTCATGTTAAGAATATTTACTACCAGACAGGTACGTTTACATAAGCCGTTTTCTGGCGATTCTGGAAGATTAAAATTAAGTACAGTGCGTGAATTTTTAGAAAGGGTTTCGGATCTGGATACTTCGATTATTGACAGCGATACGCGACAGAGACAGATTTTACACTGATTCCTGAATCCCCTTCTATAAGAGTCCACGGACTATAGGCTATTAGATCTTTATACGTTGCACTGACTATAGGCTATTAGATCTTTATACGTTGCACTGACTATAGGCTATTAGATCTTTATACGTTGCACTGTTTCCGGAAAATTAAATAACTGAACATTTAACTACTTAAAATATGTATAGAGTCATCATTAAAATTATAAAAATTCTTCATACAAAAATTATTGTTATTATTTATTGAAAAAATATTACAATTTTATACCGGGATGTCTCAAATCAAAATTGTAGTCAATTGATTTAAAAAATAGAAATTGAAAAAATTGAAAAAAAATATTCCTTTACCACATACTCGTATTAATTAACATTTGACATTAAACTTGCTACAGTCTGTCCTCTAGGTGCCGGCTAGCAGGGTTCTAGGACAGTGTGCAGATGAAGTAATAGAAGAACTTGGTAATAGATATTATATTTTAAGGAACAGAACCCAAAAAATAGTAAACGTAGAAAATAGGTAGTAAAGTAGAAAACGTCCGTTCAAGACAAAATATAGAGAGAAAGTGCAAAATACATAGAAAACAATGAAATTAATGGAATAATGAAATTTATAAATGGAATGGGAATATGATTCGAATTTAGATGAAGAAATGAAGATGCCAACACGAAATGAGATGAGATAAACGCTAACGATGAGGTTGAAATTGATGGCAAGGAGGTTGATATGGACAATGAAGTCGACATCGTTACAAACAATAACTAGGCGTAGCCTGTGTCGTGGAGATCACATAGGTACACACATTGACCACTTTACAAGCTATGTGTCAATCTAATATACAGATTCCAGAATTCCAATTTAAAATTACAGTTTAAGTTAAAGCTTTATGATGTTTATGATGTCAAGTCTTTATATATACATATATTTTTCATTCATGAAAATGAAGAAGAAGTAATAGGTAGAAGTATTAGTAATAGGTAATTACTATCTCACACTTCGTTTTTCGAAAGTAAGACGCAAGAATTCGCTCGATAAACCCGCACCACGATAACCTTTACCCCGTTTCCCTTGACTATCGATAACGTTTATTACGTTATTACATCACTATAACATAATAGTTTATCGCTCGGTGTGGCATTTCACAAGCATTGTTGTAATCGACGGTGACTTCTGTAAACAGTCGCCGTCTTTGGCCTTATCACTGTTATCAGCTGTTTTATGCCTTGTTTTGTCGTTTAGTTAGCTTAGATGTATGGCCGGATGATGGACTATGAAAGTTGCCGAAGATACGGAAATGAGAAGAAAGTCCGTGTCTGTCTGGATACGCTAGCACCAACAGCATCCTGGCTGTGCAAGCCAGCTCGACAGTCGCATGCACTGAGTCGGGTTACGTAATTATGTCTTTAGTTAATTAAGTATTTTCCTTACTAACAACGTTATGGATTGGTTATCCGAAATAAAGAAAATTGTATATATATATTTTAAATATTAGTTGCAACTTGCCACTTGCGTTAGCACGTATGCGGCGTCGCACTTGAGAAGCACTCAACGAGCTGCTGGGCTGAAACACGCCAAATACGCCAATTTGGAGTCAGCATACGACTTTGTGCCGATCGCCGTTGAGACGGTGGGCACGTGGGACTCCGAAGCAAGGGATTTCATTCGCGAATTGGGGAGACGACTGAGGGAGAAGGGGGGCGACCCCCGGTCCGGACACTTCCTCGCCCAATACATCTCCATCGCAATCCAGCAGCGGGGCAATGCGGCAAGCATGATGGGGACTTTTGGGAGGGACACGGTGAGAGGGAGCTTGTATGACTGAGCTATCGATTTAGATGGTTATACTTGTTTAATGACATATTCTGTAAATTCTATTACAATTCTCTAATCTAAATCTATTGGATTTTGGTACGTACCCATCCTCTTCTTATGAGGATTTTATATTAGGCTATGGTCAGTCAGAGACCATAATAAAAGTGTGAATAAAGTATTATTATTTACGGTTTTTTTTTTATTAGCGTAAGTGATGGTAGCAAACCAGTAGGTACTACTTGAAAAGAAAGACTTCCTAAAAATTGCAGAGCATATTAAGAACGGCGTGAGACAGATTGAGTGTGCAAAAAACGCTTAGAAAGAAAAAAAAAATAACGGTCATAAGTACTTACCAATAGCTAAATTTTTCTAACAATGTTATTAGCAAAAAACTGGTTCGATCCTCTGTAACCTTTGGGCTTATACGAGGATGGAGAATATACTATCTCCGTAATTAGTGACAGGATGCTATATACATATTTTAGTATTAAAAGAAACCTAAAATAATACTTAAAACTCAAAGCGAGGGCTGACTCTAATAACACTTCAGCTTCTATTCTTCTCCTAGTAATCCTAACGAGACTAACATGGTCACCTGGTCACAAAAAACCCACGGAGACAAAACCAGAATAGAATCACATTTTTTATCAATGACCTCAAATTTGATTCATAAAACATTGCGAATCGAGCAGTAGGCCCGAAGCAGGTATCCCGCCCAAGCTCTGTGCCCACGCAGCGCCCACGTGACCCACTAACGTTATTAACGTCATTTCGTAACGTTAGCCGCGGCAATTAGTCGGTAATAAACGTAATCTAACGTTAATAGATAACCGAGATCTGTTAACGTGTTAGATGAGTTTAGATCGGGTGAAAGTGGAGAAAGTGCAAGGATGATATCATTGCAGAATTTTATGTGAGTGATCGTAATCTGACACGTAATACTGATCTGACCTAGTGGGAATCTTAATGGAATCTAACGTAGTGGCTCATAAGGGCAATTTGCGAGCGTGTTTCTTGTATAAGGAGAGCTGACGAACAAACAGGTCACCTGCTGGCTAAGACCATCCATAGACCTCACCTCACTGTAATGTTAAGTGAAACTTGGACTTAAATGAAGAGCCACATGTGCCGGTAATTACGTCGGCTCTCTTACCCTTCAAACCATAACACAGCAATGCGCATTGCTGCTTTGCGGCAGAAACAGTTAAAAGGGAGGTACCACCCCAGGCTAACTGCACAGATGTACACCTTCACTAATTAAGTGATGGTCGGTTTTGTATAGCTCCATGTACGATTTTAAAACAAATAGGGTTAAATGTTGCCGCATCTTATTGGTTAAAAACCGTCTCACGCGCACGAAACCACCGCTCGCATGCGTGAGCGCACCCTCATTGTGCAACGCCAGATTTCTCGGATACCTTCCTCGTTGTTTAGTGCGGTTGGCGGAATCTTAAGAGCTTTAGGCTAACACCGTGATTCATGGTGTGGCATTGTTGTGTCGGGGCTTATGGCGATTTTATGGGTTTGTTTTTAAGTTTTTTTTTATTTCCAGGAGAATTAAATTAGCTTTGTGATTTGTGTGAGCGGGAAGTGACACCATTTCCATTTACCATGAAAACGATATCCGACATAAATTTTATGGTTTCCTAAGTTTAAGATCTATGTAATTAATCAGTTAACTATACGATGGCCTAATGTATTTATTTTCTTTCGAAAACATGATTAGATTCTACGACCAATTATTATTAGAAGTAGAACATCTCAGAGCTGAAAACCTGGTGATAATTAACAATATCCGGTCTACATACAGGAAAAAGTATTTCATATCCATTAAGATATATACAGGTACGATAGTAAAATTGTCTGTAGTTTGCCATAAGCTAATAAAATCTTATAGAAGTAGATCTAAAGGAGAATATGTTAGCCAAATAGGCTAGCAGAGTACAAATACTTTGAAAGTTACCTAAGCTCCATAAACTAACTGTAAAGATTGAAGCATAAAAGTCAGATATTAAATGTCTAACTATAAGACTAACTTGTTACCTAACTCTAGGATCAAGGACATAAATGCCTAATTTATGTCTAAGCTGACCCGATAATAGTAGAACTGTAAAACAGATGTGGAATTTGGTTAGCTTTAGTTTTAAGTGTGTTTATTTTTTTAACAGAATACCCGGAAAAACTGCTACTCCCAGGCGGAGGGTCTGCTACTCCTCTGAAATCTCAGAGGCCCACGCAACAAATACAATAAAATTTCGCATCCAGTACTTGAGTTTTCCTAGCCTGGCCTGAGCCCTCACCGAAAATTCCCCGATTATTTTTTGGTTACGACACTGGGTTTTGGTTCGTTTGCTGATCGGGGAGGTGCTTGCTACTGTCGTAACCAGAAAAAAATCATGGGGGCACGAGCAGAGAATCAGGGCTGGAAGAAAAGTTGGATACTAATCAGGTAGCTCGTATTTTTGTATGGGCTTCTAGAATTTCGGGGAAATAGGGGAAATCTCCCATCCCTGGATACCTACGGGCTTCGTTAAAAATTACTGAACCAATACACCCTAATGCACTAGAATTTTGGTCTACGTTCGCCGCCATTCTCTGCACCATGTAAAGCCACATTGTTGTCAGGATTTATGCAAGATTGTAATAAGGCGCATAAGGAAACGCCGCATACGGCATCAGATACGGCGGGAGTCAGGACCCATTACTCCATCTGACGTGAGCAGCGGCCCCATCTGTCTTTGGGTCGGTAAGACATGCGCGAGCGATGCACAGTAGCTTGACTAATAGGGCTGCCGGGACCAGGGTTTTATTTCAGTCAGGATGTACGAACTGATGGAAAGTGGCCACATTCGCTTTTACATTTGGTGTAAATTGGTAATATTACCACATTACATTACAAATATTATTCGATAATCACTCTAACTAGGCTATGCATAGAATAGAATAGAAATAGAATAGAAAACTCTTTATTCAACGCTACATAAAAGATTATTTAGCGCCTTGGTGGCATAAACTCATCCATGTCGTTATGAATGAAACGAGTTTCATTCATACTTCTTATTTCAGTATTAGAATAGCAATCATTAATTCATTTGTAGAATTTTCAAACAAACAATTTTGTCGTTTTACTCGAAAATTTAATGAGTAAAAACAATTTTTTCCCTATCGTTATTTTTAGAACCTAAGATGATGCCCTAAAAATATACTGCCGCTAATAAAATAGGACCCATCTTTAGGTATTGCTGAAGTGGTCTGCTCGTTCGTCTATCATAAAGTCCACAATGGAAGCTTGGAACCCCGTTAAAAACCTGATAACCGTCCGACCTGGTAACCCTTTTTTTCTTCTTATTCCTATTGACCTTTACGGCATCACCGGACTCATGGGGTGAGCGCTAAGTGCGCTCCAGGCTTGAAGAGGACTTAAAAAATGGAAGAGGCAAACTTTATGTGTGAAATCATATTACAAATGAAAAATAAAATTTACTTTCATATCTTCTGATTATTTTAGCCAAATACATTTGACTCAAAACTGAGCTTTGTTTATCGATGTTTTCAACGTAACTATTTGTTTTTACATATCTTTAAAATTGACGATGTTATTACCCTTTGAAGTAAGATATAAAAGTGTGACACTCGGTGCCCGAACCGGCTCCCATAATTCACGAGTTATAATATGTTTTCACATCAAAAAGAACCTGGCAACCCTAGGATAACTCCCGGCCATAAATCACTGGCGTGCGGCGCTGTCCTGCGCCCGCGCACGAGCCGTTGTTGAGGCCTCGTCACACTCGTCATAAACACTGTTGTATCACAATACACGTCACAACATTGAACAACATGTTGGACAAGTTCAAAATAAAAGGGTTTTTGAAAAATAAATGCTGCGAATAAGAATTGCTCTTTATGCCGGTAAAGGTAGTAAAGATGTGAGCACACTAGTTGGAACTTCTCTATCATCTACTCGTATATTGGCTGAGGCTCACAGAGAAGGTCAACGCCAGGCCTCCATATATGTTGGGCGCGTACCTTCTTTCACGAAGGTTCAAACATTTTACGTATACGGAGTAATCTACGTAGCTATCTGACCTCCTGCGAATCTGCCTGCAGCTGACGCGGTGATAATCTGATCCCGTACGAAACTAACCTATATCCTATTAAACTGTAAAGCTGACGAAGTGAAAATTTGACCGTTAATGAATAAGACCTATTAAACACTGAAGTTGACGAGGTGAGAATATAACGTCCTGGAATCTAACCTTTAAAAGTCTGAAGCTGACCTATTAAACTCTGAAGTTAACTTCCTGCGAGACTGGCCTATACAATTCTGAAGCTGACGAAGTGAGAATCTAACCTCCTGCGAACGAATCTGACATTCTGTACTCTGAAACTGACGAAGTAAGAATATGTCCTAATGCGAATCTAATCAATCCTTCGCTTGGACAAGGTACAGTCACGAACTTTAATGTAGGACTCGCTTTTAGAGAACGACTTTGTCACAATTAATAGATAGACAGCAATCAAAAGAGATCTAATACTAACGTTAATCTAGTATAGACTATGACAAGGTTGTTATATGTGTCAAAGTGGGTTCTAAATTAAGGTTCATGACCGTACAAATAGGTACAGGTAGGTATTTGTACCTTAATGTTCAAACGAACGATTGATCACATTCGCGTTAGATAAGATTCTCACCTCGTCAGTTTCAGAGTTATAGTTTACTAAATGTTGCAATCGTTGATAGAAATGCAGCCTTAGCGGCAGACAACAACACGCGGCGTAATGCGGCAGGCAATGAATTAATAAGGCAGCTTTAAAAGGAGCCTGCGCCCTTTGTAATGCTTAGGTACTTATTTGCCAGCATGAAATATACGGCATTATGTCTCTGTCTCTCCATTATGGAATGCAAGCGCAGATTTCTTGTGAGGTGAATTGCAAATAACGTAAAACTTTCTTGGTTTTACAAATTATGCGATTGCCGCGAACAACGAAAAAAAATTCAAAAGATGATGTTGTAAGTTGTAAGTAGTCTAAACTGCGTAAAATCGGTTTGTTGCCCGTGGTACACCCGCGTAGTTCACCCAGGTGTACCATAGGAAGAAATATTTTCCTATGGTCCACCAGAACGTCCATAAGTTTACATTTTGGTAGTACTAAAGAAAATTTAGCAAAAGACGATCAGAAGTAGAAGGATTTATTTTTAATTTAAGCAAAAAATGGATTTTCCTCATAAATAAGTAAATGAGTACGCCGATGAATGAACAATTAGTAAGTACGTCATTTTCGCTGATCTGGCTTAGTAATTTAACCTAATAACAATCAGACGTATTCAGTAATCAGATTTATTCATTACAGGCGAATAAATTATAAAAATTTGCTCTATATCATCTTGAACCAAACTGCTCTCTCCGAAACCTAACTCAGAAATCAGTAAGAACTTTCCACCAAAGCTGTGCGAGGCAGCGGAGCGGTGAACGAGGAAAAAATCCACCAATAGGATCGCCGCATTATCACGTCACGATTAAAAATATAGCGATCCTATTGGCGCAAAAAAATCCACTAATAGGATCGCCGCATTATGACGTCACGATTAAAATGTAGCGATCCTATTGGCGTATTTCTTTCTCGCACAGCTTTGGTGGAAAGGCAGCCTTGCAGACCGCAAGGTTGAACAATTATTTGCAGATTATTATTCTATAGTCATAACTCTACTTACCCCTTGTCTTGTCGAACTCTATGACGGAGCACCTCTCCAGAGGCCGGTCCCCTGCAGGATATCCTCGGTAGCCTGGCTCACAGCGGTACACCGCTCCTGGCCTCGTCACGTTCTCGATCCGGAAGGGATCGTCCTCTGGCGCTCCCACCAGGATCCTGTGGAAGAAGAAGGAATTGATGAAACAAACAGTTGATGAAAATGTATGGTGCTTCAAGTATCTACATAACGTGGATAAATGATTTTCAACCTATGTTATAAAACAGGAATAGCCAACACGTTCAACCAAAGAAATTTTCGGGGGAGGATTTAGGATTCAAGACAGGAAGGTGTAATTCGTGATGATTGGTAATTTGAAAAAAAATGAAAATTCATGGTGGGGACGAGTGGTTTTTACATTTCGGAGGAGGGCAATGGATTTGGGGGGATTAAATCCCATGAACCTCTACCATATATACGACCAGGCCATATCAAATCAAATAATAAACTTGAAAGATAATAATACATATGAAATAAAGACAAAACAATAGGTACACCGCTTAAAAATATTTTGGTTTCCTTTACCAATTAAAATCAACAAAATTACCTTTTAATTGAAGACAATTATACAAAAATTCTGGATCGATTAGATAAAAATCATTTATTTACTTATCAAAAAAAGTAATCTAGCATGAAAAGCAATTTTGGTCCACAAAGGGTTCCGCTCTTCAATACTTTTTTTCGTTTTTGATTAACCCTAAGACATGATGTTAGGAATTCAAGGAATCTGATTAGGTCATCGTTTGGGTCACGTAAAATAAAAATATGAGCCCTTTTTTTCAAAAGTCATAGAATTTAAGTTTCCTTGGTAAGTTCCTCAAGGTTTTCTATACCTCGACTTGCTAAACTTGGCTTATTTATATTTGTTATAGTGACAGGGTTCTAAAAAGGGTACATAAATCAGTAACGCTAGTATATATCTCAAATACACCTGTATATCTAAACCTAAAGAAAATACCTAGGGAAAAATTATGTCAAAACAAAATTGACCAGATAAAATATACGTACGTACCTACGAGTACTTATCGCATAAAAATAAAGCGAGAAAGATGGCATGTGTGTGAGATTCAAAATAACAAAGTAGAAAGAGAATTTATTAGCAAATGAAATTAAAGAATTAACAAAGCTCCACATTAAAGCTCACCCACCATCACAAAGCGTCATCGCGACCATCAACTAATGGAGGAAGCGGGTCAAACAATCGCATAGGCGCAGAGGCGACAGCCTGGCAGCTGGCCAGCGCTGGGAATAGACGGGGTTCAATCCCGGTCGGCCGCGCCAAATCGTATTTCTATATCACTGAGTCATAATGTGACGGTGTGTTTACTATAAACAGTGTAGAGGCGATTAAGTAGTTTGAAATTAAGAATACTTTAAGTTATTAATATACATTTTTGCAAATTACATACAACTGTTTGAAGGGTGTGACTGTGGAGTTTTTTTAACCTATTTCTGCCGCAATGCAGCAATGCTTCTATTGTTGTATTCCGGTTCGAAGCGTAAGAGAGGCATAATTACCAGCATCTAAGTTGTCAGGGATAGCATCGCATTGAAAACCCACTAATAACATGATAGTGAGGTGAGATGTCTACATTATAGCCGACGGTGACCACTTACCATGTCACCTAATTTAAAGTCCATTCTCTTAAAAAAGAAATCTAAGGATGCCGCCGCAACAACTGCCGATTGCTTCCATTTGTGTATTATTAAATTTTAGCGTCGGTGGCACAGTGGCTAGGATGCCGGACTCCGGGTCCGAAACCACGCAGTGCCATTTACCAATGAGTTTTTCGTGTTTTTCAAAGACTTACGTACATTTACCGACTGCTCTAACGGTGAAGGAAAACATCGTGAGGAAACCTGCGCACTGAGATGACCAGTGTGTAAAATGGGGTAGGCACAAAAGCTCCTTAAGGGTCGAAGTGCCGCTGTGCCACCGCTCATAGTATAAGTAAATAAAACAATACTATAAAATAGGATCGATCAAATACACCTACGATTCCAAATCATTATCGCTTCAACCGTTGACTTTCGTACGAAGCGAATTTCTCCATCCATTTTGTCATAATGCGAACGTTTAGGAAATTGAACAACCTGTTAGTGTCTATATTCCCCTAAACAACCTTGGGATCTCCAAGGCCAGAGTGAATTGGCATTTAGGTACCCACTATAAACCCTCGTGCTCCAATTTCGGCCTCATCACTTAGTATTTATCCAGGTGAGTTGAATGCGAAATTAGTCTTAGATAAATAATTGTAAATTAAAAAATTAAGAAACCCCCGACTTAGAAATGTGAAGATCTTTTTATTTTTTCTTTGTCGTCATCAAGTCCTCAAGGTTTCAGATGTAGGAAGGACTCCATGACCCTAAACATTTGAGCTCAAACTAGAACCATCTGTTAACGTTCCAGATCCCATCTCATCTCATCTGACATCAAAAGTACTTCAAGAACTTAGAAATTTTTATCAGGCTAAAATTTAAAAATCCACGTCCAATCGGATCACCAGTTGAGTTATATGGCACAGACACACGGGTCAAACTTAGAACACACATTCGTTTTGGTCGGGGGTTAAAAATAAAGGCAGCCACAATAGCTCTAGTTGACCTCTAAAAGGTCTCCCCGGTTGCTCTATATTACTATCCTCCCTCACGTCCATAATCCCTGAGGGGGTAGACAGAGAAACCACCTTCATCATAGGTAGTTTCCACTTTTCGCCGTAAGATTTGGTGGACAAATGTAGTGGCGAGCCTATCACCGTCTACTAGGTGTAGAAAAGTATCCACTAAGATCCATAGTCGCCTCGTACGAACCCACGGAAAAACAGTTGGAGTGGTGCTATTCTTTATGGCCGGCACGACACGGCATCGACACCTTTCTAAAGACGCAAGTAGTTTTCCTATCCCGTAACTCCATACAACATCTTACAAAATGAATGACAAAGTCTCAGTTCACAAGCATATCGGATCGGATGTGCGCGGGCGTCGTTCGCGACGGAGTATTTCTGTCGCCGGAAAAGGGGGTATTTCGAGCGCGTCGCACCTCGCCCGGTGTTAGCTCTTATAGCGCCGGTGCTTTGAACTGAGAACTGATAGACTGACGGATTATACTTCATCCTGTAGTGCAGGTTATAGGTGTACCTTCGAGATAATTGTTGAAAATATCAAAAATCAGAAAAAGAAGTAGTCGATTAAAGCTGTCTATACATAAAGAAGTGGAAGAGGGCGGGCCATATTTGCGGTAGAGATGACGCTCGGTAGGGCAAGAAAGTCATGCATAATATGGAGACCAAAGACTGGGACCAGGAACCTGGGTCGACCACTTGCGAGATGGGCAGATTACATAAGAAAGTCTGCTGGAAGAAATTTGATTAGAAAACCCCAAAACGATAGAGAATCGCATGCATTAGAGGGGACTTACATCCAACAGTGGGTGGACACTGGTTGAAGAGAGAGTAATCTATACTTAGATATAGATACCTAGATGAATAAATAAATAAATAAATAAATAAAAATTTATTAATGCAGACAGTATCTTTTACATTTTCTCAGATTTCCCTGGCTCCCACACTAGGATACCCTGTGTTGTGGGGGCCAGTCTCTTCCGATAAATAAATTATGAAAAACATAAGGCAATGCTAAATTAAACAGTTAAGAATGCGTGTATGTGGTGTGTGTGAGGGGTGTGTGTGTGATGTGTGTATGTGATGTGTGTGTGTGTGAGGGGGTGTATGTTGGTAGGTGTAGGGGTCAGTGTGCGTCCAATAGGACTCAACTAATTGGTAACAATATTTTTTCAGTATTAAAATAATCAAGTGTCACTAGCCAATTTTTAACCTTTTCTTTGCAGGAATACCTTGAACAGTTTAGGATGGAAAGGAGTTTTTCGGCTCTTTTGTATAAGAAAGGGCCTCGATCAGAAGGTGCTCGCTGTGCAAAAAGGGTCTTTCTTATTTTTGCGGTCCAAGAGTGAAAACGTTTTGACCTTGTTGGATTCTGCACGGTGGTAGGGGCCATTTTGTGGAAGCGCAAAATAGTCGAGCTTATATAAAGCTGCCTTACTGTAAGAAGTTTACAGTCACTGTACAGGGCTTTCGTAGGGTAGCGGAATGGTTTTCGGTATCCCACCTTCAGGATGGAGCGCTGTGCACGTTCGGCTTTGATTAGGTAAGTAACCCCAGCAGAACCCCAAAGTACCACGCAATACAGGAGCACTGGGCGGCAAAGTGCCTTGTAGACAAGATCAATAGTACACTCATCTGCGACCGTTCTAAGACGCTTAAATATGTACATAAGCTTCCTTACGCGACCACTAACCACTTTAATATGGTCCTCCCAAGTAAGTCGGTCATCCACAGTTAATCCTAAGTATTTGATGTTCCTGACTTGTTCCAGTGTTGGGCATGCCATACAGGAGCGGTCGGGCATGTAGTTGCAGGTGTGAATTTTAATACACAAAGGATTTGGTGGCGCTGTGCGCTGCGATATGCTGAAGGTCAGATATTTAGTTTTACTAGCATTTAGGGTTAGCAAGTTATTCTGTAACCATGCCAAGACCTTGTGAAGTCCAAGTTGCGTTACTTTAGCCACCTCGTCCCAGGTATCTGCGTAGAAGACCAGTGCAGTGTCATCAGCAAAGACAAAGGTTTTGGCTTGGGTCACATTTAAGCAACACAGGTCATTAATGTATATTAGAAAGAGCGTGGGCCCGAGTACACTTCCTTGCGGGACACCATATGTGACGTCTGCTAGATCACTACACTGGTCCCCGACACAAACCCTCTGTCGTCTATTGGTTAGGTATGATTTGAACCATTCCAGGATTATTCCTCGCACACCAAGAGACTCCAACTTTTTCAGGAGTATCGGTCGAGACACCGTGTCAAAAGCTTTGAGGAAGTAAACGATGCTTAAAAATGCTGGGTGACCTGAACGGTTAAGCTGGTGGTGTGGGTTCAAGTCCCATTGGTGCGGTGGTGTTTTCTTTGTATCGGTTATTTCTGATATTTTGCTGAATCTTTGCTTTTGTGCAGGTAGGTATACTTAATACAACAAAAACCTTTGATCTCTTAGACACTTACTTTTCGGCTACGGCATAAATAAATATATACTCGTAGATAGGTTACATAATAAACATTGCATAATTTTTCCTTTTGAAAGAGATTTACTTAATTTTTTTATAAACCACTAAACCCACATTTGACCTCAATCTCGCCTGATGGTAAGCGACGATGAGGTCGACGTAGAAGCATTTGTTTCCCCGCTGACAATATTTCAATTAGACAACAGTATAAAAAACAAGCGCCAGACCCGTTAAAATCAACAAAGTTGCTAATGACACCGCAATTTCGTAATAACCGCAAAAAAAACTAAAACAGACCAGGTGGTTACAGTGGGTGGCTGGCAATCTGCCACTTGCCAACAGTCACACCTGCCGGCACTAACGACATTTATGTGAGCGTCGGTGGCACAGTGGCTAGGGCACCGGACTCCCGTGCGGGAGGTCCGGGCTCGAAACCGTGCAGTGCCATGTACCAATGAGATTGTCGGATTTTTCGAAGGCTTACGTACATACTGCTCTAACGGTGAAGGAAAACATCGTGAGGAAACCTGCACACTGAGATGACCAGTGTGTAAAATGGGGTAGGCACAAAAGATCCTCAAGGGTAGAAGTGCCGCTGGGTTTATTCCCGGCCCCCTCATAATATAAGATAACGACAATAATAATAATTCTGTTTGCCCGGTTAATGTACGAATTTAGGTGGATGGATATTCTTAGTCTGCGAATAGCTTAGTAGGTTCGACGTCCGCCTCGCAAAACTTAATATAGGTCTAGCTACTAGAAACAGAGACTGTGTCCTCTATGCCAGTAGTAAACCTTACGGGTTCCTTTTTTACCATTTTGGTACGGACCCCAAAAAGGGTACCCCGATATTATCACGCTTTATTCTTTCTATCTTCAGAAAATAGTGATAAAAAACCTGATGAGATCATTTTTTTTATCACTAGCGACAAGATAAAGAAAGAGCTCTTTTAGAGAACTTTTTGGAAATAACAAATATAGATGTTCCTTCCAAAAACATTAAACTCAAAAACCACGTAACATTACAGTAATTGTTCCCCCATATCGCAACGGTTATTAGAGTATAAAATCAAGTAATAGAGGCGTTTCCGTGTTATCCGCTACGGCGAGGCACGGTAAGGCAAGGCAGGGTAAAAGCCAAGGGTGTGCCGTGGATAATGCCACAAAGTGCCGCGAGGTACCTCCCTATAAGGGGAGGAAGAGGGACGATGCATATTATGAATATATTTATGTGAATTCTAGACTGATATCATAGACGATTTTTTTATAATCCTACACAGAGGAAGATCACTACGTTAGGTTGTATTTTGAACCGTGTCAGGTTCTCACCAAGTCAGATTTGCGCTACGTCAGTTTTTCACCAAGTCAGATTTGACTAGTGGGAATCAGATGTAGCCGATTCCCACTAGGTCAAACTTATCTATGGTCGACACGGAAGCCATGAAAACTGAACCATTGATCCTCGATCTAGAAAATCAGAAGCTCTAAAATTTTATTGGAAATTTATTCCACACGGTTAAAATAAAATTCCACAACTTGTTCGATATAGGTACAAATATTGTCTTTATACATCGTCATGGTATGTTACATGAGTATGATTTACATTCCCAATCAAGACGCATGTTTCCTTTCATCATCACAAAAGGCCGGGGCATTGTAGCACGAGCGCGATGACTCGAGACTCTTGGGACAAACGTTTGACCAAATGTGTACATTGGACAACACACCAATCCATACCCTTTAGTACTTTGTCGCTATAACTTGACACATTCATATGGATGTCAAGGAATTATTACAAAAACTTATTACGACAGTGTTCCATAGAGTATAGCTTGATTTGTCTTCCACTGCACTTGTTACATTTCGTCGGGAAATGCCAACTTTTAAAAATGATCACTTGTCTTGTGGAAATGTTTAGATATATAGTTAGAATGTACGTCATAAAGGACAACTTCGTCTACGCTACTTATGAGGAATCTTGTCTGGCAGACCATCAAATCTATTTGATAAAATTATTGCACTGATCTCTATACAAATCTATAGTACGATTTCTGAACTCTTTAATGGTGATGCTAATATAAAAGACGATGCCTTTGAACTTGCAAAGATACGTATGAGAAAGAGTACACAGAATAAACTGATTGAACATGTTTTGACAATCAACTTGACAAAGGATCAGATCTATTCCGCAGATTGTACCTTTCTCTACATTTCCTGAACTATGTCACATACACGCTGATAGTAAATTTATTTTGTTCTTTGATGTCGAAAAGATACCTATGCCATTGATTCAACTAAACATGACATCCAAAAAACTAATTCTCCATTTTTTATTTGGTACTCGTCAAATCAATACGTGAATGGAGAATTTAGCAAACGAATCAAATAAATAATGACTATGTATCGAACAAATCATTCTAATTTCAGTTATGGTTTCTCTAATAAGTTCAAACATTGGTCCAACATTAGCGCAACGGCCTCGAGAAAACATTGAACCTCATCAACTCCTATTGTTCTTAACAATGGCATCTATCGTGTAGTGGTTGGTATACGAGCAGGCATCAATTATGTCATCCGACAATGTACGGTCCATTCATTTGTCATTTACCTTAGATGACTGCGTGTGGATACGATTAAATATGACGGTTTATTGAGCTCTAACTTCTAAGTGATGAATTGGTTTCATCATTCATGTTAATAATCATAAAATAAATAATTGCTACACTCATAAACGGGAAAGAGGAAGCTGATAAGAAAATACATCAATAAGGAAAGATGATAAAAATATACTTGATTTTATCAATCGTAAAGAAAATCACAACTTTCTTGATAAATTGATAATGATTAATAAGGAAAATGTAGATAAGCTTTACTACTTATATGAGTAAACATAGAACGAGAAATTAAAGAATCAACTAATGAAATGGTTGCCTGTAAGGGAGTTGTAAAGTTGCCTGCAAGTTGTAGCGTGCTATGGAAAGAGCTATGCTCGGAGTATCTCTGCTGGATCGAATCCGAAATGAGGAGATCCGGCATAGAACAAAAGTCATCGACATAGCTCATAAGATTAGCAAGCTGAAGTGGCAGTGGGCCGGTCACATCTGTCGCAGAACCGACAACCGCTGGGGTAGACGAGTTCTGGAGTGGAGACCCCGCGTTTGGGCAAACGTAGTGTGGGACGCCCCTCTGCTCGATGGAGCGACGATCTGCGCAAGGTGGCTGGCAGCGACTGGATGAGAAGAGCCGAAGATCGAGCTCAATGGCGCGCCCTGGGAGAGGCCTATGTCCAGCAGTGGACTAGAGTAGGCTGCTGATGAAGGGAATTGTAAATAGTTATAATACCTATTGAGGTATCCATAGCTATGAATCATCGAAACCAGGCTGCAGTAAAGTTCAAGGAAAATAAACACCTACCCAGTAATTGAATTTACTCATTTTGTAAAGGTGACCAAGTGCACAATTCATTGGGAATGAATCATAATGATACAGAGAAGCGCTGCACGTCAGCCTGATGTGTTCGACCGTCTGTCCACGATAATTTCACTCAATTAGCACAACGAATTGGGTATGCGTAATGCGTTAGTTTGGATGATATACAACACTCAGTAGTTCAAAAGACTCCTTGAGGGTTATAATATCCACTTTTCAAACAGGATACCTAACCTAACATTTGGAAATATTATTAAGGGACAATTAAAAACACGACGAGAAATATAGATATCAGCACGTAAGTAAATGCTGTGAAGTTGCGCAGAGTCGGTACGTAGCGTAGTAGCAAATACGTACCAGCCAATAAAGTGCATTTTCCGACTGTAACATGTGCGAAGACGCGTGTGTTGCTATCACAGCATTTTGTTTACTTTATTTTAGTTACTTGTGACACTCACCGTCAGTTGCACGAACCTCCTTAAAGTTAAGTATTCTTTAACTTTCTACGCCAATATCGTTTTCCTAACATGATAGATTTTTATTAAATACTCGTATGTACAAAACAATTAAGGATTTGAAGAATGAATCAACAAAACCCCATAAAATATTCCCATTATTCTCCGTATCGAGCCTTGTGTCGCCCCACTATATCACGTGGCTCACTTTCCCATGATGCAATGTGTCGTATCAGAATGTAAACACATTATCTGACGCTAAGTGCGTAATTGTCGCTCGTTAGTCAACATTCTTCGTTACACTGTTGTTACAAAATAAGTAACAACTGGCTTTTTCTATTAACAACAATTACTACCAGGTACTATTCAGAACTGTAGAACAGTGAGTATAAAGAACAGAAGCGGTCCAAGCATATCTCCTTGACCGACACCCAAAGCTAAAACCACCGTACTTCGACCACTATAACTACAACAAAACAATATAAACAAATAAATTCAATAATAATCGATCCATTATTTCAAATCAAATCCTGCGCATTCCAGAGCGAAACTATAAAGCTATCAAAAACGTACAGTTTCTAATTTGCATTGCAATGGAGCCGCGAGCGCATCTACGTTGCACTCTGTTATGCCCTGTTATATACTCGCGTTATGCAAAACAGCACTTTGTTCGTCGCCGACAGGTGCCCTCGATGTGGAGAATGTGGGGATGCACCGTGAATTTGTAAATATATGTCGTTATGGAAACTTTATGGTGTCTGTGAGGTGTCACGCCTCGTGTGGTTTTATTTTAGATATGGGTCGTACGTAAGATAGTAGTTGTTTCCCGCTGAGATAGATTTAAAACCACCATATTTTTATTTTTTCCTCAAAAAATTAGTATTAACTGATTTTAGGTTATAGCTGAGTGTACAAATTATAATACTTAGAAAAGGGTTTAGTTGTTCTTTGGCTTCACTTTATTACAAATTTTTTGTAAGACTTCAGTTGCTTGCCCGAGGTTTGGCAATCAGTTTGAAGAATCCTTTACCCAACTAATTAGGCTTGTATCTACAAAAAGTTTGTTGACAGTACAAACATAAATATAGAATGTTATGTAACTTACTTGCAAAAAGTTTTTAAATACAATTAGGCATCTTATACCATTCACACCTCCCTTCTGTATTCATTCATCTCCTTCTCTATACTTACATAATATGTATTTAATCACTCTGTCATAATTATTTTTATCTGCTTCTTTGTGGTAAACTGATCCTCTCGTAAGTTTGCTTTGTCAGCAGCGATCTATAAAGTTTACTTTGCCAAAGACTTTCTTGTGCGCGTGCTCTATCTCCAGTGAGATTGAGGTCAACGCGGTTGAGTCTTAAATAATAAGACTGTTATGTATACGATATGAACTTCATTTATACTGAGTGAGTAGGTATATACTACTCGATAAACTTCGCGTGCGATAGTTCATTCTCAAGAGTTCCTGGCCGGTAATAGATCGCTTGCAATTTTCTCATTGAGACAATCAGCGCTGAACTTGCGAGGGTGCGGCATCCATGCGGGTGCGGTATCGCAAGTGAGCTAAATAAATGCCCCTAGTTTCCCCTAGTCATTACTGTACGAAGGGTGGCTAAATGCTATAAAAAATTAGCGCAAATGCATTATTTTGTACAAAACTGTTAAAATATCAGGAGACATTCCAACAATGGTAATGAATTTATTTTTTCTTAATTTGATTGGAAAAAGAAGAGGATGGTACAATACAATACAATACAAATATTCTTTATTGCACACAAGACAAAAATACAGAACAGAAGAAAATATACAAAATACAAATACAATTGGCGGCCTTATCGCTTTAAGCGATATCTTCCAGGCAACCTTCAGGTGATGGTGTGGTGGTTTACCTTAGTTATATATATTGTGATATGTAATAGTTTACCTACTATACAATAGTTTAACTACTATACTTAATGGCGAACTCCCTATCGGTATACAAACCTTTAAGGTTTTGTATAATGGGATACAATTTATGTACCTACCAAGTTCCTTTGTATTAAACAATAAATGAAAAAAAATAACTGACTATGTGCCTTACATACTTCTCTTAAAACAGTTACGAACAAATGCTAACACTAGTTTCGTAGTAAATTTGAATAAGAATAGACGACAAAGTAACGCTTGGGCAAGTCGTTCCCAAATGCAAATGGCAGAGAAAGTCGGCGTAGGACGCGTTTTTATTGGATCACGCCTAAATCGCGCAGGCGGCTCCTACGTGAACTATAAGAAGATAATAAACTGGACTGGATGGAGTGTAAAGCCTCCTAAGATAAGAACTAGATCGGATCAGGCTATGAATTTTATCTAAGTAAGCAAACATACGAGCTGTAAGTAAGTAATAAGTATCCTCTTGGAAATAATTTGTATTATTATCTCAAGTTAAGTGTGCCAAGTTATTTTTAAACTTAAGTTTGGGTAATATAGGTATAGGTAAGACACTACGTAAATATTAAGAATTTTCTGTCAATGTTTTCTTTCTTTGCAGAGTCAATGATTCTGACGATGATTTTCTTTCAATGGTAAAATTCGAAAGTTTTAAGAATCAAGAATAAAAATATTGTCTATATATAAGTATATATAGAAAATGTTCTCTGATTTTAAAACTGTAATCTGTGGGAACTGTAAACTGTAATCTGTGTTACTTATCCAGTTTTCGTGACGTAAATGTTGAGTGTTGTAAGGTTAAGTATATATAAGTATAATTATAACTGCTTATTGTAACATCATCAAAAAGTTGTAAGTAAGGATATGATCAGTGGTCAATTCCTCGACCTTTTAAGATTGGCGGACCTTCTAGTAACGGAGAATTCCGTTTCATCGGTACCATGTAAATTGTAGATCTGAGTACACACATTACCAGCACCTAGATACCAATATGTACATGTATGAGACAAGTAACAACACAATTACAACATCCATATCGGTACAACAATCTGACGTAGGTGTAAATGGCCTAGTTTTGATTAAAAATGAAAGTGCCCTTTGAATACGCATACGCATGTAAAAAAGGTTCCATGGACCTATATAAGTATTACTGTGATCAAATAAATAAGGTGTTTTTTTCATTTAAACTTCGCGGGTACTAAGTATGAAATCATAAAATCATCATAAAGTTTTGGTGGGTTGATAGACTGTCTTTGACATATATGCAGTTTCAAGTCAATATATTCAATTGCTGCAGAGCTACACGTGTTTTTGTAAACATGCAAAAGTGAGTGTTTCAATTATCTTCTTTGATCTTACTGCCCCTTACTGTCCGTAGGGATGGATATAGCGGACGCTACATTTAAACAAAAAAATGCTCAAAGTAAAATTGATTGTCCTGAGCTCCTTAGCAGAATTTCATTGATGGTTCCAAATCAAAATTTACGGAGTAACAGGTTACTTCGCGTCTCTAAGTGTCACACTAATTACAGAAAGAATAGCAACCTAGTAAGAGCATGTGCAGCATTTAACCAGATAAGCAACAACCCTACTATAGATCTTTTCAATAGTAGTCCTGATTCCGTAATATCCTTACTTACTAACGAGTTTTCCTCTGCCTATCTGTAGTGTCATGGTAGTTGTTGTTAAGCATTAGCACGACATTTGTTGAGCATTCTCGACCCATATCGTTCCACAACCACCGTATTGGCCTGATTCAGCACCGTGCGACTTCTGGCTGTTCAACAAAGTCAAAAGACCGCTCCGGGGATACAGTTTAGACTCGATTGAGAAGATAAACCCCGAATCGAAGAAAGTATTGAAGGCCATCCCGGAAAAAGACTTATCTGACTGTTTAGAGGATTGGGAAACACTTTGCCATAAGTGCATTGTGTCGGACGGGGAGTACTTTGAAGATGATGAAATTGATTGGGAATAATAAATTTTAAAAATCATTTTATAAACAAATTTAAAACACCTTATTATCGTTAACAGCATTGTCATATTTTCATAACCTTATTATGTGATCAAAATATTGAGATTTCGGAAGAGACTGGGCCCTCACAACACAGGATATCCTAGTGTGGGAGCTAGAGAAATCTAAGAAAATGTAAAAGACACTGCATCAATAAATTTTTGTTTTATTTTTTGATCACCCATGTATCGACTCGAATACGTCAATTGCACGAAATAAATATAATGTTATCCCTTTCTACGCCATAGCAGATACACGAGACGAGACTTCAGGAAGTCTTAACATTAAGGATGTCTCTTGCAACTCACGGGATGACAGATATGAAGGAAGCAATGACTCACTGCAAAGGGTCACTAATTTTTCTTCATCCAATAGGATTTATCTTACCACAACAATGTAAATATAAATATGAACTTAGATAATGATAACATTGGAAATCACAACAGCCAATCTAAAGTTAACCCTCATGATTCTTTATGGTGGCAAAGCGACTTCCCAAGAACCAATAACCAATAGGAAATCCAAAAACCCGGAGCAGAAAGTTAGAAGACTTTAAAATATGGTATCTGATACACCAACAAATAAAGATTTCCCTGATTCCCTTATCTAAATGAAGATCAACAAAACTCTAAAGGACGAGCTCCCGAAATAATTTGAAAGCTAATCAGAGTTTAAATCCTCTTTACACGTTGTGGGACAAGTTACTGACTGAGCGAGTGTCAGATATTAAATGGTCGCTAGGTCAGATTCGTACCGCGTTAGATTCGCACTAGGTCAGATTCGCACTACGTTAGAATCATACAGACACTCAGATTCGCACATCGGATTCTCTCTAGATTATGACCGTAAAAATGCTACTAGACACCCTTCTATAAAATATTGCGGTAACGTACCTTACTCATACCTTATGTAAAACATTAAATTTAGATTTTTTAACTTTCAAATGCGATTAAACTTGGTGTCTGAAAACTACTTGCAAGGTTTTTAATACGACCCATCACAACAAGAATATGCTTTCTCCTCAGGAAAGTACTGTACAGTGCTCTTAGAAATGGATTCAAATATGGGGTAAAATCAATTTTAGTTTCTGTCTCTATCTTATATTCGCGTTTCGCCATCAATAACCGAAGTCTCCTCTAAGACCCGAATCCTTTTCTAAGACCACACTTGCACTTTGGAAACAAGACAAGAACCGAGCATTAGAAGAAAACAGTTTTAAGACTTTCGTCTTATCGGTTATGAACTTATGACTTAGACCACCCCTTATAACGTATTTACGATGGTAAGTAGGGAAATTTATGGCACACAGAGGTGCGATAGTGTTGTTTATTATAAGGGCTCTGCGTACGCGCAGTCACAGACCACCCGCAAGCGCAACGCTCAGTCTATGATCTATGGCCTCTGATTGGTTCGCCGCTGCATGCATTAGTCGAATCAAAAACTAATTTACCGGGTATTGTATGGAGACCTCTTATGGTTGGTTCTTAATTATTGATGTTTGACGTTGATCGAACACTGAGCTTTGTGTCTGAGGCAATTCGGAATCGGAATTAGTGACTTTCGGAAATTAAAGTGATTAAGTGTTAATTTTCTGTTTGGTATTAAAATGTAGCCATAATTTAGTTGGACTCACCGATATTCTTTGGAAAATTTACTTTTATAGAGTTGTATTCCGGAATTGTTTAAAAGAGCAAGTCGTTTCCGAACCCGAGTGCTCCATTTTCGACTTCTTCGGCACTTACCATGAGGTCAAAGGAGTGCTTAGGCAGTAGTATACTATACCTAAGTACATACACAGACGATGAAAACTATCTACCATTTACCATAAAAATAATGGAGATATAGTTACTTACTATGGAGATATAGTACCTACTTATATTAATCGGTAAGACTTGGTTATGTAAGACTGATCATAATATTACTTCTTCATCATCAGCAGCCTATTAATGTCCCCACTGTTGGGTCACAGGCCTCCCCTTGCACAAGGGGGTACGGACCATGATCCACCGAGCCTAATGTTGATTGGATGGATTTCACATACCTTCGGAAATTTTTCATTTCCTCAAACATGCAGGTTTCCTCACGATGTTTTCCTTCACCGTTAGAGCAGTCAGTAAATGTACGTAAGAAAAAGTAATTGACACATGGCATTCAGTATTGCATGGTTTCGAACCCGGACCTCCCGCATGGGAGCCCGGCGTCCTAGCCACTAGGCCCCCGACGCTCTTATTCAGATCAAAACACATCATAGAGTCAATTTTACCCCATAAACCATAAACAACTCTAAATATAACCCTATCTTCCAGTTACGGTCGGTTTATTGCCCCGTCGGGATATTTCTGTTAAGCTCTTAATTAAATCAGTCTCCACCTGTCCCCCCTCCCTCAAACTTCCCTCCCCTGCCCTTATAGTATGCGGGATGCGCGCGCACGTGCCAAGCATCGCACCTTGCGTATGCGCCGCTTTATTACGATAATAGGCTCGTTTTTAGTAAGGTAATAAGCTTACCGGAATACTGAGAAATTCCTCTGTAGCATTTGAATTCTTTTAACAATTACCCTATAAATGTCCTCTGCTATTGACATAAGGATTTTAACTTTAAGAATTGTCGTGTCGTGGTTGTTTTGTGCCGAAATATCAAGAAATCAAACAAATATAGGTACAAACGTGGTTTTAGTTGTTCTTTCATTACTGCCTAAGAATCTAATAGACACAGAAATCTGACTATAGTAGGTGTAACGCCCTCTCCTCGAATGATCATGTGAGCACGGAAGCCAAGGGTTTGTGAGCTCTTTCTTTTTCTATGGGGCAAATGTATTTAAGTATAATTTTGACAAAGTTTCATACATTTAACATTTCAATGGTCAACTGTATGTGGACTGGAGATACCTCATTGGTGTGGTCGTATTTTCTTCGTAGTGTCAACTATAGTCCACAGACATTTTGCGCCTTTCACCACACTTTAACACCATACTTATCACCATAATGTTACTAGTTAGCGTATGCGCTGCGAACCACTGCGCTTTATCAGGGCCGTCTTAAGTTATGTGACCCTGGTACGGGCTTTTAGGCCCTTTACGAAACAGCAATCCAGAAAAGGAATCCCAAAGGATTCTGTGTAAAAAAGGCTAAGACTAGTATGCAGATTTGTCTGCAGGTGGCTCACTAAATGGTCACACACACCTGCAATACCAGAGGTATTTCTAGCAGCCGGCCTTGGAGGGAAAGGACTCTTTTGAAGTATGGTAGGTGGTATGATTCTGTGCAGGGTCAGCCTAGGATTGTACCACCCTTTTACCTATTACCTACTGCCGCAAAGCAGCAATGCTTTCATTACCGAGTGTCGGTTTTATTAATAAAAGAGGCAGCGTAATTACCTACATTGAGGCACTTCAGCTAAGTCCTTAAGGTTATACTGCGCATCGAAAATCCTTTACCTATTAGGGAGGTGAAATGTCCATGGAGAACAGTGATCACCGATCACAGGTGGTCTATTTACTGTCTCTGTTCTCTTTATCAATAAAAAATCCCATGTCGTTTTTGTCAATGGTGCCACATATCCGATGAGCCCAGTAAAGACGGCTCTGTGCTTCGTATGTATTTGGGACATCTCTATAGTGGCACCGATGAAAAATGAGCTAATTTAGAGTCGCCAATGGGACCTGTGAAAGAAAGTTGTGAGAAACGATTTCACTTTTCTTTTTGTTTTATATGTTAAGGCCCTCGCAGGGTCAACACATTAGGGCAGTGCATACTTTGTTGCTTTCACTAATTTGACACTTTCATAGGAATGTAAAGAAATCCATAGAGTATAGCTTGATTATCTTCCACTATTGTTTGACACTGTTCCTTATTGAGAATATTTTGCTCAATTCACAGCTTAAAGACTAGTTGTGTCCTATACAGCTGGGTCCTTTTAAGTAGTTTTCCTCATTGATGAAAGTCGTGATGTTTCTTTGAAGTTAACTACATATAATAGGTAGGTCATTAGTTTTTATTCTTGAGCGTCGGCTAGAACCAAGCATGGTTCGAAACCATGCAATGCTGAATGCCATGTACCAATGAGTTTTTCGGATTTTTTCGAAGCCTTACGTACATTTACCGGCTGCTCTAACGGTGAAGGAAAACATCGTGAGGAAAGCTGCATGTCTGAAAAAATGAAAAGTTTCCGAAGGTATGTGAAATCCACCAATGACTGATAATGATGATGATAGTTTTTATTTTAGTATTTCCCATTTGACACATTGGTTATCTCCGTGTGCAGCTTTCCTCGCGATGTTTTCCTTCACCGTTAGGGTAGCCTGTACATATATTTTGCTTTATTTTACAACTATTCATAAAAGTTAACCATAAAATTCGTTTAACACTTCTAAAAATAATTCCGGACTCCCTTTTGCCTTACAACTTCCTTTCTCGTATAAGCTAAATTTAACACCATAACTGCCTATGGATGGACACAGTATATTCACTGTAAATACAGTAGTAACACTCATTGTAAAGCGACAATGGCTTGGTGTTGAGAATAAATAATTTATTTTGTACTTTTTTGTTTGTTTTTTTGGGTTGTGACTGTGTTCCTGGCGCAAAGGTAAGCCGTAGCGATCCAGCGCGGTAACGCCGCAAGCGTTATGGGCACCTTTGCATCGGAAGCGGCTAGGGGGGAGGTTTATATATATGTAATTATGTGTTAAGCTGACATTAGTTGTATTTCTATTAACTGTTATTTTTATGATTTATATCGACTGTTGTAATTTCAAATATCGTAAGGGACACTGAATATGCCATTGAACTCAGAATTTGCTCTATCGATCTGTATATTTGAAATTTTGTACTTATATCACACTTAAATTAGAACTTTCCGACTATATACTGAACTTATTTTAGGAGCCGGGTCTAATGACTGCTCAACCAAACAAAATCATCTCAAATCTTGGGTAATGTTGCAATCATCATTACCCAAGATTTGAGTGGATTGCTAGTGACACATTTTCACCTGAGCCTCTCCGTTTCTCGGAGAGCACTTTAAACTATCGAGACACACTACACTACACTTTTAACTAGAGATCGATAATGCCACCTAAATTGTACTTCACTATTTCCTTTTCTATCTTTTGTTTGTTGTTGTCTATTTGTGCAATAAAGTGTATTTTACTTTGACTTTTCTTTTACTTTACTTTACTTTACTATTGGACCCAGTTGCTATCTTTCGGTAGGACACCCATATCAGAGGCCTAAGAGCGGCCTAAACAAGTCATCACTAAACACACGACAACAAGAAGAAGGGGCAAAGTATTTCCATACTAGGCTTTACCTATACGGTGTCGGAGGTGATTATAGGCGAGTCCGTTGCTTCGTTTACACCTCGCCGGCGGTAAACTGTTATCGGATTAGTGTACTGCCGGCTAGTTTAATAACTTTACACGTAACAATGTAATAAACTAACGCTTTACTGTATTAAATAATAACTAACCCTCTTTCGCTTCGTTGTCGGGTAATTTGTAAGGTTCTGTTTGCATTGATAGTATATAGGGATGTTACGGAAGTAGTTTTACCGGATCTTTCTTTCTAGATTGTTACCCAGAACCACTTGATACCGTCGTTACTGTTTAGTGGTAAATTACTTAGGTCACTTTATGACAGTCTGTAGTTTAATTTGGCGACTTTCTTGTTACATTGACGTAGTCTGTAGTAGGGATGTTACGGAGGTTCACAGGAACCGGAGTCGAAACCGAAGGTTTTAAATTTAATTTATCGGAGTCGGAACCGGAGTCGGAATCGGATTCGGAGTCGGAGGTAGAAGAGAGATGTTCAGAAGAGAGATGTTTTAAACCATTTTTTAGTTTTTATAGCTGAACTGGCCAATATTTTTATGATGACGTTTGCGGCAGTAATAAATGTTCCTTTATGTAGTCCTTAACTATTTAAATAAATATTGATATTTGAATTTGTTTGCTCACAAATCTTCGGTATAACCTCCGGAGTCGGAGGTGTAAAATCAATCGGAAGTTCCGACGGAGTCGAAGCTCCGTAACATCCCTAATTGATAGTACAGGAAGAAAGTTACAAAGCCATAGCAATCTATGGAGAAGCCCTTTTCAATTCTTATTCACAATCGTTAAAATAAAAAATAAAAACACTCGCCCACCCACTCTAGCCCGTCCACCTTCCAGAAACTTTATCATTAATTTATATAATGATTTATTTATTTTTATTTACCTAATTACTATTTCGGGAATTAGGAGGGATTTTGTACTATAAGCACATTGATTGAAACTACTTTAATTAAACCCTACGACAATTATTGACAGTCTAGTTGGCGAAACTATGAAACTGTGAAACTATGAATCATTTCCGAAGGTTACCAAATACGCTTTACCGCTAGGGGAATTCTCGAGAATGCGCGAGGATTCCCCGGAAGACGCGCGACCTCTTTTTTGCCTCGTGTTTAGTTTGTATGTTACACAATTGACATAAAGTTCATTATGCTATGTACAGTTACGTTGCGAAAATTCGCTTCCATTCCATTCCGCGGCAATGTAAATTGAGCCTTATAGTATTATTTTTCTTTATTAGTCGTAAGTCCTATTATTGTGCCTTGTAAAAAGTAAATAATTTTTTTTTAAATTTTACATTGCTCTACAACTGATAGAGATAAGTAGTTCGAGTCGATGTTTCTATTCGAACAATTACCGTTCATGGTCTTCATTGTCCAGTCACGGAGTAAATTAACGTAACGCCACAGACTAGCAGATACGCAGTAGACCAAGTTTAGTATGCGGAAGATACAATAGGTCTGGAATATAATTAAAACTATATTAAATTTTTACTTTAACAAGATAAAATATAATATAATATAACACTAAAATAATACTAAAGCTAAAACTAAACTAAGGCTAAGAAAACTTTGAGGATCGGTGGCGCCGTGGATAGAACGTCGGACTCCCATGCGGGAGGTCCAAGTTCGAAACCAGGCAATGCCATGTACCAATGAGTTTTTCGGTTTTTTTAAAGACTTACGTACATTTACCGGCTGCTCTGACGGTGAAGGAAAAACGGTGAAAGATAACTAGTGTGTGAAATGAGGAAGGCAATGGCAAACCACCCCATTAAATCAGGTCATTCTATGTAGTTTAATTCCTTAGAATGATCACGACCCTCAGCAATGAGGGACACGACTTAGTACTTTACTTTAACAAGTGTCTAATTATGTATCTATGTCTTGTCTTTGTCAAGTGTTTAATTTTAAGGTTTCAAATTATTAATTTTAATTAATTCAAATGTTTGGTATACAATACAAGTCAATAAATAAGTATAACCATCTAATCGACAGTTCAGTCAAACAAGCCCCCTCTCACCGTGTCCCTCCCAAAAGTCCCCATTTAACAAGTATATTTATTAGTTACATGTCAAATATTTTTTTTAAAGCTAATACATTATCACTACGTAAGAAGAGCTTGTCAAAAAGGCCGCCTTTTAGCGCGCCCCGCCCAAATGTACCCATAATGCATGCTGGATTTCCTCGCTGAATAGCCAGGAAGTATCCCGATCGGGGGTCACACCCCCTCTCCCTCAACCGCCTCCCCAGCTTTAACATAATTTATTATTTAACATCATTAGATAGTTAGTTTGACATTTGTAATTTTTTTTAAATTAGTATTATGTTTTAATTCGCACACTATGTATATTGTTTTTCGAATAAATTAATTGATATGAAATGAAAAATATATAATGACTCGATACTGCAACTCTAACGTCGCGTCGGTGAATCTATGGTAAGAGACTTTCAGAAAATAAAATATGGATTTTAGCTAATTTACGAAAAGTTTGTTATTTTTTGTTGGAATTAGAAATGAAGAGTCCACGGGAGGAGCGGTAGATAGCGGCGATTAGAACTCAAAAATATCTGAAATTTCTTTGATCGCTCCTTCTTTAGAACTAGACTCTAGACTCTTATAGACTCTTTTTCTAACACAAAGTTTTTTGTAACCTAGCTTTTTAGTTTGATTGTGCTGTATAGGTAGATATTGTATCAATTTATTTATTTTTTTATATTTTATTTTATCAATTTTCTACTTCCTAACCATGCTGTGTTTACACGTTAAGGGTTACGACCTAGCTCATAACTTTATATTGATTTTTCTGTAATTTCTATGGTTGTAATCTGTTGTGTTTACCTAATAAATAAATTAAATTAAATTATTGTAACATCTGTATATTATAAAATTGTTAAATTATAATAAAAGTACAGTGATACAACAACACAACCAAATATATATCCATAATATCTAAAGTAATATACGGATGTAACAATATCTACCTATACAGTACAATCAAAATAAAAAGCTAGGTTACATATATAATCTTAGAAGACATTACTTATAATTTATTGTTCTGTAATGCTTCTGGAAATAAAAATATTTCATTTCATGTTTCCTTTAGGTTTTGAAATGCATATCTACAGCAGAAATGAGTCTGACTTGACTACTGTTATATGTACTTTAGACTGTGGCCCCAGTTTGTACAACTCAGTAGGTAAGCTATAACGTAATGTTCTAAAATAAACAGCAGATCGGTGCCGAGGTGAGCCCACGTGTCTGTATCGAATGATGATGTTGATAACAGCATTGTTTCGCCACTTAGCGCCTATCTACTTGGGATCATGGGCGTTACGTCCAATTCGCCGAAGGTCCAGTTCCCTGAACGTCCAATTCCCCGAAGGTCCAGTCGTCCTTTACCCGGAACGTCCGGTTCCCCGAACGTCCAGTTCCCCGAAGGTCCAGTTCCTCGAATGTGAAGTTCCCTCGTCACTTAGATTTTTAAGTCGTATTGACTTAAAATGTCAAATGTCAAAGTGACAAATGTCAGTAATGAATGTCAAAATGACAAATATCACTTTGACATGTCACAGAATAACTACTAAGTAGCGGTACTAACGAAGTTTTCCTTCACCGTTAGAAGATAGATAGAAAGATAGAAACACTTTGAAGTTACTTTGTCTGCATCCAGAATACCAATGACATAGGTATATGTTTCCCGACATATGGCTTTTTCTTAATCTGAGGATTAAAAACGTATCGAGGAAAAGTGGCTGGAATTTGAGTAGAAGATCTTTCCTTACACGAAATCAAACTGGAACCCCTCAGTAGTTTTACGGAAATTAGCAAACTCAACACCGAACCTATTATTTATTATATGACCAAACTCCCAAACACCGTATCTAACAGGCTGGAGTCACGTTGACCATAAACCGTGGTATCGCGTTGCGCGTGCGCCCCGGCTCCAGTTTCAGTGCGCGCGCAGACGGACCACCGGGCCGGTAGCGTGTGAATTAGTATTTTTCGAAGACTGATGTACATTTACCGACTGCTCTAACGGTGCAGGAAAACATCGGGAGAAAACCTACACACTGAGATAACCAGTGTGTAAAATGGGGTAGACACAAAAGATCCTTAAGGGTCGAAGTGCCGCTGGGTAATTCCCGGCCCCCTATCATAAGATAAGATATATTTCATACCTAACCTAATAAAGATCCTTCTTTAAGTTAGATTTAGTTAGTTTTCGTTTTTAATCGTTATTTTCTTAGTTTAAATAAAGAAGTTCAAATAAAGAAATAAATTATTTTAACGTAATAAATAACTCGTTTAAGCAACTGAGTACAACTAAATCCGTAGGTAGAGCATATAAGCCAGTGTTTACAACACTTGAGTCACTGACTCACCGATCTGACGACAAGCTAACCATATGGCGTTATGTCATGCACGTGGGCACCCGACTCCGCGGTACGCTGCAGTCATGCGATTTCGTGGAACTCAACATCTATAGGAGACCTTAAGTCACGTTTTAAAGTACTATTTCGAAGCTTAGACGTTAATGGAACGGTTGTTTATATAAATGAATGCAAAATCTATGACTCAAAAGTCGACAAGTGGATTGTAGTAGATTATATTGTAAAATCTAGGTTAATATGTTGTGTAAGTAAAGAAATGGAGTGTGACCTGGGGAAAATTGAGAGGAAAAAATTGGCCTCAATATGCTCCAAAATGGGAGGTTCAATATTATTTTGAGTCAGCCATTATCTGATAATATGAAACACTTACTGTTGTTTGCTAAGTTGGCTCTCAAAGTGAGGGCTGACTCTAATAATACTTGAGCTTCCCTTCCCTTTTCTTAGTGACCCTAACGAGGCTGACATGGTCACCTTGTCGTGTACCAAAGCCTCTAAAATGAGATTTTAAAAAAAAGGGAAAAACAAATTCTTACAGGGAAACAATCCATATAACATACGTGCAGGAAATGGAAGAGGACCAGGCACCGCGGAGACCCAGGCGTCTGCCGAGCGGACGTCGCCCCGGGTATCGCTGGAGAGACGCGTTGAAGAAGGACCTGCTCGGAGTACAAGTCAGCAAGACAGGGAGAAATTGCGTGTCATGGTTGCGGAGGCCAAGATCAACTTTAGGTCGCTAAGCCAGCGAAGTATAACGATCAACCTAAGCCCTTGCAATTAGAAATTCGGATTTTCTCTCTATAGAGGAGACCCCATACCTCTTTGCCATAGGCCTCTCCCGAAAGGTGTATACTTCACCTCCCGTCTCAACAGCGTGCGGCCACAGCCATAGCACGCTGCTTATGCTTTCCCCGGGTCACCAATCTGCGATGGACCGTCAGTCTGGATTATTGCAGATAAGGAAAGCAGATGAGCAAACGGGCCATTCCTGTTAAGTGGTGACCGTCGCCCCATAGACATCTCACCTCACTACAAGGTTGTTCTACTACTACCCAAAGCCGCCATAGTTTAAAAAAAAATAGCTATTCGATTCGTCATATCGCCCGCCTGCCTGACTCCCAGGTCTTTTAAATACTTATTATAAGACGAGTAAACCTATCTTAACTTCCAATAACAACAACATCTTTAGTACTCATAGTGCTCCAACTCCAAATACGACCTCGAGCGACAACGCAGCCGTAGTTGGCGGTGAATGGAGCGGGACGTCACATGAATGACCTGCCCACGCGCAGCCAAGCACGCGCCATATGGTCGTAGAACTGGTCGGGCGACCACTCTGCGTGCTGTGTTGGACGTAGAACGTGCAGATATTTCGGTGGTATTTGGCAAAAGTAGAGAAATAGTATAGAAGGCATAGACAGGCAAACAAGGGTCGTAGCTGACGAGAGGTTAAATAAGACACCTATAAAACTTCATAGGCAACTTGTGGAAACTGTCAAAGTTAAGTACTTAGGTACACATAAAGTTAAACTCTCAATCTCTTTTAAATACTCATTCTCTTTATTTAAAATCATTGGAACACTATGGAACACTATGGAACACCAACGTCATTTACTTGTTGCACACATGACGAAGAACCGAAACAGAATTGGTATAATGAAATATTGATATAATGATATTAACTCTTCAAGGAAGAGCGTCGGTAGCACAGTGGTTAGGATACCGGATTCCCATGCGGGAGGTCCGGGTTCGAAACCATGCAGTGCCATGTACCAATGAATGTTTGGTATTTATGGAAGACTTACGTACATTTACCGACTGCTCAGCTCATCGTGAGGAAACCTGGGATGACCAGTGTGTAAATGGGGTAGGCACATAAGATCCTCAAGGATCGAAGTGCCGCTGGGTTATTCCCGGCCCCCTATCATATAATATATAAGATAGGATAACTCTTAAAGGAAACACAATAATACATACATTTTACAATTTTTCGGTTACTCATCATCTTTGTCTTAGGTACATAATTATTGAAAAAGTGCCACGAACTGATCGATGTGTCTTTAATATGTTTTGTCATCGATGCTGCGGCTGCTGGATGACGCGCCACATGATCTCACTGTTTGCCGTCCCAAACATTCGTCAGTTTCAAAATCGTCTTGCTGAATCATTCACTAGTCTCTTAAACATTTGGTAGCAATTCAATTTTGAGTGAGCCAATTTAATTTTTACTAGGTCCTAAATACTTACATAACTTCACGCTATGTCCCTTGCGGGGTAGACGGAGAGAATGGAGCGCCACGAATATCTGTCTTGGCACGCCTTTCTTGCTTCCTCTACCTACAGTCATTCTTCGTTTCACGCATGCTCGCCGTTGGTTCTAATTCGGTAAAATGGTGGAATCGCTGTAGATCGCACATTCATCATACATAGACCGGTATAAATAAGGATTTATTTATACCGGTCTATGTATGATGAATGTGCGATCCCCAGCGATTCCAGGGATCTTCCGAGGGCGAAATAAACTAAGGTAACGAGATAATGTCCAGGGCAGGCAATAAATACCAATGAAAAACCAACTCACCAGCGTCTCAGCACAAGATCACCCGTCAGCGCCGACAATGTCCAAAATTCTGGCAGTTTTTTATATCACCGAAGCACCAGCACTGTATGCGAGGAGTCCATGGAGGTGATAGTTCATAAGCGATGACGAAATTCGGTGCCACGCGCGCAATTCGCTGCTGTCTCAAGGACTGTGTTTCCGAGACTGTGTCAGCGAGTGGCAATCGACGATAAAAATTACCCTCACTGGACATTAATATTCGACAGAACGAAACAAAAACGAAATCTAAAACTACCTACAATAACTGTCGCTAATGTAAACAAAACTTATGAACTAGGTATGCGTGGTACGGATTGTCAATGAACCTTTGGCTTTATTCTGTACCTTGTCACTAGTGATAAAAAAGACAACTCCTTATAACGGGTTTATCGTTCTATTTAAAAAAAAACTATAATAAAGCGTGATATGGAGCGAGTTACTCTTTTAATTACTACTAACAGAATACAAAAAATATTCACTAAAACACCTAACTATATATTGTCAGTGGAAAGGAAAAATGCTGAAGCGCCAAAATATAGAAAAATTATTTCCCAAAACCTCCATTTTAACGCTTCAAAATAAACTATTTTTCAGCACTATAATAAAACTGGAAAAATCTCAAGAGTCAGCCGCTCTAAATAACAAAGAATAAGGAATACTTAATAACTCTACTAATTCAAGCATTTTATTATTTAATTTTATCTAGTTGTATGATTACAAAGCTATAAACAAACAGACAGCATTTATCTCGCTCTTCAGTCCGTATAAACATTACCTACATTCATATCGCAAAAAGAGTAAATAAACAAAATTTTACAAGAATGAGTCATCCATGTACTTAATTAAATTAAATTAAAAAAGGTAAAAGGTGTCCGACCAAACCGCTGCCTGTGAAAGCAAATCCGCGGCGAATCTGCGACCAAAAAATATATAAAAAATACTGAAAATCTGTTGCGAATTCATGGCGGTAGGTACCTAATACCATAAACCGCCATTGTTTGGTGTGGAGATTTTTTAAATCGTCATCGGTAAAAGTTTAGTCAGCTTTATGTTACGATCTCGATTAGTCATGGAACTTTAATAGTCAGGAAACCCCACTACATTGCGTGACCGGTCACATTAAAGGGGTAGACATTTATGACAGCAGATAGGGAACGAAGTGCCTAACTTTCTACCTAATTTGGGCGAAAGACTAATTAATATTTTCTTTTTAGAAAAGTGAGTTCCACACTGGCAGAGCGTCGATGGCACAGTGTTTAGGACACCGGACTCCCATGCGGTCCGGGTTCAAACCGTACAGTGCCATGTACCAATGAGTTTTTCGTATTTTTCGAAGACTTACGTACAATTACCGATTGCTCTAACGGTGAAGGAAAACATTGTGAGGAAATCTACACCCTGAGATGACTAGTGTGTAAAATGGGGTAGGCACAAAAGATCCTCAAGGCTCGAAGTGCCGCTGGGGTTATTCCCGGCCCCCTATCATAAGATAAGATAGTTCCACAATAATAAGTGGCTTACCTACCTAACGCTATATAAGTACTTTATAATTCATAGGTAAGGTAGTTAAAAGATTCAATGTGGAGATTCTGACTGAGATAACTATAATAATAGTTAACGTATTCTGACTGAGATAACTATAATAATAGTTAACGTATTTCCGTTTTCGATAATATAAATCGACTGTACTATCGCTATATTCAATTATAGATCAACTAATGTTTTTCTTAGTAAAGGTTATCGCTGTTAAAGGTCAATGGATCATTTAATGACTTAGGTAAACAATTAGACCAATATTAATTAATTACCAATTTAATTGAAACAGTTATAATCTTTCATATCATAAAACAACAGACTATTGTTTTTAGTGTTTACCTGAGTCCAAATTCAGTTCCACAAAATATTTCTAACAGCAAATATTGTTCTTCATATAAGTACATATACTCGTATAATTAGTGATTTCTATGTATATGTAGGTAGTCAGTTGGAGCGTCGTTAGCGTTATGGCTAGATCGTCGCACTCTCATACTCCAGGTCGGAGTTCGAAACCAAGCAATGCCAAGTACCAATGAGATTTTAGGTTTTTTCAAAAGACTTACGTACATTTACCGACTGCTCTGACGGTGAAGGAAAACATCATGAGGAAACCTACACACTGAGATAAACAGTGTGTGAAATGGGGAAGGCAATGGCAAACCACCCCATTAAATCTGCCACGAGAGTCGTTCGAAGTGGTTAATCCCTTAGAATGATCACGACCATTTAATTTTTAAGACCAATTGTAACACATGAAAAGCAATAAATGGTATGAGTATGAGTATGACCCTCAGCAATGAGGAACACAACTTAAAAGAAGTAGGTAGTCAAGAACGGAAACATCAGGAAGAGGGGGACTTATAGGAATGTTTTTTTTTCTAACGAACTTCCGTGTTATATTCGCGGTCTAAAAATTATGACAATTAAGAAATATATGTATTTCTACGAGAGGATTTAGCGTAAAATAAGAAGATAATTTGAAGTGAAACCCATCGATATTGGTACCACCCCTGTGACACCAAATGTCTCATCCATATTGTTTACACAACCATTGTCAACCTTGGCAGAGGCAACAATGGCAAAAGTCCTGTCCATATCAATCTGCAAATTCAAAAGAATTTCTGACGTTGTTAAAACAAAAGGCGACCGGATGTACCAGCCAGTGTCCACCAGATGGCGCCGCTTTGTATGCGCCCGCGCACGTCACAAACGGATGCGACGCCGCACCGGTAGATACGTCAAGTATAATTGATTGATAATTATATTATAATGCAGTAATGCACCCGAAGTGTCATAATTCCGGTAAGATGTTAGAGTGGTTCCTTATAAACTAAATAAGTGACTACTTATAAATTAAATTAATTATGCATGGCATATTATTATGTAAATATGTATTATCATCTACATTATCCACCCATATACCGAAGTACTCGAAATTACAGTCAATAACTAGCTACGAGTAGCTAAAGAATCCAACTCTGTCAAACTTAAATCAAATCTCAACCATTTTTAGGGTTTTACAGATTCTTGTTTTAACCTTTGCTCGACTACACAATACAAAGATGGATATGTATTAAATATACAGTCATCAAACAAGTCTCACCTGCACCTGTGTCGCGTCGCCTTGACTCACCGAGTTGTATCATTAACGGCCTCTAATATAACGCTTCCTTATGTGCACATCTATTAATACCTATTACCAACTATTATAAATGTTTTAATTTAAATAGGGTAAACGACTAATTTTTTTTATTGCTTCAATCAACTTACATGGACATCCTGAAGATGGATCTGAAATCCGTTTATCGATATCTCAACTAACATCGGCTATATTAATGTTTAAAGTTAGTTGTGGGGGGATTAGCAAAACAGTCTTAATTATGTAGTCAAGGACTTGCTTGTATGGCGCTACTATGGAGTGACGTCACTCCATAGTAGCGTCATCTCTATCTTCCGTCTGATTTTTGATTGCCTGTAGCTACGAATTTTAATTCTGTTTTCACATTTGACCATTAATTTATGCCTATTTCTTATTTTTTATGAAATACATTTAATATTTGATACTTTTCATGTAAGTAAGTAATATGTTTATTTCACACACAGCAATACCTTATTGTATCCTATTGTGCTGGTAATAGACAAGTTTTTTAATAGAATGAATCAGTTACAAAGATACATTCGTCGGCAAAGCAGCAATACTTGCATTGCTGCAAGTAGGTATGTTCCGGTTTGCCGGTAGCCAGCGTAGTGACACAGAGACTCCTCGAGATCAGCAGCGCATCGAAAACCTCCTAATAATAATACAGTGAAGTGATATGTCTATGGGCACGTTGACCACTTACCATCACGTGGCCCGTTAGCTGGTCTGCTCTCAATAAAAAATATATAATATAAAAATACAAAAAGCTACAAAATGACAAAGAGATTCACAAAGAAACACGCTAGGTATTGAAAAATTCATGCACTGCATTCATTCAAGCATTTACAGATCTTTTAAAAAGTAAAATCGGCAAGAAAAAAGGAGCTTCGAACCCGGATCTCCCGCATGGGGATCCGGCATTCTTGCCACTACACCAGAGGCGTCTGGCATTTTAGACCCTGGCTTTTAGTCTAGGGACACATCAGCAGCCTATTAATGTCCTCACTGGTGGGGCACAGGCCCCCCTTGCTCAAGAGGGTTGTGGGCCATGATCCACCGAGCGGGCCCAGTGCTGATGGTGGAACACGCCTTTGGAATTTTTTTATTTCTTTAGATATGCAGGTTTCCTTACGATGTTTTCCTTCACCGTTAAAGCAGTTGGTAAATGTACATAAGTCTTTGAAAAATTCTAAAAAACTCATTGGTACATGGCATGGTTTCGAAACAGGACCTCGCGCATGGGAGTCCGGCGTCCTAGCCACTAGGCCACCGACGCTATACGTCCGAAATTACGAGACGGAACTTCGGCCCGGTTACGCTCACAATGCTTTTTAAGTATAGGTACGCGACACACTAGACCGGAATTACGTCGCGTTTTGGCGTACAGCTGAACGTCGTCGGTCGGGGGGATGTTCAGCAACAACGCATTCTATGCATTTTGTATATAAAGCATAAACATAAAACCGAGTTTTTTCAATCTCCACCAGAATGATCGATCGTCTTTTAATACCCCTGAGTACCGTTTAACAACAATTAACGGTACAGTCGCCATTGATTACGCATAATGTGCACATTACGTACAATCCGATCCAAATGTCACTAGTGTGACCACCTCTCTCTTTGTCTCGGTCAGGAATCTGTCCGATATTGTACTGATTAATGGTTAGCGGTTTCCCAACATTGCTCTCGATTTTTACTTTCACTTGGATTCAAACTTGGATTGGATACCTTGGGCTGGTTGAGTTGAGAGTTTCTGAAAGGGATTATCTACTTCTTTCGTAAGAGATTAAAATATGGAGACATGATCTAACTTGGAGATTATTATTGTTCTAAGTCGTATTCCTCAGCGTCTGTGGCACAGTGGCTAGGACACCGGACCCTTACGGGAGGTCCGGGTTCGAAACCGTGCAGTGCCATGTACCAATGAGTTTTTCGTATTTTCCTTCACCGTTAGGCGTATCAAAAGTTCAAAACATGGGATTTAAGATACGGGAGGTCCGGGTTCGGAACCTATTTATGTCATATTCTTCTTCTTCTAAGTCGTATCCCTCATTGCTGAGGGTCGTGATCATTCTAAGGAATTAATCACATAGAACGACTCTCGTGGCAGATTTAATGGGGTGGTTTGCCATTGCCTTCCCCATTTCACACACTGGTTATCTCTGTATGCAGGTTCCCTCACGATGTTTTCCTTCCCTGTCAGAGCAGTCGGTAAACGTACGTAAGTCCTTTGAAAAAACCGAAAAACTCATTAGTACATGGCATTGCTTGGTTTCGAACTCGGACCTCCCGCATGGGAGTCCGACGTCCTAACCATAACGCCACCGACGCTCTATATATATATATCACATTACCAATGAGTTTTTTAAGATTCTATTCATTTACCAACTGCTCTAGGAAAACTCATTGGTGCATGATATAGCATAGATTCGAACCCAGACAGCCCGTATTTTAAATCCCATGTCTCGATACGCCTTTCGACAACAACTTTCGTACCACTATGACAAAATAAGTTTACTTCATAAAAAACCTCACCAACCTATTCACTACTTCATAACCAAGTCATATCCTTAAAGAGATCAACCTTGTACAAGGTGGTACAACTACAAGTGCGCGTGACATTTCGCCGAGCTTTATACATTGCGCAGTCGCATTTGGGTCAAGGAGCGCGTCTGGGACCCGTTCGAGGAATTCGAGACTCATCGGCGTTTATTACCAGTGTATTATAAAAATATTGATGTATTAATTGAAATATATGAGCCGACAATGACCTAGAAAGATGATTCATTATTCACTTCAGTTTAATGCTTGTCTTGGTAATTTACTTGGATGCTGATGGTTTATTAATTTTGTATGGAGAACCATAGCTTTTCGATCGCATTTCTCTAAAACTACTGAATGAATTTAAATGTGCTTTAACTAGTTATTAGAACTATATATTTTCTATAAGCCGGTGAAATTATATTTAAATCAATTCAGTAGTTACAGAGTAATTTGCGATTATGTAAGTTGCCAGTGGTAAACACTTTCTGACGTACGGTACGTACTCGTACATTAATTAATAAATAAAAACAGTCTTTAATTCCTACCACTCATACACAATCATTCATAAATTAAGATAAAAAACATGTCATTATTTATTATATATTTTTTCAGTAGTTGCCATCTCTGGCATAGGCCTCCCCCAATTTCCTCCAGTGTTTCCTGCCCCTCACCATTCTCGTCCAGTGTGCTCCCATTTGCTTTGCAAAGGTGTCGTCCCATCGTTTATAGGGTCTTCCTCTTTTCCTTTTCCCTTCTTTTGTGTACCACCTTGTGTTAATTAATAATAGGAAATAAAATGAAATAGGTACCATAACAAAGATGATTAAAGTGAGCATAAAACACTAATGAAAGATACTAATGAACGACTACATACTTTAATGTCTGTCATATTAATAACGAAGTTCAAAGTCACACTCAATTAAACAAGCGTTAATTTGGTGAAACAGCAGCTACTGCGAATTAAGCCACATTTTATGGTCAAAACGTCCTCAGTAATGGGTAATTACTACATCATTCATGTTGGTACTTATTAATACCTAGCAAAAAAACAATTAACAGTACTTAGATACCTTAGTTGTATGCTTATGCATGGCTATCTTATCTTACGATAGGGGGCCGGGAATAACCAGCGGCACTTCGACCCTTGAGGAGCTTTTGTGCCTACCCCATTTTACACACCGGTCATCTCAGAGTGCAGGTTTCCTCACGATGTTTTCCTTCACCGTTAGAGCAGTCGGTAAATGACGAAAAACTCATTGGTACATGGCACTGCACGGTTTCGAACCCAGTTAGCCGCACATGCTCTTATACAATGTTGTTAGACACTACATACAACACAGAAGGAATTTATGAATAACGCAGAATTCCAAGCCTATGTTTTTCTTTTAATAGGTACTAATAAAGCCCTTTGTAACATGTAACACCTCGCACGTGTGTTATCCGATAGTTTTTCTTACTCTCCAAAGTTACAAAACATAGATGTAGGTACCTACAATTATATGTAGAGCTCGTAGAATACAAGAGTAGAGACGCTAATGTTTAGTCAGTGGAATAGAGTGCGTCCTCGACACAGTTTCTAACTCAACCGAACACATAAATAACCACATCTGCTCGAAGGTGAAAGTTCTCTACAACAGGCCCTGAACAGGGTATCTGCAGAATTAACAAGCCTAGCTATTACCTATCTTGTTTTCTCTGGATCTTTAATAGAAATAATCCCAGTGAGTCAGTTGTCTTGTCAAATACAAATAGGGCATTGAAGTATTCTGAGTTTTAGGGTATGGCTTGGCTCTTATAATAAACGCTATTTAATTCTAAGTTTCTCAAGTCAATAATTATGATTCTTTCATTGATAAACCTCGTCCGCACATTTCTATTGGCATTTTGCAACTCAATAGGTAGGTACAAGTATTTACCCACTGCATTTATTCAAACATGCTACAATACTAGTCTGATTCTATGATTCAAACATTATCTAGAAACAATAATTGTTTCATTGTTGGTATAATTATAAATAAATGAATAAAAAATTCTTTATTCTCAGGTTATACACCCATAGTACCTACAAGTTTTGTAAAAAGACAAGTAAAAGTAGAATATAACATAAATTTAAAATAAAATTCAAAATAAACAGAAAATTAAATTAAAAGTAGAAGGGAATTAAAAAAAAGGGAATGTTTTAAAACAATACAATAAAATATGATGAAATTAGTGGAAAATCCACTGTATCATCGACGCGGCTTGGTTCCACCTTCATATTCCCTTGAACACGATGAATTTGAAGTGAAATATGTAAGAAAACTGTTTCCACTTACCAAATCATTAATCCTTGCGTGAAGGCACTTCATTTATCGCACAATATCCTCGAAAATCTTTGGTTTTCAGTAGTTTTTTTTTTGTCTTCTTTGCCGGCTCTGGGCACACGCTAGTCGAGGGTGCGTTTTGGCCGAATGGAAAATATGATTTGGCACGTTCCTAAAGCTCTTAAATATTTCATTTCAAAAACATTATGCTCAACCAAAATACAACATTAAACATAATAAAAGTGAGTTTTCTACTTTTTATTCGCAGTCTGGTGCATCTTCAGCCAGTGTCCATAGAACCTATTGTACATTTGTCGCTAAATATCACCAACTCAGCAATGTCATCGATTCGTTTCGACAGAGTTTGCTGAAAGCCCTCTTCTCAAGACCACCATCCATTTATAACAGCTTATTATCAAATGGTACGTCTACCTGTCTGCCAAATATACTACACCTTTTATTCGATATTCTCTCGAGTTTTCTTTTCAGACCACTCCACTGCAATGTGCCTATTCAAACAGGCCCAAAAATTGACAACAATGTCCACAACAGTGATGCACGCAAAGCAAGCGAGTCGTGAGGTCGTCTCGGACGCCATATCGGAACGGGGTCACGGCGACGTCGTCGGCGCCGGCGACGCCCGCGTGTGCGATGAATTAGTTTGGGCACATCTGCATGAGGAAACTCAACAAGTGATCAAATACCTAAGTATATTTAGTTAGCGTAAGAAATGTAAGGTACCTATCCGTCTGCTAGTAGATATCTAGTACATATAGATCGATGGGTACCGAAGTTCAGGGTTTTTAGTAACCTATCGAGATCATCAAAGACGGAGCATACGCCATGGCTAACTTTTTGGAGATAACCAGTTGAGAGATTATTACGCAATGTTTATAAAAAACTTAGTACCCGCTTCCTCTTTAAACAGGTAACTATACCGACGCAATTCTTTTACTATACGATTAAGCACTTACTTGTACCTAATTTATATTCGCATTCGCTCCTGTATCTCCAGCATTCCCTGTCCACATGTTACGTATTATTATCCCATTCAAACCTCAATATACATTCTGTGTGTATTCCATGTAACCTATATGCATGTTTATACGAGCAAATACCGCAATATTAGCGTCTCTAACCTGTGTCAGAGGTTCAAATTGCGCGGTGACAAAAAAGGTAGCTAAGAAATTGGGAAGAATAATTTAAAAAATACTAATTAGGTAGGAAGGTACTAAAGCAAATTAGGCGCTGAAGACGTCGAGTTGCGGAAACCAGCCCGTTCTTACGTTACATTACAAGGTACTAAAGCAATAACCAATCCTCTCAGTGTAAGTAAAGTAAAATACACTATAACTATTTCTGATAGGTTTACATACCTAAGTCTTAGGATGGGTCATACATACTTATATGACACCTACTTAATACAAGGAAAGAAAATAATAAAACAGTAGGTATTTAATCAGCGGCGTAACCAGAACGAGAACAACGTAACTTTGTTGCGGTTCTGGGAAGCCACGGCGACATCAAAACAACGCAATACTTTGTGCAACTAAACATAATTAAAGGATTGTCAGAAATCTGATATCAAACTTATAGGTAAGTAGGTACATTAGAAGTACCCACTAGCCCCGGAGATACGATTTGGATTCAGTGGGATCCGTAACTCGATCAGTATTCGATCTTGATATTTTTTTAATACTTTCCGATTTCAGTAACCGAACCCGAATTGGAACCTAAATGTAAAGTGGAACTGACGCTTTGCGAAATTCACTTAATATTATGTTAAATTATTTACCCCAATCTTAGATAGAACCTATCCCAGACGCGGTCCCGGGGTTCGAAGTCTGCACTCTAAATCTCCCTTCTAATCTACGACACGACTCTAGACCACCAGTCACCACAAACACACTAAAAGAACCTGCGAGAAAGAGGCAACACTTACCACAGAGATTGTACCGAAAGTAGACGCACTATCGTATATGCCAATAAACAAAATCAAGGCAACAGGCTGAGGCAGTCCCCTTTTTCCGGTGCTGCACACCACCTTCATCAACCTTAATTACTTTTGCTTATTTATTTTTGTATTATATTTGTTTAATATTATTTTTGTCTTCTGTACCTGTTTGTATGTGTGCATCGGAAATAAATAATCTTTCTTCCTTTCCAATTTGTCCATATAATTGATATCGTCAGAACAGAAGTAAAATATTTTCTATATCTTCATTCATTTCATTATTGATCAAGAGATCTTACAACCTTGCACCAAAAATAGCGATTATCGCACAAACATTTCCAACAGATAGCCGCAGGTTCATGGGGTTATCTGTTATCTGCCATGCCGCCTGCAACCGACATCCACGATTCATTAGTGAGCAGCATTCCTCATTACGGAGCTTTTTGAATAGGGTATTTGACAAGTATCATATATTAAATACATTTCATAAAAATAAGAAAATATACACAAATTGATGGTCAAATGTGAAATAAGAATTAAAATCGATTGAAAAATAAAATAGCCACAGGCAATCAAAATTCAGACGGTAGAAAGATACGGCAATAGATAATTGTGACGTCACTGTTATGTAGCGCTATACAAGCTGGTCCTTGGCTACATAATAAGGACTGTTTTGCTAGAAAGGGACAAAACACCCCCCACTACTAACTTTAACCATTAATATCGCTGATTTTAGTTAAGATATCGATAAACGGATTTCAGATCCATCTTCAGGATGTCCATGTAAGTTGATTGATGCAATTAAATAAAGTCAAATACTCTATTGTTATTGAGGTGATCGTATAGTCTTTAAATATTTAAGTAATTGTTTTACTTATGTTTTGAGCTAATTCTGAACGATTTGATGAGAATGAGGGTTTAAGAAAGGACCTTGTCACATACATTGCAGATGCTTGCGAGTCTGATTTAAAAAGTGGTCAATAGTTATAGCTAGTGAAGGATTGTACTTATGCCTAGTAAGTATATAAGTACAGATGGATTTGATTCGTAACTAATATTGTTAATTTATTATGTAATGTTCGAAGTGAATACAAAATTCTGCTCTGCTGCAATTTGACATTTTATGAACCTATGCGTTCTCGATTTCATGTAGAAAGAAAAGCTTTGGTAAAATTATTTTGCCAAGAAAAAAATATGTGCGTAACGTGAATCTTTCTAATTGGGTTGGTTGCGACTGGTCAAAGGTGCTTTTCGTCAAAATAGAATTTTTGGCAGAGGTGCTGCGTGCAGCTGCGTTGCGACATTTTTTCTTCCCAGGTAGAGTCATGGATCTCTTTACGGCTGCTTATTGCATATTAAAACTTGTCATAATTATTACATCTTTTAAAAGCCATATCTCACGCGAAGCTCTTCAGACGCTCTCAACAAAACGATGAGAAACCTTTCGACAAGTATTGATAAATCGATGCCATGATCAATAAAAACGCATATGACCACAGCTGCGCCCGCGCAGCCGAGATCATTACTTATCTCCACCATTAGCCGCATAAAGAACCACTTGTTGGCGGAATCAACTCGTACCCATACTAAATGACAACTGTAGCATGGAAAAATAAAAAGCGTAACCATAGAAACCATGATATACAGTCTGTATCCAAATTAGTAGTGTCAGATCAACCCGTGTCGGTAACTGGAAAAAGTAAGATAGCTATAGGCAACTTTGAATATCGTACAAAAATTTTCTCGCCATACAAAAAGTAATGATGATAACCCACGATTAAGAACGACAAAATAATTTATCCATTTCATTGATGATTAATTTCCATTTCGGAAATTTCCAAAAATATGGACAGCAATCCGGGGGAATTTCTTTTTGGCCCTTGTCAAAAAATGTAGAGCCAAAAGGTGTTTAGTGATGGAAACTAAATCAATTCAATTTATCAAAAACAAAATCGTAGGTAAGTATTTCATTTCACCCTGTATATCCCAACTCAAGTCAGCTCTGTAAAGCGAAACGTCAATAAATCAAGCGGATCGCATAGAACATGCCACCCTATACAACAGAAATAGCCCTTCACGACTAAATTAAGTAAAAAAGGGAGGAAAAAAGTAAAAAAGGGCGCGCGGCGGTCTGCGCTCGCGCATGTGTGACGCATGTGACGCGCGGACTGTTTCCGGTTCCAAATTCAACATTTTTGCGTCCTATTGTCTATTTGGGGTCGATGGGGTGTTTGGTGTCATAGATAATAAATGTGTTCGAAATGTAAAGATAACAAATACATGATGGTGGAATGGTGGTTAATTTAATGTGCAGTGCACAAGTCAGTGGTTCATGGCGCTCCATTCACTCTGCCTACCCCGCAAGAGGCATAGGTAGCATGAAGATATATAAACAAGTCAGGATTATAGGTGGAATTCTGCGAACTACTAATAGTATAATTTGGTCTCAGGTAGAGTTCATAACTAAACATTTCTAATAGACTGATATAGAAAAAGATATATAGTTTAGGTAGTTATGGCTGTAAATAAATCCAAAATACTTTACAATTATATTATGAAACACAGATACGGGATAATTAGGTACTAATTATAATTCTACAGTATAGGTGAATAATAATTATAAATAAGATTAAATACACGGTCAAGCACGAGTCGTGCCTTACGCCCTCTAGGGTTCTTATAGGTTTTGTAAGAGGGGGAGGTGAATCCCGCACTGAATCTTACTAATACAAACACATTCATACATTACAACACGCTGTGCTTTCTTCGTCCGTGCAGTCACTGAGGGGCCAGCTGAAAATCAGCACTGTGGCTTGCCTCAGCATTATGCTGAGCTGGTGTACCCTTTTTGGCAATAAACTGTATTTTACTTTACTATCATTTACTTTTGGCACTGTACCACACCAGATGTTCTGTGCTGCATGTATTAAACTTTGTATACTTCTGTATTGTGTTCTATATTCTAGTGTTTACAGCGCTAAATAACGGTTTACGGCTTAGACATTTATTTCACTAAAAAAGGATATAATCCAGTTTGCTTAGGGAAATACAGGATAAACTTATTGTAATTAACAGTGTGTACGGTAACATAAGGCTTATAAATTAAATTACTAGTGTATAATATGATCTAATTGAAGAGCTGTAATTTTTCTTAGCTGCGGTTAACCACAAGACGAATAACACACAAAATAGGTATAATTAGGATTCAATTAAGTATCGACTTGCAGATGCCATTTGGTTTGGTGATAGATATTGCAATTACTATCAATTATTTAAACTCTGTAAATTGGCTCAAAAGGTGGTGCTTTAATTTAGTTTTGAATGAAAGGAAGGACTTTACTTCTTTGATACAATTTGGCAATTTGTTATACAGCTGAGCACCCTCATACATTATATTTTTCTTTCCATAATTTGCCCGTGGTGTTTGTAAATGAATATCGCTACCTCGCCTCAATGCACGTTTCCGAATCTGTGATTTTTTTGTATATTTGGGTATGGATTTTTTGTTCAGAATTTTCCGTACTAGTATACATGTATTATATTTGTATATTTGGGATAGAGTCATCAGTCGGGTTTCCTTGTACACAGTATTTGTTGGGGTGAGATAGTCGTAATGAAAAAGAAGTTTAATTATTTTGTTTTGTGCTGTTTGTAGTGTTTTTAAGTTTGATATGGCAGCACAACCCCATATCTCGATTAGGTAGTCTATGTGAGGTTTTACTAGGGAATTGTATATGATATACCGAACGGATTTGGGGAAGCAACGCACAGTGCCGCGTAAAACCGCCATGAGTAATGATAATTTGGAACGAACTTTCTCTATATGGGTTTTACGCGGGACAGGCTTAGCCTAGTGTGGGGTCCAAAGGTAACTTTGTGTATCATCATGTTATATTTTGGTTAAATAAATAATTTTGAATTTTGAATTTTTTTTTTTAAAAAACTCAAACGACAATCCAAAATAAGACCAAAATGTTTTTCGGAATTCACCTTAGTTAGCGGTTCGTTATTGTCAGTCAGGGGTTGGAAATTGGATATTTTCTTATTTTTTGCGCTGAAAATCATATAATTTGTCTTAGCTACATTTATGGTTAATAAGTTGTATTGAAACCATTTATAGAGTGTTCAGATCATCTTGAGCCTGATTAACTGCAAAAGTGATTTCATTGCCAAAGTAAAACAAGCTTGTGTCATCAGCATATGAAATGTCACCTTTCAGACCTATCTCCTTTATGCTATTTATGTATATTAGGAACAGTAATGGTCCAAGAATGGATCCTTGAGGAATTCCGTAAGTTATTAATTCAGGTTTGCTTTGAATGTCGCCAATTTTTACCACCTGATATCTGTTTGTCAGATAGGATTGCAACATTTGGTGGGCAGTCCCCTTGATTCCAATTGTGTGCAGCTTTTGAAGAAGTAATTTGTGGCTAATAGTATCAAATGCTTTTTTTAAGTCAATAAAAACTCCAAGGGCTATTTGTTTTTGATCAATTTAGTTTTTTATGTTTGTTACTAGGTCTATGCAAGCAGAGAGAGTATTGAAATAAACGTTTCCAATTTCAATTTTTAATACCAAAAAATGCTAATATATGCGTAACCTGACCCACAAGTTTTTTACGTTGTTTTATGAGAAACCCTGTAGGTACCAAACAGCTTTGATTTGTGTAATCCGACAACACTATAGACATACTTGCCAATTCTTGTACAGACTACATTGACAGCCGATTCCCTGATGTAATGTTATTAATCATGTGAGGAATCTCTTGATTTGACGAACTTAAGTGTGCTCCCGAAGCACCAAAGTGTAATAATAAAGAACTGAAACTAAAACTCCTTTATTTAAGTAAATTTCATTTTAAAATTGTATGCTGTATTTCTAAAAATGGACAAATAAAAAAATTATTATTACCATAAATTCCTATCAACGTATATCACACGAATACCTTGAGACTACCTTGGTATAGTAGAGGTTACTTTATCGCAGTATGACATCATCTCCCAAGAAGTTCGCAGTTCGCTTCGACAGCTAGTGAAGTTTTTAGCAAGTTTGCAACAGACGTGAGCTTGTTTAGATCAGGTTAGCACTGTCTGAGGGATGGGTTAAACGGTCTGATGATCTTGACCTTCCCTATTCTAAGACTTCCTGATTGTTAGAACCTTTTTAAGGCCAGGGGGCCTGGTGGACCGAGTCAGGAAAATTGTGGAGAGTACCTTTTTACTCGTGAGTCTTATGTATAGAAATTGAGTCATGCTAGTCCAATACGCTGTAAAATTGTTTACCGGGCAAATTAGTAATAACATTTTTAAATTTTTATTAAAGCGGAATTTAATAGAGACGACTTACATTGCAAAATATCGATCGCTCTATATATTTTGGTATAAAATGAAATAAAAATAAAGTCATTTTTCATCGGAAAAATGTATTTACAAATCACAAACTTACGTAAAAAAGAACTTTGTAAAGTTTCCGCAAAGTTGCAGAATTTTCCTATCAGAGTAAGACAATTGCCATATAAGTATTGAATTTAAAAAAGTAACTTACATTTTCCGATCTCCATCGATATGAGCTTGAACAGTGAATCCAAACATGGAATCAGGATTACCCCTATATACGACCCTGGAGGGGATGTCCACATTGAACCCGAGGGCTCCAACGCACGAGCACAAAATCACACTCAACAAGAACGCCATCGTCAATACTGTCACACTTCACAGAAAAAAATATATTTTCAAAACACAATTTTTAAATTACATAATTCGTCCTCATGATTCGTTCGACGAGTTCGATGTCGTGATTCGGAACGCAGCGGAAAGCACGTGCGTACGGCGCGACGGACAACGCTGTACTGAGTATGAGTAAAGCCAGGGGTCTCAGCAAGGCCGCGGTGAGGTAATGTCGTAGAAAATAGTCAGAAAACACGAGCAGCTAGTTTTCTCGCGTTTTTCTTGGTAACATGACCATTCTTTTGAATGGAGACGTTATTTCTGGCCGTGCGTATGAGTTGTGAAGACGCTGACATAGTTCGAAGTTTATTGTGCGACCTAGTTACTCTAAAACAGAGTTCTTATTTAAACAAATGTACATATAAATAATCTACATATGTACATATAAATGATCTCTGCTGGATCGAATCCGAAATGAGGAGATCCGGCATAGAACAAAAGTTAACGACATAGCTCATAAGATTAGCAAGCTGAAGTGGCAGTGGGCCGGTCACATCTGTCGCAGAACCGACAACCGCTGGGGGACGAGTTCTGGAGTGGAGACCGCGTTTGGGCAAACGTAGTGTGGGACACCTCCCTGCTAGATGGAGAGACGATCTGCGCAAGGTGGCTGGCAGCGACTAGATGAGAAGAGCCGAAGATCGGGCTCAATGGCGCGCCCTGGGACAGGCCTATGTCCAGCAGTGGACTAGAATAGGCTGCTGATGATGACATATAAATAAATATAAGTCATTAATTTCTACATTTGAAGGACACGGAAAGAGTCGGCGAGAAAATGACTTGATGTCAATCAAAATAAAAATAACGTACGCGGGTGCAAACACGATTTAAATAATACCAAGTAATAAAAATACAACAAAAAGTCATGTTTGTTAATGACTTATATTTATTTATATGTCATCATCAGCAGCCTATGCGTACGTTATTTTACAAAAACTCCATCACCCAAAGGTTGCCTGGTAGAAATAGCTTAAAGGCCGCCAATTGTAATTGTATTTTGTATCTTTTCTTCTGTTCTGTGTTTTTATCCTGTGTGCAATAGAGAATATTTGAATATTTGTATTTGACTTTATTTTATTTTTATTTTATTTATTTACTTAAATTTACAGCTTTTTTTTGACCTTATAAAAATAATAAAAAATTACTATAACATTTGCCAATTATAAATTGTAACTATTATGAATGAGAGAAATGCGTCGCATAATGTTTACGTGTGTGTGTGTGTGTGTGTGAGAGAGAGAGAGAGAGAGAGAGAGAGAGAGAGTGAGTGAGTGAGTAAGTGAGTGAGTGTGTGAGTGTGTGTGTGAGTGTGTGTGTGTGTGTGTGTGTGTGTGTGTGTGTGTGTGTGTGTGTGTGTGTGAGAGAGAGAGAGAGAGAGAGTGTGCGCGATGTACGAGTGGCAAGTTGTGTGTCTAGTGTGAGGGAGAGGTGCGTGGAGGTGAGAGAGCTTTTCGAGATAAGAGTCCTGTAAGTCATTATTTCGAGATAACGTGAATTTAATGTTTATAGTCTAATATTTTTATTGTCTGTATACATTTTGAAATCACTTATACGGTCACGAACCTTAATTTAGGACCCACTTTGGAACATTGAACGACTTTGTCATAATCAATACTAGATTAACCTAGCGTTAGATCTCGTTTGATTGACGTCTTTTTTATATTGTGACAAAGTTGTTCTATGTTTCAAAGCGGGTCCCATATGAAAGTACGTGACTGTACCTTAGTAACTAATTTATATTCTGGGTTGTTTATTACAGTAACTAAAAATACTAAGGAATATAGCATGGAAGTTACACACGTATAGATCTTTGGTCTCCCTATTTTACCGCGGCGCTCTATCAAAAGTCGTTATTAAAAGTTCTTATTGAAATAAAAGGTTTTCTAGTTACTAAAGATTACATAATGTAGATCAATCTGTATTTTAATTGTAAGTTTGTATTATGTAGTATACCATTTACTTAATAAGTACATTGTTTACAGTTTGATATAGACGCTTATTTAGTCTGACAAACAACATCTAATTTAGATAGGTTCAATTTAGGCTCATGAATACTGAATTGTGAACATAACTTTAAGTAAACTGTCGAGGAGAAATGGACGGAAAGATGGAACATCTCGGCGGTCCCTAATCGACACTTGATCCAGAACCCAAACAGCATAGTGAACGGTTTTCACCTGCCCAGAACACTATGGTCGTAACTGAACCGCCTGAGGGTCGGACAGGGACGATGTGGTGAACTCATGCACAAATGGGGCTTTAGAGCTGACCCCGCGTGCTCGTGTGGGGCCGTGCAAACAATGAGCCACCTAACGGAGGACTGCGAAATATGGGCCATACCAGGAGGAATCGACAGATTACACTTGCTGGACGACGTAGCCATAGCATGGCTGAAGAATATTTTGCCTTTGTAAAATAATGGTGTGATTGTGTGATGCTGACGACCGAACGATAAATAAATAAATAAGTAAAGCCTAAAATTTTTTTTATCAAATAATACAATCATTAACACAATGTTTATCGTTTGCAACCGTTTAATTAAAACATATCTGAATAAACAGGTATTTAATACTCATATCTAAAATAGCAGGAGTCGTATAAAACATTCACTTATTTCTTAAATAATAAAATGAAATAGGAATACTGGAGTTTGAATCCTTTTCACAGCATTTTGATAAGTTGACCCTGACCAGAAACTAGAAAACCCTCGCCATAATGCGGAATTAAATGGTACTTTCTTTTCATAGTGAAGCCAATAACATAGATTATAAAACTACTTGTGATCACTCATCTAGCCGGTGCACCACTCGCTTGCCGCGCGTGCGTGCGTGTATGCCGTTCCCGAATAGGTTTATTTAGCCACGAAAAGAGATGCCTTCGCGACGCTACTTAAATCGTCTGCAATAGACGCAACAGGACTATGATGATGATGTTAACAGGGTTTTATAGTTTCTGGTTACAGTATATAAAAGTTTAATGGTACCTATCGATTCTGAGGTGTCACTCGCTAAATTAAATCAAAACGTCTCCTTCACTCTTACACAATAAAGAATATGAGGGAGCGTGACAGATTCATTTAGGTATAGATTCAGCGACAGAATCCACCATTGTAATACAAACATTTTAAAATATCTTGAACGACATAACGATGCCTCCTTAAATATGTAGTGAGAAGTATAGACATTGTAAAAATAGTATCTTATCTTATGATATGATAGGGGGCCGGGAATAACCCCAGCGGCACTTCGACCCTTGAGGATCTTTTGTGCCTACCCCATATTACACACGGGTCATCTTAGTGTGCAGGTTTCCTCACGATGTTTTCCTTCACCGTCAGAGCAGTCGGTAAATGTACGTTAAGTCTTCCATAAATACCAAAAACTCATGGTACTGCTCGGTTACGAATCCGGACCTCCCGCATGGGGGTCCGGTGTACTAGCCACTGTGCCACCGACGCTCTAATAGTAAAGAAGTGGTATGACTCTGTGCAATCAGTCTGGGGTATCACCCTTACACCTATTTCTGCCGCAAAGCTCCAATGCTTAGGTACATTGTAAGACTTCGGTTTCGGCAAAGTCAGCAGCGCGCATCGAAAACCCTCTTAAGCAGTATAGTGAGGTGAAACACATTCATACAACACAACACGTACACTGTTGCTTTCTTCGTCCGTGCAGTCACTGAGGGGCCAGCTGAAAATCAGCGCTGTGGCTTGCCTCAGCATTATGCTGAGCTGGTGTACCCTTTTTGGCACTGTACCGCACCGGATGTTTTGTGCTGCATGTATTAATCTTTGTATACTTCTGTATTGTGTTCTATATTCTGGTGTTCACAGTGCTAAATAAAAGTTTTCAATTTCAAAAGTCGGTGACCATTTACCATAAGATGAATCCAGGCCCGTTTACTCGTCTGCTGTTCTTATACAACTAAGAAATACAGGATTGCGATTTATTCGAACATTAGTACGAGTTATTTTTAAAACAATAACAAAGTTCCTGCTCGTACCATGCTAGTATTTAAGAAGCTTACTATTTAGTAAGATAAAAAGCTCTTTTGGTTTTTTTTTATAAATGGTGCAGATCCGAAAGTGATAATAATGGTCAAAGAGTCACCAGCAGCATAAGAACTTGTTACAATCTCCAGACATGACTGAAAAGTGTCAAAATTTCCGAAGTGCGCGTTTTCCATGATCGTTGAAAATGAAAGGTATTGTATTATTTATATTTACCGAAATATGTGTGAGATAGAATTACCAAAAAAAAATAAGAAAAACGGGATCTTGTTAATTTTGTATGGATTTCTTTTTTATTAAATTCAACTTATTGAAAAAAACAAACGCTGCAACGATTTTGAAATGGAATCGGTTGGAACCCATAGAAATCTAGAAAAGCACAAAAATCTAGAGACAGAAAAGTTATTCGGTAATAGACCCTGATCCATCACTTTGATTCTGACACCACATCTTTCGTTAAAGACCAGAAAAAAATCCTACAAAATTTCATATAAATATAAATTGAGATTTCGGTCTTTTACCAGTCTTATTATTATTAATTAAACACTAAAACAAGATCACAATAAAAATGATTAACAACCGTCGCAGGAGTTTTAAAATGATGTAAATCATTTCACGTTAACATTGTATTGAGTACAAAAATCGAGCATTAACCCGTTATACCATTATGCTAATAAAACTATAGTTCATTTAATACAGTACACAGGATGTTACAGAACACCTATATTTGCATTGACGACTTGCAGGAAGACTTGATAACAACCATAAAGAAGTGACTGAAATTAATTGTAGCAAAGCAGAATGATTTTAAAAATCGATATTTTTAAAACGGTAGATCCTGATGTGAAGGATCGCCTGGGGTGGTACCACCCTCTTATCTATTTCTGCCGTGAAGCAGAGCATTTCTGTGTTTCGGTTTGAAGGGTAAGAGAGCCAGCGTAATTTCCGGCACATGAGGCAATCCATCAGTGTCCTCAAGGTTAGCAGCGCATCTAAATCCCTCTAATATTAATACAGTGAGGTGAGATGTCTATGGGCGACGGTGACCACTTAACATCAGGTGGTTTGCTCGTCTGCTTTCCTTGTTTAAATGTTTTTTTAATCTATCCGCCGAGCAGATGCTCGGGTTGGCGGATAATGTCCAAGTTTTACAGAAACCCCTCATCGAGCGCTTTCGTTTGATACTAGAACCACACTCGCGACACTCCATACAATGCAGCGATTCCAATCACCTATTACAGGCACAACTACGCATTCGGTAGATCGCTGGAACGTGAGTTCAACCTACCTACAACCTTGGGATCTTCAAGGCCAAAGTGGATAGGCATTTACTGGACCCGCATGCTCCATCGTCGACCTCATCGTCGCTTACCATCAGGCGAGATAGAGGTCGAATGCGGGTTAAGTTGTAAATAATTTTTTTTAAAAGAGTGAGATAAATACGCTAACCGGAACAGCGCGCTACTGATCGCGTTCACTAACTGCGGAGGAATTTAATCAGGTGGGGATTGTGTCGCTTCTGTACGGTAGTACTATTTAATATTCTGTGCTAGAACGGAGGTGGTAAACAATAATTTGGAATAAACGGCATGGGATGAAGGACTATAACATATTGTGGTACCGCAAATATGTAAAGTGAAGTCGTCCTGCTCAATACACGTGTTCTGTCAAAGCCTGTATTTATATTAATAACAATTTGGCTCTAGACTGGAAAAGTTCTTATATTTGAAATACAATTGATATAAAACTTAAAATCTATCTAGCCTCTTATGGTCTTTCCTAATGTTCCCGCTAAGAGGTCCCACTGGTGGAATCACGAGGAACTATGTGATCACACTAATTTGTTCCGGCACAAAATGTCTACCGTTCGCAGAACGTCCATTCTCAGAATATTCCTTACGCATGTAACACACGTTTGGAAATAACTGTTAGTGTTATGAAATATGTAAATAAACAAATAAATAACTAATAAATGTCTCTTTCACAAAATCTTCTTTTCGCAGAATGTCTCCTTCGAAAAAGTCCCCGCAGAATGGCCCCTTTTCAAAATGTTCACCACATTTTATCCTTTCGACGCAGAACGCCAAAAACGCGGGATTAGTGCATTGTGTGATCAGTACATTATGACATTCGTACCAACCAGACCGCAAGTTTCCCAACGGCGAGCATGTATAAGACGACGAATGGCTATGGATGAGGCGAAAGAGGTGTGTCAGAATATGTATGTATCTAGATTTAATTATTAACTATAGACGTGCGGATGTCGGTCTCTCCCTCTTCCAAATGTCTATGCCCTACACGGTCCATGTATCTGTTACTTCATCTACTATGTACATGTACGGTATAACATGTGGAATTGCAATTACGCAGAACGCCAAATATTTCGATTTTGGCGTTTTGCGTTTTTGGCGTTCTGCGTTTTTGGCATTCTGCGTAAGTAAAGTTTTAATTACGCAGAACGCCAATTATTTCGTTTTTGGCGTTTTGCGTTTTTGGCGTTCTGCGTCGAAAGGCATTTTATTACTGTTCAAAACCCTTACAGTAGTAAAAGTAAAAAAAAGCTATACACTCAGTTTGTGGTGCCGATTCTGGTTTATCACTCGCAATATTTAATCATCGCTAAAGAAAACATTACACTTGTATTTAAGAGTGAGAATTATTTCATTTAGTTTTTTTTTTACATTTGATTTAGTCGCCACTAGTCGTCAGCCAGAATTGACACCTGATTTAAGAAACAAAAAACTACATAAAGACACTTTTTGAGTAATTTTTAACAATTTAGCGAAAGAGAAGTACTGCGAAAGAGTCTCTCTGCGAAAAGGGACATTCTGCGAAAAGGGGACATTCTGCGAAAAGGGGACATTCTGCGAAAAGGGGACATTCTGCGAAAAGGTGACATTCTGCGAAAAGAGACATTCGCGAAGACACATTCTGCGAAAGAGACATCTTGATTATCAAATCAACTGAGCCCTTAGTGGGACAAAGCGGAACACACTTAGCTATTAAATAAAATGTCTTTCTATTCTAGATCACTCTCCGTCACGTTGCAGTCTATAAAAGCTCCGTTTGTTCCCCTTGGGTTATGATTTGGAGAATTTGAAGACTCCGGGCGTGCTCTTCTTTTGCGGTTTGTTTTCCGCTACCTAAAAATGAAACATTAGTTATATTCCATGTCCCCAAACTGGAATGGAAGCTTGAGAATGACACGAGAAGGCCAGGTCGCCCGAGACAGCTATAAGCGTTCTGTATTGTAGGAGGTTCGGACGTTAGGAAAGACCTGGGATGTATTCTCGACCTGGCGCAAGCCAGAGAAGCAAGGAGACATCTTTTACAAGCCCCAAATTCCTCAGCGGAGTAACGAGAAGGAGAGAGTATTTTCTTGACATATTTTGACATTATTTTACCCTATATAACTGCTTAATACGCTTCAACATATTTTATTTAAATTCCAGGTCACGTTATCTCAGATTGTGGGTAAAGGCTTTCGAATCGAAATTGCAATGCAACCGCTGCATTTATGAAATATAAGCCACCTTTTCCTTCACCGTCAGAACAGTCGGTAAATGTACACTTACCGTACGTAAGTCTTTCGAAAAAACCCGAAAAGTTCATTGGTACATGACATTACATGATTTAGAATTTCTCCCGTCCTAGCCACAACCACAACCCCACCGATGCTCAATATAGGTACTTATTTAAAACTAAACCTGATTGTTTGAGCTGATATAATCCACTCACGGTTCGCTCTCCGAGCAGCAGGCGAGCCTTGTCCTCCTCGTGCGGCTCGGGCGCGGCCGCCGCGCGTCTGTGCAGCTGCAGCTTCTGGCGGATGGTTTGTGAGAGGATCTCCCTGTCGACAACAACTTTGTTTGTAGGTACCACCAGCGACATATTACACCGCAGAAATGTAATAGACGCACGCGAGTGGCGCCGCAAAATGTGTACTCAGGTGGGCGGGGCTTAAAACGGAGTGCGAGCGGCGAGTCAGGCGCGCCTCGCGTTTGACTTCGAATTTTGAAATCGATCTGTGCATCATACGATCCTATGTAAGAGTTAAGTAGACGGATATGCGCCTTTGTGACATAGCCGTAAGATCTATTTCTATGGGCCGATATAGCGTCTTCCGCATGCAAAAGTAGTAATCGATATTTTAATACATCTCGTTCACTCATATGGACATGGACATATTGTGTGAGCGTAACAACACATTTTGTGGCCGAAATTGAAATATTGTTCAAATTATTATTTTTCATTGAGAATTTTTTTCATCCGACCCTCTATAACAGTTCCTCATCTCCTGAAGTCATACTTGGTGGCCAGCAGCAAATCCAGCCAGGTCCAGGTCACGTTGTGGTACTACTCCAGGGTCGGCAGCACCAGCGAGAGATCCCACAAGTCTTCCAGGTCCTATAACAGTTCTCAACAGTACAGATCCTCACCTCCTGGTATCAGACTTGGTGGCTAGCAGCAGGTCCAGCCAGGTCCACGTCACGTTGTGGTACTCCAGGGTCGGCAGCACCAGTGGCAGGTCCCGGACGTCTTCCAGGTTCTTCTCTTTACTGCCCTTGTAGGACACGCGGACCGGCACCTCCGGGATCTTGATGTAGATGAACAGTTTGTTCTTTTCCGCGCGCTCCTGTTGGTGTAAAGTTTTGTAAAAGAGAGATAACAAGGTTTTGAAAGTGACCCTATGTATTACTCGCTAGAGAAGTTAAGAAGCTATGGAAACTGCATCTGCCAGTTAGTGAAAGTGTCTCCGTACATTCAGTCGGACATTGAAATGTCAAACGTGTGGACATTGAAATGTCAAACGTATGGACATTGAAATGTCAAACGTATGGACATTGAAATGTCAAACGTATGGACATTGAAATGTCAAACGTATGGACATTGAAATGTCAAACGTATGGACATTGAAATGTCAAACGTATGGACATTGAAATGTCAAACGTATTGACATTGAAATGTCAAACGTATGGACATTGAAATGTCAAACGTATTGACATTTGTCAAAATTATAAGTTCAACTTCATTTTAGTTCAACTTATTCTTATTTATATCAATAACAATATACATATTGTGTTTGAAAGTACATCAATATTATATAAATATACAAATATAAGATTACTAAAAAGAAACAAATAAAAAATTAGAAAAATAATAATCATGTGTGCAAAATTTAATGTTTAATGTTTATGCGGGCGCTACAGTCCGATTTCTGTGGATATAATATACTTGAGGAATAGAAGATAATCCTGCAATGTTTTACCACTAGAGGCGCCACTAGCACAATGGTACGTAGCCAATCAATATGCAGACACGTTCCATTCCACCAAATCTTTTTTTTACCCTTCAGACTCGCGCCACGCTGTCTTAACAATTTTTTTAGGTTTGCTACTTTGAATTGGTCATATGATGCCATGATATCATCACGATTTTACTATAGGTTTGAAAAATTAAATTAACCCAAATAACGAGAAATTTGTGATATCTTCAAAAATGACGTTTCGTTTTGCTTTTCTGTTTACGGAGTGTGCTCGTGGCTCCGTCTACGCAACGCTTTGCGTTTTATGTTCCATTACAAGGAATTTTATGGTGTCCCAACTTATTGTAATGCTGCTCCCACACCACCACGCGAAACTTTAGAACACAACGTAGATAAAACAGATAGATACCTCTACGGTAGATATCTCTATGTTAAAGTTCTAGCCGGAAGAAATCTCTATTTTAGAGATAAGCTCTACCTGTGTACGTCAAATTTCTTGTTGTTGTTTCTTCTGTGATTTATGTGTGCAAAATAAAGTATAAAGTAAGTATAGTAAAACAATTTTATACGCTTATTACCCCCATTTGTAAAGGCAAAAGTTATATTCTACATTAAATATTAAAGATATAGAACCTCGCCAAAGGTAAGTCATTACTTTCTTCAGTTCCCAACATCCAGCTCGCCTGCTCAGATCGCGAGTCTATGAGTTACAAGAAAAGGACTCCCCCAAGTCTTATGTCATATATATCTAGAACTATAGCATAGAAAGGGATAGCATACATTTTAATAAAGACTTAACTTTAAGGACGTTTCATGCAACTAAAAAAATATTTGTGAACCCTTTTTGTTTCTGTGTATTTTTTTTGTTGTTTATATGTATTTCTATCTATTTGTAAACTGTTTGTGTTCCTTAATAAATAAAATATATATTTTTTTTAAACTGACGGTAAGTCCTTACCTTCATCTTTTCCACATCGTCTTTATCCCTCTTGTCCCGTTTCACGTAGAAGTTAGAGTTGCTATCCTTGCCCTTTTTCTTGGCCTTCTTGGAACCACTGGAGACCAGGCTGGCGGTGGACGCTCCGGCCTTCAGGGTTCCGTCGTCGTCGTCTCCGTCCTCGATGGAATCAGGGTCGCGCTCCGGGAAGCAGAACTTGAGCATCGTGTTGAAGAATTTCTTCGTAAGGCCTGGGAGAGATCAAAAAGGTATCAAATATACAAAAATCGCGGGTATCTTTAAATTAAAGACATAAGCTCTGAACGAGCTCCTGACCACCAACAGTGATTGTGACGTATTTAGTTATGCATGCTAATGCAGATGCATGGCCGAGGATCAGAAGAGCATGTCTGTGCTACTGAGAGAGTGTGAGATGAATGTTTTTTTTGTTTTAATGTAATTATAAGTTGTAAATATATTATAATTAGTTAATTAATTAATGTAAGTGGTCTAACCGTTTTAATTAATTATAAATATAATTAATAAATAAGAGGGCTTCCTTTGTTCTTAGTCGTATTAATAATTGCTGAGGGCGTAGTCATTACTAGAGTTAACCACACGAAACGACTTACTTGGCATTCACCATTGCCTTCCCCATTTCACACACTGGTTATCTCAGTCTGGTTTCCTTACGATGTTTTCTTTCACCATCAGAGGAGTAGATAAATGTATTTAAGTCTTTCGAAAAAATAGAAAACTCATTGGTACATAACACTGCATGATTTCGAACCCGAATGTCCCGTGAGTAACTACTAAGTCCGGCGTCCTAGTCACTTCACCACCGCTAAGGCACAGATTTAAACAAACGGAAATCCGGTGGGCGACCTTTGCAAAACTAGGTTTACAGCATATATTTTTTAAATGTTTACGACTACACCCACGTTTGACCTCAATCTCACCTGGTGGTAGGTGACGATGAGGTCGAAGATAGAGCGCACGGGTTTAGTAAGTTCTGGCTCTTCTATAAACACTACCGAAACACATCAACGCCGAAGCAAAGATATTTGACGACAGACTTTACATAGAAAGATGGTCAGCAAGTTACTCGGTTTAGTCGCCTCGTACGACACGCTTGACCTGTGAATATCCCTAATCTAATCCATCCCACACACGGAAAAAACCGTCTGGTCTCCTTGTACATCAATGTTAGAGTGAGAAACGTGTACAATAAATAAAGTGTATGGTTGATCATTGACTCACCGATGCGTATGGGCACGATGTTGACCTCGAAATGCTCCTTGACAGAGATGCCTCCGACCGGCGGGCGGTCGCGGCAGAACACGCGTAGCGCCGCGCGTCGGGCCACCGGCGCCCGCCCCGACGGCGCTTGCGGCACCAGCACCTTTGGACATGACGATAATCGATCAGCTAACTAGATAACCAGATGATGCCACGAGACGATAGACGGTGGGACCAGTGTACTACTGCGACCTCGTCGCCTCAGAGGTGAACTTCAAGCGGTTCCGAGAATAGAAGATAATCCTGCAATGTTTTACCACTAGACGCGCCACTAGCATGGGATGTAGCCAATTAACATGTAGATACGTTCCTTTCCACCAAATCTTTTTTTAACTCTTCAGACTCGCGTCACGCTGTCTTAATTAAAGATTTTTTATTTAGGTCTGCTATTTTGAAATGGCCATATGATGCCATGATATCATCACAATTTTACTATAGCTTGAAGAAATTAAATTAACACAAATAACGATAAATTTGTGATATCTTGAAAGATAACGTTTCGTTTTGCTTTTGTTTACGGAGTGTGCTCGTGGCTCCATCTACGAAACGCTTTGCGTTTTATGTCCTATTGGCGCATGTTGGAGCAGGAAGAGAAGAGAAATAAGCAGCCCGAAAATGTGCAAAATCTGCAAACCCTCGACAATTATTTATTTCCTTTCGACAATTCGGCCATAACACCTCGTCGTAGGAAATCTCAGATCACGTTATCTCATATAACGAGAACACTCTAGGAAACTTACCTCTGGGAACGGTTCGTTCGGCAGCAAATTAGTGACACGGACGTAGCCGACTTCCAGCTGATGTTCCACTGAGTCGTCCGATCTCGAGGTCTTCGTGTATCTGCAAAAACAAATGTCGCATTTCGTATTCAAACTCGCGAAGGAGACAAAACGCGTTAGCATAATTTGTGGTATCACCACCAAAGTCCTCAAGGTTAGCAGTGCTTCGAAAACCCTCTAATAATCTTATTATATATCATCATCATCATCAGCCCATGTCGTCCCACTGCAGGGTATAAGCCTCCTCTCTTTTGTGCAACCCTATACGATCCTGTGCTAGTCGCATCCAGGTCTTCGATGCGACTTTGGTGATATCATCCGCCCATCTGGCTGCTGGACGACCTACTCCTCTTTTCCCCAACCTTGGCCACCACTCAGTGAGGGCTCTGGTCCACCGGTCATCACCACATCTAACCAAGTGTCCCGCCCATCGCCATTTTAGCGTCGCAACCCGCTTTCCCACGTCTAGGACTTTAGTTCGTTGTCGGATCGCTGTGTTGCGGATCTTGTCCATTAGGGTGATACCTAACATGGCACGCTCCATGGCCGTATTATATATAGTGAGGTGAAATGTCTATGGGCGAAGGTTACCATCAGGTGGTCCATTTGCTCGTCTACTCTTCAAATACAATAAAAAAGTGATTTCTAGTCTAGTGATTTCTTACCACGAAGCGGAAACCTAATGGTGAATGACAAAGAATTAGGTAGAATGAAAAAATCAAGCATCACCATGAAAGGAATTTCGGTCGAATAGAGAGTTGCGAGTAGTAAAAAAAAATAACTCCAACTATCAATAATCACGGAATTAATCGAACAGGTGTAACAAATACTAATAAATACATATATTTATTAGTTTGTAAGAATATGGGTAAATTTTAGGTGGTACATACATAAGCATAGATTTAGTTCCTTCCATATTGTCATACATAAATGGCGTGCAAACATTCGAGTAGCAATAAGTACTTATATTACAATATAAAAATATTAAAATTTTACAAATTTGTTATACGAAGATAAGAAGCAAGGAGTCAACATCACCATCTTGGGTACCCTGTGTACCCATGTGCCACTGTGCTACCCCCTAGTAGTAACACTACTCACAGGAAGTTGGTCAGCAGCAGGTCCGCGATGCCGAGCTGCCCGTCCGCGTCCGTAAGGCGCCAGCGAGCAGACTTAAAGCAGATCTCATTGTACCTACAATATGGAATTAGATATTTTTTTTAGTCAGTCATTAATTTTTTTGGTCATTATTCATGGGATTTTAAGTACATGGAAATCTAAAGAGATCCTCGATTGTGTGTTGTGAGAGATAGGGTGAGGGTGTGTGTGCGCATGAGAGATGTGGGGGTGTGTAAGTGTTTTACCGGTGCGGCGCGGCGTGCGCGCTTCGCACGGCGGGCGCGGTGCCGCGCGCGTTCACCTCGCGCCAAGCGCGCACCATGGCGTCCAGTTCCTCGCCGAGGGATAGCACCGATTCCTTGCATTCGTTCACCTGGTCACATTAAACAAACAATAGCGTCCATTCTGCCACGGTTGCTAAGATTATGACTCCACGGATCTGGTTTCCGCCCGGGTGCGGTTCGCTGCAATGAATCACATGCGCTCCAGCCTCCTCCCACTTGAAATCAGCGGCTCGTGATTGGATGCAGCGAACCGAACCCGTGAAGTCCTAGCCTAAGACTAAAGTTAAAACTAAGTGAAACTATCACGCTCACTCGTATACTAGATCGGGTAAAAGAGACGGACATTCGAAAATTTCTCCCGCTGCGACGCTAGCGTCACTAGTGTAACTGGAGGTCAAATATTGACAGCTAGTGTTACTTTTATGGAAATATCGAATATATTATTTATTTAACACTTTAATGCACAAAAATAGTACATGAGGCGAGCTTAATGGTATGCGGCATTTTCTACCAGCTAACCATTAGGTCATACAGATATTGCAAGGCGTTCACCATTGCAACATAAGGTTTTTGTCTATCGGGAACCTTTCACCAGATGTTCCAAATAAACACTTCGGCACAGCAGTTTTGATTCTCGAACATTTTTTCTCATTGACTGTCAAATAAAACGTAACCTAATATATGACAGAACTCCAACTATGCTTGCTTGCTTAGGAGCTCATAGCCTAGTTGCAAGCACGGTCCGAAAGTGATCTTGGAGGTTAAGCAACGTTGGGCGCGGTCAGTACCAGGATGGGTGACCGGCATATTTCATCTGAGCTCCTCCGTGCCTCGGAGAGCACGTTAAGCAGTCGGTCTCGGTTGTTGTCGTTCGACAGCAGTCGTTGAGCCATGTCAGAGGCCTACGGGCGGCCTGAACAACTCTGACATTAGGTTGGCCACTAACCATACGGTAAGCAAGCAAGCAAGTCCATGCTATTGTGAAAGCATAATAAAGACGTATTACCATTCCCACAGCGACGAAATTATATCATGAGATTATAAAAATATTTTGGGAAGAAATAAATAATAATGGATAAGCAAAGTAACGCTTGAAGCCATCAACTATATCATGAGATGGCGTGCCAAACAGAGACAAATGCTATTACGTTGGTATAGCACTGTCTCCGTCTAGTTCTGCATCGTTTTAAGAACGGTATCTTATATCTTATCTTATGATAGGGGCCAGGAATAACCCCAGCGGCACTTCGGTCCTTGAGGATCTTTTGTGCCTACCCCATTTTACACACTGCTCATCCCAGTGTGCAGGTTTCCTCACGATGTTTTCCTTCACCGTTAGAGCAGTCGGTAAATGTACGTAGTCTTCGAAAAATACGACAAAAGGGAAGTGTATTCTCTAGTGTGATGCCACCTACTGTACATAGATCGCTAGCTTGCAGTTAAGAACGGTAACAGCCACCCAGAACACACCTGGTCATCGAGACTCTTCAGCTCCGCGATGGCCACGGGATCGTTGGTGGTGATCGACCTGTTCTTGAGATAATACTCCTTCTCCAGTCGCCGCAGTCTAGCGAGAGACTCCCGAACCTGACAACGGAAAATTATAAGAATGTCGCATCCTGGGACTCATACTTTATAGTACCACATGAATACCACTTAAGGTTGACCACCTTCCGATTCGATCTTCAAACCCTGGCCATCATCTCCCACCAAAGAACTCATAATGGCAAGTCAAACGAGTCCAAACACGGTCGTACATCAGTTTACGGTCAAAGACTTCCTATGGGTACTGCGTGAGAACCCAACGTCAGCAAAGAAGTCAATCGAACTAGGTGGGTGAATTGAAAATGTAAATACAAGATTTGACCCAGACAAACAAACTGCGAAGGGAATTAAACAAAAGTGTGGTAAAAATGACCCTATTAATAATTCTTCTATCGTCTACGTTGCCTGCAAGAGATCGCAGCGATAAGGCCGCCTTTGTTTGTTTCCTTCCTTCCTTATTCTATGTTTCCTTTTCTATGTAAGTTTCTTGTGTGCAATAAAGTTAATAATCTATCTAGAAATAGAAATATATTTATTGCAAAATACTCGTAATTTTTTTACAAAAATATTAAACTGAATTCTGACTGTACTAGATCCGTAGTATGTATTGACAATGCCCCTTTAAAGCAGCTAGTAGCGTTAAGTAAATTTGAAATTTGAAATTGTGTCCAAACTTACTATTACATAATGTACATTCGTATTTGACAATGCCTTATGCAGCAGCAATTTTTTTTTCTTTTTCTTTTGACAATGCCCTTTTACAGCAGCTAGTAGCATGTAAGTAATAATTTAAATGTTATAACGGATATAATTGTACCATGACGTATCTAAGCGTAATTTTGTTATCAAAAGATAAATATATTAAATACAATACAAAAAAATTAAAGTACAAAGCACTATGTATATTTGGCAAAAGGGGGGAAAGTCAGCAAATGCCGACATACTCGGGTACCAAATATGCAGCGCTGTTTTTCATTTCCCCCCTTATCCCAAGATGTTAGCGATGATAGTGGGTAAAAAAATTAATTAAAATTAATCCATCTATCTAACCCTTGTTACAACGGAAATAAATTAGTACGGAAGACACTACAAATTATCTCTCTTTAGTACTTGGTCACTGTAACTTTAAATTCAAACGAATGTCAATCATAACAAAATCACATTACGACAGGGTTCCATTTAACTTGATGTGTCAACTGCGCAAAAAGTCAACTTCAAGCACCAAAAAAACTACTACCGGTCAATATACGTAAACAAAAAAATAAAAAAGTCGCAAGAGTCGCAGCAGATAACCAAGGTTGTTATTACGTCATATAGCCGATCGCTACACATAGGTACGCTATTTTCGTCAATCTCTACAAGTCTTCGGTAGTATAGTGGTAAGTATCCCCGCCTGTCACGCGGGAGACCGGGGTTCGATTCCCCGCCGGAGAGATCTTTTTTTTTCTATAAATAATATTTTAACCGCACAATTAACCAAATTATTTTTGTAACTAATTATTAAATCGAATTATTTTATTTTTTTGGTGATACCATTAAAATATTTAGAAATCATAATCCCACTTAACGTTCAATTGAAATCTCAAATATATTTTTATGAAAATGATAATATTTTCCGTTTTTGTGTAAAAACAAAAAAAAAACATCGATAAGATAGAAGCAGATATAAAAAAAAATAGGAATCGCAAGAGTTGACAAGGTCGAATGTGTCACTCATCCCTCGCATAACAGCTATACACAAATTTCGTCATCGCTACCACAGTCTTCGGTAGTATAGTGGTAAGTATCCCCGCCTGTCACGCGGGAGACCGGGGTTCGATTCCCCGCCGGAGAGATCTCATTTTTTTCTTTTTTTTTTGTCTGCTTCTGGGCAAAATAATTATAAAATACATATTTTATTTATTCGATTATGTAATTAAATTAAAAAGTATTTTTTTAAACCGAGGTTAAAAAAATTAAAATATTTTTCTATTCCCATTTGGTAATTTGTTCAATATGAAACCACAATCGGCAACACACTACTTCATTCCTAAAGGTCATTACGTAATTAACGTCGCCGTGTATATTATTTATTAACGCACCGATGAACCTACATAGGTCAACTCAATTAAGTACAAAGTAAATTTATTAATAGTTTCATGAAATTTTATGAAAAAAAAACGGTCACGTAAATAAAATAACTAAAATATTATTAAAAATCTCGTTTTTTCTATTTTGATACTCGCTATATTCGTATCCAAAAACCAAAACACATTTTATAATGGTTGTATTTACGTGTCAGTTGCATAAACTACGATTTTGCACGTGCAAAGTAGCACTAACCTGCGTCTGCAGCTTGTGTATGAGCTGACGCGGATCCTGGTCCTGGTGCAGCTGCAGCTGGAAGCGCATGCGCGCGCGCCGCTCCAGCGTGCGCCGCCGCTCTGCTTCCACATGGAGAACCACGTTGTTTACCACGTCGAGAAGCATCGCGTACTGCAGGCAAAGATAACGAATTGTCATAGCCAATTTGTAAAAAAAAACAGATAATAGCCATAATAGGTATGCCACAGGTAATTAGCCATGGTAAGACTCGGTGCTATCTATTATGTCACACTCGGGTTCGTCTCTTGTTCAAACTAGCACTAGAATCTGATGACAATAATGGAAATTGAAATTTTTATATGGTATCCTTTCACGCGTCACACCGATAGATGGCGCTGTACGGTAGTGCCTAACTTATAAAACGCGGTGTTAAGTTTTTTTTTTGTCGAACCGTATAAGATTAGAGCTTGATTATCTTTTTGTCTTGGAACCATAGTTTCATTTTTGGGATCCTGTACAGTTCCCTATTGTACTTGGAATAAAATAAAAGCTATATATAAAAAGATATAGATATACTCACAATTACAATTAGTGGTGTCATGTGAATAACTCATTCCTACTCAATGTTGCCAACTCGGATTTATAAAAAGGCGTAGACAAGAGCTTAAATTTACGTAGATTATGTAAAAAATATATTAGGAAAAGTTCGATCTACGTACTAATTTTTAAGGTATTATAAGATTTAGCGCTGGAGGCATTCTTGTCTGCAGCAATAAGCTGAGTTGAGGCCCTTTTCACAACAACAGCAGACCATCAGACATGATTTAGATATGTTTACCTTTGACTACATAATTATTTTATCATAATTATAACTGTTTCGGTCATTGCTGTGTGTGAAATAAACGTATTACTTACTTACTTACTTATTTAAAATAACATAAAACTAATGATGTCATTTCCGGCGGTGGCCGCGAAACTTAAATTTAAGTAAAAAATGTAGCACGTTCATTCACGACCACAGATCACAATAGCCGGTCAGCAAAAAAAACCGTTTTTCCCGCAATTTGTACAGAATGAGACGGACATCGATATTCGATGGAGTCATTCTATCATTCAAAAGAGAAAAGACGACGACCACGCGTAGGTACCTATGGAACGGAACGTCATTCATCAGTCAATATGACATTCTACTTTTTTCAAGGCAAAATGCTCGTTCGTTTCATGGTTTACTGGCTACGAGCATACGACGAAGTTTTTTACTAGATAGGTAAGGATTAGGAAAATACGTAGATTAAGGGGTTAAAGTTCGTAGAGTCGCGTGAAGGGCCTAAAATACGTAGAGTTGGCAACGCTGTCCCTACTATTTATTTTAATGTCATGAGATTCTGGTCGACCATGGCCCTCAGATCACAGGTCCAGATTTGAGTTACCTGTAACGAGTTGGTGCACACGTCGAGGTCGTGGTGCATGAGCGTGAAGGAGTCGTAGGGCTCCGGCGCCTGCGCCCAGCTGGCGCCCGCCGAGCGGGGAGTCTCCGCCTCCTCGTGAGACACGTAGTAGAACTCCATGGCGCAGCGGGACACTATTCGTTGTAGCTGTAATCAAAAACATAAATGTGAAGAAATAGCTCGCCGATAAAAGAACTGATATTTAACTGGGTGTCTGGTGCCCTAGTTTTTGAACCATTGTCGCTTAACATACTTCCATAGAGCGTCGATGGCACAGGGGCTAGGACACAGGACTCCCATGCGGGAGGTCCGGATTTGAAACCATGTATTGCCATCTACCAATGAGTTTTTCGTATTTTTCGAAGACTTACGTACATTTACCGACTGCTCTAACGGTGAAGGAAAACATCGTGAGCAAACCCGCACACTGAGGTGACCTGTGTAAAATGGGGTAGGCACAAAAGATCTTCAAGGGTCGAAGTGCCGCTGGGTTATTCCCGGCCCCCTAGAAGAACATACTTCCATGTAATGCTATGGCGGTAAATATGCGTTCAGGTTCGAGCTAAGATTTGTGCGCACCCGTCCACAGGCGCGTCACCGTCGCGCCTCTCGTCGGGACGGTCGCCGAGAAGAAGCAGTTCGTGCTCTGAACATCTTGGACCATCGTCTGAATATATTGTCGTTTAATTTTGTCTGAATCATCCCCTGTAGGATTCGTTAGATTTTTTTCTCCACACGGATCATACATACATTTCTAGTAGGTCGATATTTATTTATTGTAACATGTAAAAAGTAAAGACTATACAATAGCTTACATATTCATAAGATAACGTAAAATTAGTACCTACTGAACTTTGACACATCTCAAGATGTAATGAGCAATTATTAATTAGGTAAATTACTTTAGAACGTGTCTATTTGAAAATGAAAAAGTTTATTTACTTATACAGGGCACAAAAAAGGACCTCCGACTTACAAACCAGGTCGAAAACCTGTATCTTGGAAGAAAATTTTATGTTACATGATTAGAGCCTCAGTTTTGTCGTAATCTAAAGAGAGAAGCCATCTATTAAGTTTACAATTATTTTTATTTAGTGGGTAGATATCAAGGTGTTCGTTTATTTTATTGTACAACCTGGCACTCAATGACTGTAGATGTTGTTTTTTAATTGGGGACACGGTCGATTTTTATGTCGTTTGTTACCAGCGATGGGGATTAGGGGAAGCGAGACGTGTTTGATTACTGTAAGGACCTCGCAGTCGGTATACAATTTAGCCTGTTGAAGTTAAACAACATCATATATAATTGTATACCTTAAGTTAGTTATGCATTTGTTTATAAGTTTGATTAATAAAGAGTTTTATTAAAACAAAAAACAAAATAGTAGGTCGATTGCCTTTATCTACTTCTCTGTCTAACTTAATATCACCTGCGCCAGCCCCGCTTCCACGCTGGGTCCCACGGTGCGGCCGATGACCCCGCCGGCCGAGTGCCCGCTGCCCACCAGGCGCGGCACGTCTGGCAGAGTGCTGATCTCCGCACCCTGCCACCTCTCTTCGATCTCATCCACGGATACCCACTGGATGTTTTCTGTGGAAGCATAACATTGACAAAGTGCAGTCTCTGTTTTTGATGACATGAGAATATAAATTAAAAAAAAAACCAGTTTATGATAAACACTTTGCCGCCCCCACCTATATCCTCACTTTTCGGGTCCAGGAATTTATTTGAGGGACGGAGGAGCCCTTGTGAACAGGGCCTGGATTTAGGATCCAGATACCGTAGGTTAATATGATTTTAACGTCTCCTGACATTGATGATGGGTTAGGTTAGAATGCAACTCTAGAGCAAGCGAAGCGAGCTCGAAATTTTGGCGCGAACCGATACAGAAGATAGACTAGTCTAGAAGGCTAGGACAAGAGTGAAAGAAGGTAAGCTCGCCTAGCACCCCTGACGTGACTCACCGTCCAGCTGGTCGCGCTCGCCCGCGCTCACGGTCGCGTAATACTGCATGGCGGACAGCGCGCCGCTCCAGGCGCTGGCGGCGGGCGCGCGCCGCACCCTCTGACGCACCTCCGCTCTCGCCGCGCACAGGATCACGTAGCCGCGCGTCTCGCACCCCTTTAGCACCACTTGCGAGTTCACCAGCTCGACTGGGAATAGAGAAATGGTCGATTGCTACAATATTCTTCATTAACCCCTCCAACTAGGCCAGACAGCCTTTTTTTTTTTTTTTTTCGGGGGGAAACGCTCATGCTTACCTCTTCGCCGCATAGGGGGAGACGAAGAGGTTATGCCGGACTTTTACTTTTTTGTAAGCGGGAATTGGAGAAAAGACTGGCAAACCACCCCATTAAATCTGCCAAGAGAGTCGCTCTATGTGGTTATTTTCATAGCACGACCCTCATTAACGAAGGAGTGGTGACGAAGGAGTGGTCCACCACAATGGACCAAAGGTGGATTCGATCTTGAGATGTTTGTGTCACAATCTTGTTTCCCAAAGCTTGACCACGGATGCCGCGCCGCCCCTTGGGTAGCGACAGACGTGCGGGGGGAGGGAAGAGGGCGAGCGCGGAGGGAAGCGGGAGGGCCTCACAGAGTGTAGCCAATAGTGCGGGTCGCTCCGCCCCCGCGTCTCGCCGCGCACCTACCTAAGGCGCGGCACAGCATCTGTTACCAAGCCTATAGCTTTTCCTAGACACTCACTGAGGCAGGCGGTGTGAGCGTTGTCATCATCCAGCACGTGTCTGGGGTGCGGCGCGTGCGGCGGCTGTTCCCCGTCTGCGCCACTCAGCTCGTCGCTGAACACGACGGGCGCCTCCCCGCCCGCCTCCGCCACCAGCGCCGCCAGCATGCCCTCCGCGCACGAGCCCGGCCCGCCGCCGCCCTGGTAAAACATTTAAAGAATAAGAATTCATTTATTTAACATGTGAATATTAATTCATTAATTGTTACGAGATGTTGCCCACAACTTCGTTCGCGTTCCATACTAGTATGGAACGCTATATCTTATGATATAGCGTTCCATACCCGACTCCAAGGTTAATTTTTATTTTATTTACGACTAAACCTGCGCAGCAGCGTCGATCACGCTATCTGTGTCTCGTTTGGATGTGAAGACGTCATTGGAAGATATGAAGCTTGAAGATTGAACTTTCAAACGATGATGATATACATTTTAAGACCAATTGTAACACATGAAAAACAATAAATGGTATGAGTATGAGTATGAGGCCGATGATGGAGCACACGGGCTTTGTATCTTATCTTATGATAGGGGGCCGGGAATAACCCAGCGGCACTTTGACCCTTGAGGATCTTTTGTGCCTACCCCATTTTACACACTGGTCATCTCAGTGTGCAGGTTTCCTCACGATGTTTTCCTTCACCGTTAAAGCAGTCGGTAAATGTACGTAAGTTTTCGAAAAATACGAAAATCCCGGAATCCGGACCTCCCCGCATATGGAACGCTATAGCTACAGGCATTATTTTATAATTGCCATTTAAAAGTCAAATAAAGGTAACTACAGTCTAGTTTACCAAAATTAAATACCGACGATATTGAACCCCGTTTTCGTAGTTAAAAAAATTAAAAGTCAAGAGGCTTCAAAAGCTCACTTGCGTGGAAGCGGAGGGCGGCGGCGACACCACATCGGCGTCGCGCTGGTGCTTCGGCGACGTGGCCGGCTTGTCCTCCTCCTTCAGCGCTTTCGTCGATAAATTCTTCTTGAGTTGCTGTAAACGATTATAACATACATACATAAACTCTCACGTCCATAATCCCTGAGAGGGTAGACACAGAAACCACCCTCAATCACAGGTTGTTCCCACGTAACATTTGGTGGACAAATGTGATAGGTGGCGAGTCTACCGCCGTACCTACTAGGAGTAAAATAAATTTTAGGCAATAGGGTATTTTAAACAGGGTAGGGTAAAAACAGAATTAAAATCCGTTGAAAAATAAAATAGCTACATACGCAATCTAAATCAGACGGTAGAAAGAGACGGCAATAGATAGTTGTGACGTCACTGTTATGTAGCGCCATACAAGCAGGTCTTTGGCTTAATTTGGCTACAAAATGACTACTGCTAGAAAGGAACGGAGCATCTCCCCACTACTAACTTTAACCATATATATAGCTGATGTTAGTCGAGATATCGATAAACGGATTTCAGATCCATCTTCAGGATGTCCATGTAAGTTGATTGATGCAATAAAAAAAATATAGTCAAATACCCTATTAAGCACCTTGCACCTTCAAAGCGTCATAGCGTCCTCATTTTTGAAGATATCGGATCCTTTTACTGATTTTTTTGTTTTCTACGTAGATTTGAAGACTGATATCCATTTTAACCTGCGTCTTGATGTACGTGTGATGAGAGTAAACGCGAGGTCTCTGTTCAGCTTAGTCCAGTCTCACGGAGCCCGTGAGGCCAGGTGTGCCCTGCAGGCCTGTATCGTCCCTCTCATCAGTCGTATCTGACATTTTTATTTGCGGTTGGTATACTACAATTTTCATACAAATTGTATGTGATTTGTAGTTTACCAACCGCAAATAAAAAAGTCAGATAAGACAGTCTACAATAGCACAGAATGCACACAATAGGCAATAGGTGGCTGTCCTGTTGCTCTTGAATCTACGCCAGGAAATCCTTACATAAGGCAAATCATTAATTTATCGCTTTTAAGCTCACACAAACAAACACACACACACACACACACACACACACACACACAGCACCCGCGCCCTGACCGTTTCCCACCTTAACACACCTCACAGACACGTATACTATACACTCTCTTCTAAGTCGTTTTCCTCATGGCTGAGGGTCGTAATCATTCTAAGGAATTAATCACATAGAACTCTCGTGGCAGATTTAATGGGGTGGTTTGCCATTGCCTTCCCCATTTCACACTCTGGTTATCTCAGTGTGCAGGTTTCCTCACGATGTTTTCCTTCACCGTCAGAGCAGTCGGTAGATGTACGCAAGTCTTTCGAAAAAACCGAAAAACTCATTGGTACATGACATTGCATGGTTTCGAACCCGAACCTCCCGCATGGGAGTCCGGCGTCCTAGCCACGACGCCACCGACGCTCCAATATATATTATGTTACACACTCAATCTCAACTATACCGATTCTTCTTATTGTTGTCTGAAGTAGGTATACAGGTAAACTGTAAACCACAACTGAGTCCTAATTAGTTAATTAATACATATTGGTAATGTATATAAGGATCGCCGCGACACAGGGTCGGGTGACCCTAGTGCGGGGTCCAACAGTAAACTTAAAAACAATTGTATAATTTTTGTGGTAAGTAAATTATTTTGTATGTTTGCTATTTTGACAGTGGTGAGAAAGACGGTACGTACCTGCGTCTTGATGTACGTGTCGATGAGAGCGAAGGCGAGGTCTCTGTTCAGCTTGGTCCAGGCGCCGCGCAGCCCGTGCACGGCCAACCTATGCGCCGGCGCAGGTGCGCCACCCCCCGCGCCCGCGCCGCCCGCCTCCCGCCCGTACGACACGCGCCGCACTGACAGGCAGTAGCACTTCTCCATAGCCGCTGGGGCCAGCACCGCTGAATTCTGTGGCAGAGATTAAATGGTATAAAGGGATCAAACTTTGTAGTGGTTCCTAACGTGAAGGATCGCCTGGGGTGATAGATAGAAACACTGTATTGTACACAAATACAGGAAAAGTAAAACTACAGAGATAGTAGCACGATATGTACAAAGGCGGATCTCTTAAAACGATCTCTGTGAGTGAATTGGACATTAAAGATATTAGCGACAGTGTAGTGTGAAGATATGAAAAAGGTTACTATTATTTAATACACAGTAAATTTAGTAAAATAAAAGTAATATGATATACATAAATAATTATGTAGGTAAATATATAATAAATAAACACATATAATAGATATATGTATAGCTCCGGCTGTAGTTGGGTTATAAAGTAAATTCCAAGCATTGTTTGGTTCGTCAATACCAGGGTATCATAGTATCTAAGACATTGTTTTCATGAGCGAGCGTTCATGATTTGAGCACGTGCACTATGACGTCACTTGTTGTTTGCGCTGACATATCTATTATATGTGTTTATTTATTATATATTTACCTACATAATTATATACGCTTCCGAATCCGGTTCCGACTCCGATAAATCAAATTTAAAACCTTCGGTTTCGACTCCGGTTCCTGTAAACCTCCGTAACATCCCTACTACAGACTAAGTAATTTATCACTAAACAGTACAGACGGTTACAAGTGGTTCTGGGTAACAATCTAGAAAGAAAGAATTCATTTCCAAAAGCGCACACATAAAAACAATTAGGTACAGAAGATAAAAATAAATAAACAAAAGTAATTAAGTTTAATGAAAGTGGTGTGCAGCACCGGGGGACTGCCTCAGCAGCTCTTCCCAGAGCGGATTTAGTAAAGGCTCATCTAAAACGACCCGAGTAACAATAACAACCGACCTCGTCCCGGCCGCTATCGTCCCCGGCGAGCCCGGCGCGCGCCTTGAGCCAGATCTCGGCGTCGTTGAGGTCGCAGTTCATGAAGACGGTGGCCCAGAGAGCGCGCGGCCGCCGCACGAGCGGCTCGCTGCTGTGCGCCAGAGACAGGCGGTGGCGCGAGCTCGAGGTCACGCGCACGCCCAGCATCTCGATCCCGCGCTGCAGCGACGATGACGACCAGTAGAACACCTGGAAATGTAACGGTTCCTCAGTTATTGATAGCTTGACCACGGATGCCGCGCCGCGCCTTGGGTGGCGACAGGCGTGCGGGAAGGAAGCGGTCAAGCCTTTTGTGATGCCACAAAAGCGCGGGAGAAACTCCCCTTCAAGCTATAAAAGTAACGGTTTCTAAGTTAGACCTCGTTCATGAAGGCGAAGCGGGAGCATAGGAAATAATCCTGCAATGTTTTACCACTAGAGGCGCCACTAGCACAATGGTACGTAGCCAATCAACATGTAGATACGTTCCTTTCCACCAAATCTTTTTTTTTGTATTGCATGGATTTTTACACGTATGTATATGTAGGACAGTTACCCGGTGGTTTCCGCGGCGCACGCGGCGAAAAATCTAGCTAGCTTTATATGTAAAGTCTTTCGTCAAATATATTCGCTTCGCCGTTGATGTTTTTCGACAGTGTTTATAAAAAGTAATCACTTACTAAACCGATCCGCTCCATCTTCGAATTCATGAAATATTTAAATTGAAAACGTTTATTTAGCGCTGTAAACACCAGAATATAGTACACAATACAGAACAGTAGCGAAGTACCAAAGTTTAATACATGCAGCACAGAACATCTGGTGTGGTACAGTGCCAAAAAGGGTACACCAGTTCAGCATAATGCTGAGGCAAGCCACAGCGCTGATTTTCAGCTGCCCCCTCAGTGACTGCACGGACGAAGAAAGCAACAGTGTGTGCGTGTTGTGATGTATGAATGTGTTTGTTTTTATGAATGAGGATATTAGTGTGTATGTGAGGTACTGAGTGTGTGGGAGGGTGATGGCATGGTGCGTGTGTATTTACATGGTATTATGAGTGTGGATGGTAGTTAACAGTAGACGCATAAGATTACCGAGCACATCTAGATTGTGAAAGACAGTAGTTATAGGGCACCTAAAGAATGTAGCAGTGTCCTATATTTGTAGGTCAATTGTATAGATTTTAAGTTTTCTCCTGAAGGTGTCAAGAGTCTGCGCGTCTCTAATAGGAGGTGGTAAGGTATTCCCAATCCTAGATGCCGCATACTTGAAACTACCCCTAAAAGCAGCTGTGCTGTGACATGGAGGGAGCATTAAGTAGGTAGACCACCTAATTTTCCTATAAAGGTACACCGGTGTCCCGTACTTAATAACGTTCATCGTCACTTACCACCAGGCGAGATTGAGCTCAAACGCGTGTTTAGGTGTAAATAAAAAAGCGCCTATCTTATAGACACATCTCCACGTCACCTGCAGGTTGTGCAGAGTGAGCGCCATGCTGACGTTCCGGTAGTGCCGTGATAGCTGCGGCCTGCGCGGGCGCACGTTGTGGAACACGCGGCCGCGGCGCGTGGGGCGCGTCACGCCCGACAGGATCAGCTTGAGGCTCTCAAACCATCTGGAGGGAAGAACAATAGTTTTATGGAAGCGCTAGGTGACGAGGAAGGGATGAATCACTTTTTTTAAATGACTTTTAGAGGCTTTGGTACACGGCAAGGTGACCATGTCAGCCTCGTTAGGGTCACTAAGAAAAGGGAAGGGAAGCTCAAGTATTATTAGAGTCAGCCCTCACTTTGAGAGCCAACTTAGCAAATAATAGTAAGTTTTTCATGTTGTCAGATAAGGGCTGACTCAAAATAATTTTGAGTCTCCCATTATGGAGCCTGTTGAGGCCAAATTTCTTCCTATCAATACGGTGATGCAGCTCTTCCCAAGAAATGCAAAAACTTATTTAATGGAATGTGACCCGAGCGTAGCTTAAACCCCAAGACAAGCAGCTCCCTACCGAGGCTGACACAGTCAAGCCATGGAGCAAAATCAAAATATTTTTTATTGTAAGTAAGTACCTTATAGTACATTTTTACAACATCATTCTTTTTAAATCTACCACCGCTTCGTAAGGTGCTATTGCTGAAAGGAAAGAAGCGGCGCAAGAAACTTTCAGCAGCACATCTTTTGAAATAAATATATATTACAATAATTATGAATACAATCATATATGTAGGTACACAATGTGCAGAGCTGGAGCTGAATTTAGGACCAAGACTCTTTATCATTTAAGTAGTCATTCATTTTATAATAACCCTTTTTACATAAGGTCCGTCTTATATGGGTCTTACATTTTTTATCCGTCATATTTATTACAGTATCAGGTAGCCAAGAGTCGGCAGATTTGTGATTGAAAGGTATAAATATGACAGAAAATCGATAGGTACAGTAGCAAAGATGAAGGAAGAAACAGGAAAAAGATCTTCCACCAGGAGGGATGATGTGCCTGGTGATAAGAAGTGCTGGTCCACCAGTGGATGTTTTAAACTCGCATAGCGAAGTTCCGTTAAGAAAATTTCGATAGCGTGTTCTACAACGACATCTGTCGGCGAGTTGTGTGAACTAATCGTAGTGAAGCGTCGTGCGTCGCCATAGTTTGCTCGGAGTCTTAGGCTTTAATTCCCTCGAAGTGAAGCGAAACTGTGATTTGATTACCACATCATGCCGCATTCTTCGCGGAGAGTCGGCCTGCCCAGACTTAGTGTCGCGACTGACCAGGCTATATGTACCCGACAGCTATCTCCGGGCTCGTCGCCACCCCTTGTTGTTAGCGCCTTGTCGCGAACCGGTTTCCATCGTAACTCACCTTCTGTGCGTGCACTAGTGCTACTGAATGCGCTTCTTGCACTAGCACCGGAATGCGACTTATTTGCCAGTCGATGGAAGGAAAAATGTTACCATTGTCTGCGATTTTGTGAGCGGATGAATGAATGAGCTGTAAGTTATTGTAAAAATTGTTTTATCTTTATAGAGATATTATTATTGTATTTAATATATTGTGTGACACTATACTGTACATTGAGTACAGTATAGTGTCAATGTCAAACATTTGAATTCACAGTGTTTTAGCGTTAACTGTATTACTGTGCATTTTTTTGTAATAATGAATTTTAAAAAATTAAAAAAAATTGTTTCTAAACTCGAATATATAAATTGGATTTCCAAAATGTGTAATTAAAATCCGACGATTGTATCCTAAGTGAGCATTAGCTGAGCCAGGTGCCTATTGCCAATAGTATTATGGAGTGAACTAAATGTGTATTTTTAATTATTTTTGTGGCAATAGAGTGTTTCTCTTCTTCTCCTTCTTCTTTAAATGCTTATTATGAAGCAATACCAAGGCACCCACCTAAGAGTGCTCCCATACAGCAACAGCACAGGTCCATCATTGTCCATCGGTTTGGTCTCCATGCCCAAATGGATATCCAGCCCTTGGGAGCGGAAGGCTCTATATGAATCATGCTCCTAAAAAGTAAAAAATAAATATAAGAACAGGCTGGGTACTAAGACAGGTATCTACTATCGCCGGGCTAGGGTATGTTCCAAAACCACTTTCGCTTTGCCGGGTGACTGCCTAGTATAGATAATTTTTTTTGGAACCGGTAATTATTACCTGAAAAAGGGCACCAATTGCCCGATTCGGTTTTGGAACTGGCACTATTTGAGTAATGAGTTGAGCAAATTACTAATTCGTTATTTTGAAAAATGCAGGTATTTTATAATTTTTATATAGGGTCCTATATTATTAGCGGCAAATATTTCTAGGATGTCATCTATAGGTTATAACAATAACGATAGGAAAAAAAAATTAAATAATATACATACAATTTCATGTATGTATATTATATAGATTGTATCAATATGTATGTTTTTAATATATATTATTTTAAAAATAATAAGTAAGAAAGAAACTCCTACATAGGAATAAGCAATAATTTTTTTTTAGTAATAATTATATGCTAAGATAGAAAAGCTAATAATTTAAAAAAATTAATAGAAAACAGACATCTGGTTTCTTTTAATTTTTTTATAATTATTAACTTTTCTATCTTAGCACCTAGTTTTCATTATCTTGTCTACTCGCCTTTAGTAACTACGAGAACAGTCTATTATTTGCCTTTTAATCATTAATTCACTGTGTTAAAGCTATGATGTACGCTGTTTATTGTCCAATAAAATCAAATTAAATAATAAATAAACGTCCCTTATAGTACCTGGTTGCTGGAGTACTCCGGCAGACGTGTGGGCGCGCAAGGCGCCACAGCGTGGTGATCGCGAGGGTCGCCCACGCACTGCCACCCCAGCTTGACAGACAGCCGCAGCGCGGGCACGCGCAGCACGCGGCAGTCGTCGTACTTGCTCGCTGTTCGCACGAACACGTTCAGCTCGCCAAGGAAGCCCAGTTTACCTGGACAAGTGTTGGACATTAATAAAACAAGACAATGGCGTCAATTCTGGATGGCCGCCAAACTTAGACTAAATGAAACTGTATCGGTCACTCATATTCTAGATTGTATAATAGTGAGGGTGACCCCAATCTTACCTGATGGTAAACGACGATAAGGTCGACTATGGAGCATGCGGGTCCAGCAAATACCTATTTACTCTAGCCTAGAACTTACCAAGGTTGTAGGTTCGGGAAACACAGACGGCAGGATGTTCCATACCTCAGCCGTTCGCATAATGAATGAAGAAGCAAACCGCTTTTTTTGTATGAGTGAGTCAACAGTAGGTGTCCAAAAAATCACTGTTGTAGGATTCCAGCGACACGTGCAAGAGACAGGTGAACTTGGCACACTTGACGGTGAGCCGCCCGTGCGTCAGTAGACAGACCTTGTCCCACCAGGATAGAAGGGCTGATGGGTCCAGGGACGGCCGGGATACTTGGTACCTTTACAGCTCTCCTCTAAGTGTGTATTGTATTATACGATCCACGTTTGAGCCTAATTTCAACTTATGGTAGGCGACGATGAGGTCGAAGTGTTCCGTGTGTGTTTATTTTTTTAATTATTTTATTTATTTAGAGAACCAACAGCTATTATTAAAACAAATAAACCATACTTAATAATCTAAACATAAGCCAATTATAGGTTTTCCTAAAGTAGCCTTACATATTTAAATATTAATGCGGTATTTTATTATACATATTAATTGTGCATTCTAAATTGCGAAAGTTGTTAGTGAGGAGACGTAGGTGTCGTGCGTGACATTGTGTTCCACGAGTATGTTATACGAGGGGTGAGTGTGTGTATATGTATGTGTGTGGGAGAGACAGGGTGTGTGTGCGTGTGAGAGAGGGGGGAGGGAGGTGCATGGGTGTGTGAGGGTAGATAGATATGTAATATAATAGGTGTATACAATTATGAATACACATACAGATAATAAATATATATGTATATACATACGTATCATAATAAATACATAGTATAAGTATTAGAAAATAACTTACCATTAGTCCAATCCAGCACGAGGTCGGTCCACGAGACCTCCATCTCCTCGGTCGTGTTGTAGGGGTCCAGCGACACGTGCAGGAGACAGGTGAACTTGGCACACTTGACGGTGAGCCGCCCGTGCATCAGTAGTCTGACTTTGTCCCACCAGGCGAGAGGGGCTGACGGGTCCAGGGATGGGCGAGATACTTGGTCGAATGCTGTCGAATTACAAAGGTTTTGTAGAGCGTCTCCTGCTCATTTTGGTCTACACATTACAATATAATATTACTCTATATTAACAGTACATCATCATCATCATCAGCAGCCTACTCTAGTCCACTGCTGGACATAGGCCTTTCCCAGGGCGCGCCATTGAGCCCGATCTTCGGCTCTTCTCATCCAGTCGCTGCCAGCCACCTTGCGCAGATCGTCGCTCCATCTAGCAGGGAGGCGTCCCACACTACGTTTACCCAAACGCGGTCTCCACTCCAGAACTCGTCTACCCCAGCGGTTGTCGGTTCTGCGACAGACGTGACCGGCCCACTGCCACTTCAGCTTGCTAATCTTAACAGTACAATACAACTCTACTAACTAAAAATTTAAGAAACCCCCGAATTACCATTGTGGAGTTCCACTTATTATTTCCTGGTTATCATCAGGTTCTTAGTTACCTTATTTCCGGTGGCAAAGCACTCAAAATATCTTAAAGTCTGTTTTTTTTTCTTTATTTAAATATCCGCTCTTTCATTTTGTAACTACTTGCTCAATTAATTTTTAATTAACTTTGTAACAGTTTGGTTTCGTAACTGGCATATATAGATTTTTAATTGTTTGATTTATATATTTAATGTGTAATATGCTGTGAAACTGACAAGTAGAATATAATAAAGGCTCCATGGTCTTAAACATTTTGGCTCAAAATCGAACCATCTAGCTATTACCGTTCCTAAGATCCGATCTGACATAAAAGATACTCCAAGATCTTGGAAACCCTTGATGAAAAATCACACATAACTTTGGACAAAACTTAGTTTATTTAAAAAAAACGCGTCCCATAGGATCATTGGTTAGAATTATGATGCCACAGATAAACCGAGAGACAAAAAGACATACAGGTAGAAAACCCTTCGGGTGTGGGGTAAAATAGGTCTGTCTCTATCATACATTCGTGTATCACCGTCAATAACCGAATACAACCGAAGTCTTATTTAAGAGCCGAATGGTTTTCTAAGAGCTCACGGATTGTACGCGTCAAACTTATATGTAGAGCTAATAGTTGTCGGGGCAGAATTGTCATATTTATATTTATTTATATTTATTTATTTGTTAGTTTCACAGCATATCACATTACACATATCAATCAAACAATTAAAAAATCTATACATGCCAATTATGAAACCAAACTGTTACAAAGTTAATTAAAGATGAATTAAGCCAGTAGTTACGAAATGAAAGAGCGGATATAAAGAAAATAAAACAGGTTTTACGATATGTTTGAGTGCTAGCGGTGTGTGTGTGTGTGTGTGTGTGTGTGTGTGTGTGTGTGTGTGTGTGTGTGTGTGTGTGTGTGTGTGTGTGTGTGTGTGTGTGTGTGTGTGTGTGTGTGTGTGTGTGTGTGTGTGTGCGATGAGGATAATGGTAGTGAGTTTGGGAGAGAGAGTGGAACTGGAGAAGGAAGGATTACGACCGGGCCAATTGAGGTATGACTTCGTTGACGAACTCAGAGCGACTAAGGAAGAAAATGTCAGCGGTGGAGAAAAATCGTTCGTGAAGATCAATGCTCCGGTTAAGAGGTGAGTGTAGCATTATCGATAAATGCATACTTATCGATAATTACAATGTTCCATATTTTTGCGACTCCCTTTTTCTTTTTCAGTTTAACAGAATTTAAAGAAGAAATAAAATGTTGTTTGTAAAGCTGTTATCTTCAATTTCTAACATTAAATATACAACTACCCGAGTGTTTTTTTATTTTCTCACTGAAATGTTGTAAATTAACATTATTTGAGGATAAGTATTTTGTAATACGGAATTTTGGGGTTGAGTAATTCAACTGTTCGGTTTTAAAAATTTTTGGTATTTGGAATGGTCGGCATTTTTTATTATTTTAAATACGAATATTTTGGGCAAAGACATTTTAAATTACGACATTTTGATTTTTGGACATTGTGATACGTACCTACCCATTAAATAGCAGTGCTACAACATCGATATCTAGAAAAGTCGATAAAAACAGCATTCAATCGATAACCACACACACACCCACTCACCCTACACTACACATGCACACTTACATCATTACACACTCCCACACAACCTAACACACCCCCACCCATACTCACTCTTACCATTATCTTTACTAAATTCCTTTATGATTAAATTTTCCAAATTCCTTTTAGGTTAAGAATATAATTTGTAATTTGCTTGCACAGAAAGTGCGACGGAATCCCGACTTACAAGATACAGGTTTTCGACCTAGTTTATAAGTCGGAGGTCCTTTTTTTGTGTGCCCTGTATAAGTAAATAAACTTTTTCATTTTACAACCAATTTTAGATCGTGCCCCGACAACTTCTAGCTCTACTTATAACACCCCTTCGTTTTGGTCCAGGATTAAAAACAAACTCACACAAGTTGCAGTGTGCGATCACGGGCTCCCAGCAAGGGCCGAAGGCGTAGCTGTACTCTGCCATTTCGCAGCAGAGGTCGTAATACCACTTGAGAGGCATCATGCTGCGTTCTAGCTCCTGGTCGCCCCACGGGTCGCGTTGCTCGATGACCACTGTCCGCACGGCTGGAGACAAAAGACAGTTTTAAAGCACAGCATAGCATTACTCTCACGTCCATATTCCCCGAGGGGCTCAGAGGAACCACCTTGTATGATTACAAGAAAAATTGACGTATAAATTTAAAAATGACAAATCAATCAATCAATCATTTATTCGTGAACATAGGTAATAATAAGTAAGTATAGTTTAAATGAGTTGGTATCACTATGCTCCGTCGTTTGACATACAAATATTTAAATGGCTAAATTATTATATATACATTGTAACTACACTGTTGTTAAATGATTATAATTTGAATATTGTTTGGCTTAATAAATAATTTTGTATTTGTATTATAAGCTGGTTTCGTAACAAGTTGTTTTTCCGTGGGCGAGGAGTTAGCCCGCCGCACAACCCCCAAAATGCTGGAGGACCACACCCGTCGTTGGATGGGGGAGGATTGGGCAGTTAAACGAGCGTATGTGGGACGCCCTATAAGACGACGTCCGGTCGGACGTCCCAGATACCGCTGGCGCGATGAAGTGGAGAAGGATCTGCGGGAGCTCCGGGCGCCTGACTGGCTCGAGACTGTGCAGGAGAGAGAGCGATGGCGCTCTTTGGTATCGGAGGCCAAGATCCACTTCAGGTCGCTGTGCCAGCGGAGTAAGTAAGTATGTATTATATAACATATTTGCACGTCTTTACATAGACACAATATATTGGACATTATATTTAATTATTAATACCTTATTGGCATGTATTTTTAGCAAATAAAATTATTATTTTTTTTAATTTAGGTAAATCCCACTTTTCGCCGTAACATTTGGCGGACAAAGGTGATAGGGACAACACAACACAGGGTATCCTAGTGGGAGCCAGGGAAATCGGAGAAAATATAAAAGATACTGTCTGCATGAATACATTTTTATTTTATTTTATTTAGTTTTATAGGTGGCGAGCCTATCGCCGTCTACTAGGTGTAGAATAGTATCCACCAAATCCCTAGTCGCCTCGTACGACACCCATGGGAAGAGTTCGGGTGGTGCTATTCTTTATGGCCGGCACGACACGGCACTACAATTTAGCAATTCACGTATTTTGGTTTATGCAAATTGCATATTTGCTATGCAATGGCGTTCAAATGCACTATTAGTTTAGTTCCGATTGCATTACGTTTTGTTCAAGCCAACGGTCGATTAAAGTTTAATCGATACTAAATCGTTAATCGCTATGGAAATAACGACAAATGTTGTAAAACAGTGGAATTGGGCTTTAGGCAGACACACATCATCACCATCATCAGCCTATTAATGTACCCACTGTTGGGACACAGACCTCCCCTTGTACAAGGGGGTACGGGCCATGATCCACCGAGCCGCGCCCAGTGCTGATTGGTAGATTTCACACGCCTTCGGAAACTTTTAATTTCCTCAGACATGCAGGTTTCCTCACGATGTTTTCCTTCACCGTTAGAGCAGGCGGTAAATGTACGTAAGTCTTGGAAAAAAAGCGAAAAACTCATTGGTACATGGCATTATTGCATGGTTTCAAACCCGGACCTCCCGCACGGGAGTCCGGCGTCTTAGCCACTGTGCCACTGACGCTCTCACACGACAGAGACACAACACGAAGTAAATTGTATCGTATCGTAGCACAAGACAGGAAAAACGAGTACGGATTGCACGATGTTCACGTCACTGCACAAGGGTACGTCATCAAATGTAACACTCGCCCTTGTGCGGTAAAGTGAACATCGTGCAATCCGTAGTCGTTATGATTGGTGCAGAATGATGGCGCGGTTACATATAGCCGTTGACCGACCGTCTGGGCGGTCACAGAAGGCGGCCACCGGCTATATGTAAATTACCAGTCGCCGATCGCATTCGACGAAGTGTCACTAGGTTGTCATCGATCAAATGACGTTCGACGACTTCGGCCAACGATCAAGTGTAAACAACGGATGTCGGTGACCGTAAGTGACCTCTGGGCGGCGGGTGCTCCTCGGCGGCCAGCACGGCGCCCCACATCCTCAGCTCGCTCATACTGAGCAGTGGCTGCGGGAAGTCCCTCAGCAGCAGCTGCCACTGCGCCACGCTCACGTTGATACTGCGGCACCAGAGTGTCGTGAACTCTATGCCGTCTTCCGGCCACGGGCTGTGGACAAACGATGGGTTAAATTGCTAATGGAGTACACATGAAAACAATCTTCAAAAATTATCTGAACACGAGGTATGTGCTCCTGATCCTTTGGAGGATAATGAAAATTACATCGTCAATGTTATACCCCGATTTAATTCAAACATCTACCTATATAATGCTATTCTATTCTATTCTAGTGCTCTGAGAGGCGCGTATTCTGCCTCTTTCCTTCCGGTCAAATCGGAGGCGGTCAAGCGTTCCGCGGTCTAAGTCTGCGTTAGCACTTTAAGACTTGAACTTCACGAGCGAATCGAACCGGTTCCATAAAACCTAACAATCTGCGAAGGCAATGTAAACAATGACTGTTCCGTATGTGTTAGAGATCGTTTAGGATCATTTTGGACCTAGGTAGTTGAAATTGAAAACGTTTATTTAGCGCTGTAAACACCAGAATACAGAAGTATACAAAGTTTAATACATGCAGCACAACATCTGGTATGGTACAGTGCCAAAAAGGGTACACCAGCTCAGCATAATGCTGAGGCAAGCCACAGCGCTGAGTTTCAGCTGGCCCCACAGTGACTGTACGGAAAAGTAAAGGTAAAGTTCAATTTGGTCCAACTCACATGTCGAAGTCAATCTCTCTCAACTTGGCCTGAGCATTCTGCGTTTCCTGTATGGAGGGGTCAGCTAATGCCAGCAAGAGGCACCAGACCCAATTCCAGGTCTTGGAAGACTTCACCTATTTTGAGCTATCTACTACGAACTATAGCTTGACCACGGATGCTGCGCCGCGCCTTAGGTAGCTGCGCGGAGAGACGCGGGGGCGGAGCGGCACGCCCGCGCTCGCCTGCTTCCTTCCCCCCGCACGTCTGTCGCTACCCAAGGCGCAGTGCAGCATTTGTGGTCAAGCTATATTTTTAGACTCACCTGTCAAAGTCAATCTCTCTCAACTTGGCCTGAGCATTCTGCGCTCCATGTATAGACGGATCAGCCAATGCCAGCAGCTGGAACCTGGAGAGGCAGCAGGCCACGAGACGTGTTCTCGGCGGTGGAGCGGCCCTACACCTCTGTACGTAGATCTGTGCGTCCTTCTGTCTCAGAGCCGCGTAGAGCTCTTCAACCTTACCGGCCGGCAGGAATAAGTGAGGTTTGCATAGCTCTTGGACCTGGAGGAAACCTTATAATTGTACAGGTGTTTCATTCATGAACATTGATTACATTCACTTTGGTTAATCTTTTATTACCTTATTGGTAGGGAATTTGTTAGCGGTCTTTATGTGACAAGGACGGGGGGGGGGGGGGGTTCCAACAATCATGAAATTCGTGTGATATAATTTATGGATCAGACGAGCAAACAGGCCACCTGATGGTAAGTTTTCGTCGTCGCCCATAGAGATCCCACCTCATTCCATGAGATGCTATTCAGATGAAGTGCCTCATGTGTCGGTAATTACGCTGGTTCTCTTACCCTTCAAATAGGTAAAAGGTTGGTAGCGCCCCAGGCTGCTTGCTATACTACTATACTTAGATTATAAATTATTTTATAAAAGGCCCTATATTACCTTGGCATCGAGCATGGTCCTCCGGCGCTGGCTCTCTTTGTACTCATCCTCCAGCAGTTCGTAGTTGTCGCGCAGCTTCACTTCGAACGGGTCATCGCTCATCTCTATCACCACTTCCTCTATCTGTGGGAAACGCGAGGATATTACGTTATATCAGGAACTAAAAGGAAAAGGAAGGAAAAAAAAGTATTTTCTAAATCATCATTATATTAATGTCCCCACTGTTGGTGCGCAGGCCTCCCCTTGACCAAAGTGGTACGGGCCATGATCCGCTGAGAGCGGGCCCAGGTTTCCTCACGATGTTTTGCTTCACCGTTAGAGCAGTCGGTAAATGTACGTAAGTATTCCAATAAATCCGAAAAACTCATTGGTAGGTGGCATGGTTTCGAACCCGGACCTCCCGCATGGGAGTCCGACGTCCTAGCCAGTGTTCTTATAGTCAGTTATGTTTGATAAAAATTGGACCAGTGGTTTCCAAGATCATGAAGTATATTTGATGTCAGGTCGTGTCTCTGGAACGGCAATAGCTAGATGGTTCGAATTTGAGTTCAAATATTTAGGTTCATGGTGCAATTGCCACATCAGAAACCTTGAGGATCTGATAATATAAAAGTAAGGGGATCTCCACAATGGCAAGACGGGTGTTTCGTAAATTTTTAATTTAGATTTATTTCTAGAGTTTTATTTTCAATTTAGAGAGAAAATTTCACCCAGCATAATCTTCTGAGCATCATAATAGAAATTCATTAAATTAAATGTTTCTATTTAATAGTAAGGCAGAGATTATCGATAAATCTTTATGAAATCTTTATCGATAAATCGTATCTTATCAGAAATACCTTGATATGTAAATCACTGGGCAGCGGACTGTCCGCCGTGAATGGCCTCTTCGTAACGTTGTGGACATGTTTGATCCACTTGAATAGGGACACGAAGTCTCCCTGCACAGCCTCCGCGAACCGGTGCTGGTACGGGAAGATTATGCGGACAGAGTCCACGGTCACAGACCTGGGGACAGACAATCGTAGTCTAATAACGGAGTCGAAGCTACCGCAAGAAGTCGGGGTACCACGTCGATCATCCACAGACATAAAACCATGTAAATACACACGCACCATGCCATCGCCCTCCCACACACTCAGTACCTCATATACACACATATCCTCATTCATACAAACAAACACAACACACACACACACACACTGTTGCTTTCTTCGTCCGTGCAGTCACTGAGGGGCCAGCTGAAGATCAGCGCTGTGGCTTGCCTCAGCATTATGCTGAGCTGGTGTACCCTTTTTGGCACTGTACCGCACCGGATATTTTGTGCTACAGGTATTATATCCTTGTATACTTTTGTATTGTAATGATGGCGATTTTAACACGAGAATTGTACTCAGCTGCGCTTCGTTTCACAAAAGATCGTTCGAGTGTTAAAATCACCATTACGTGCGTTGCATACAATACTTTATCCACTTGTACATGATTTCAAAAAACTACTAAAAACTAGTAACAATCCAAAAAACGCAGTAACGTAGGATTCATAAGATAGGGAAACATGGACGTAGGATTCATAAGATAGGGAAACATGGACGTAGGATTCATAAGATAGGGAAATATGGAGATATTGGAGGGTGACCTTTGCCTGATCGAAAAACGATACGCCAATGAAACCAACATGGCGGGCGTTCGCCGCGAGGCTTCGCTGCCCCCCGCTCCCCGCTTGGGTTAAACGCTTAGATGGCGCTTTCTACTACAGGTAAATCCGAAGATCTATATCGCCACTCTCTCAATTTATTTCAGTTTGGAATAAGGTATGAAAGTTTAATATTGAGGATTTGAGATTACGTGAATATGTTGATGACGGAATATTTCGAATCCAAAGATTGTTTAAAAACTCCGAACAATGTAACGCATTTAACCAACAGCTGACTATAAATTAGAGGCGAATTGTGTCTACCAACGCCAGCTGCCCTCGGCTGAGTCGCCCACCTACGATGTGCGGTCAAAGCCCCCACTTTGCCCGCTCGCGACCCTGATGACTCCTTTTTATTGAAATTAAAGCAGAGAAGTGGAACAGAGGTGATTAATAATTTATTTCAGTTTTTTGTGACTGCTCCAATATAAAACAAAACCATGAGACACATCAACGTGACATCATATTAAACGAAGATATTAAAAGAGTCAGTAGTTATTATAACCAGTGCTCAATGTACCGGGCCCTGACTGACAACCAGCGCTGCGGCGGTGGCTGGCGTCTAGCCATATCATCACAGCATAATGCTGAGTCAGGGACCCTTTTGACACATGTGTACGACAGTCAAGTGTTACCGTAGTTCTATTCTTCGCCCGAGACTACAGGGCTGTACTGACCAGACCCTGTTCCACAGGAGCTGGAACCCCTCGTTGGCGGTCCTCTCGACCCGGACCTCCCGGTCGTCGGCGACCCGCTCCTGGCAGTAACCCTCCACGGTCACCATCTCGTCGCCGTTCAATGCCATCCTCAGCTGCGTCCACACTATGGACAGCCCGGCTTCGTGGTCGTATGCTATTGTCATGTCATCTGGAAACGGTATAAGTTTTAATTTTACTGGAAATGTATGTGAAGCTCATAGTTTTTTTCAAGACAACCTTAAATTAAAAATTTTAGAATCGTCCAACTCTTCTTCTTGCCATGTGGTATGGTCAACCTATTGTCAAAGTTTTTTAACATAGTTCAGTGTCCCAAAAACTATTTTAGTGCCATTACTTTAAAAATTAAGACATTTTGTTATAATATTTTTGATTGATTGATTGTTGAGGTCGCTCGTAGGCCTCTGTTATGGCCTAACGACTACTGTTAGACAGTTTAGCTCAGGTTTTGATCCTAGAGATCGATTCCACTAAATACAACGTAACTAAATAGAATGTAAACTGCATCGTTATGACGTGTTTCGTATGCTACTATCCACTAACGATCCAATTTCAGTTAATTTCCGATCGAGTCAACGATCGATCGAACAGTAACGTATTTGTGCATTCTACTAAAACGTTTAGTTTATACTGAATCGCAGTTGAACGGTAACAAAACGCTTTAACTGTCAAATATAAGGATCGAACATAAGTTCCTCCCAAGGTGCTTTGCCCGGTCAATAGTAAATCGAAAGGTGGCAGTGGTAGAGTTATGCGTCAGCAGAATGTGATTTGGTGTCCAAATAGAATTGGAACGAAAACTAAATTGAAATTGGATAGAAATAGAACTACAAACGTTGTCATTTAGGCGAATTGGGCCCCAGAGCGCGTTGGTTAACTTGCACGACCACTTTCGGGACATTCTCTGACAAAAGGTTGGCCACTAACCACACAAGACGAAGAGTTCTAACAAAATTCTCTCTCTCTATTTTATACAAAAATACCTACATACGTACCTTCCTGTATTCTAATGTATAATTTAAAAATTAAGTACCTTCCTTCGTTTCCTAATATTTTACTTCTGTTTATTAATATTTCCGTTATTTATATGTTCGGGTAGTGTATCATTAGGGAGTGATCCCTGGCACTCAGGGGATGACTGGCAATCAGCGCCGCAGTGCTAAAAGCGCTCCGGACCAGGCTGAGGCAGTCCCCTGTGTCCGGTGCTGCACACCACCTTCATCAACCTTAATTACTTTTGATTATTTATTTTTGTAATATATTTGTTTAATATTATTTTTGTCTTCTGTACCTAGTTCTTTGTATGTGTGTATCGGAAATAAATAACCTTTCTTTCTTTCTTTCTTAAAATCTTGTGAGATAACTTACCCGTAGCAAGCAGCATGTTATTCTCCTTGGACAATATAAGCCCGACATTAGTATCACCCTTGAACGAGACTCTCCAATCAACCGCCCCTTTCCTTCTCCCCACATTCATACCTCCATCTCCGTTCCTCAACGCCAGTTCCTGTTTGAAACTGTTCACAGACTTTGCGAAAGCCATCACTTTGAGATGTAAGTTGGCACTCCATTCCAAGTCGACATTCTCTAAAAACTGGAGGTCTATAAGGGCTGAATTCCTCTGTTTTGAAGGTATGTGTTCTATTCTAGCTAAGCGAACGTGGAAGAAGGTGGTTGGGATCTCGTCTGATCTTTGGCAGTGCATGTTTCCTGGAATAAAAAATAGGAAAATGCTATAAGAGATCTTTCATATTGTAACGGCAGCAGCGCGACTTAACCGCGGTCCATATACAAAACCGACAGCCGAGAGCAGAAACCAGATTCGACACCTGTTTTATAAAAGGTAATAGTATTTCGACTTCCAAAATCTGGCATTGAATGAATCCGAAATGCATCGGCCAACGACCAAAACAAATAAAATTCGATTCTATGGCCGCCAAATCTAAAGTTAATCCTAAGATTGCTTGGAAGAGATCGCTCTTAGCGATAAGGCCGCCTAAATTGTACTTCACTATTTCCTTTTCTAACTTGTTGTTTTCTATTTGTGCAATAAAGTATATTTTTCCTTAATTTACTAATTACGTTCACTCATATACCAGATTGTAATGACTAGGACGCTTCGTTTAGCGATCACTGAGGGGCCAGCTGAAAATCAGCGCTGTGGCTTGCCTCTGCATTATGCTGAGCTGGTGTACCCTTTACGGCACTGTACCGCACCGGATCGTTTGTGCTGAATGTATTATATCCTTGTATACTTTTGTATTGTGTACTTGCTGTATTCTGGTGTTAACAGTGCTAAATAAACGTTTTTCAATTCTAATTTCAATTTCAATTATCATCGCTAAATTTGGTGGCCACCCCGGAATCAATGTCTCATTAATTATCATAATGAGACAACTACTTATATCTCTTTATTACGTACTTATGATGAGGACACTTTTGTGAGCAAACTCACTCTATATTAATACTAACCTTTATAAGGCACCATTTCCACAACCTTCAAGCCTGACACCACTGCTCCGGACTTGACTGTATTCCTTTCCAAGGTCACGGCATCCACTCTTGTCATCAGACACATGTCCTCGTTGACAATGAGGAACAGGTTGATGTGAGAAAGCGCCAAGTTCACCGACACGTGACAAGGATCAAGAGTGGGTGAGGTATGGGCGACAGGAGAGGGGGGTGAGGTTTTGTAGCTGTTGAGGCAGTCGACGAGAGAGATTATGGTCTCGGCGATTGTGGTGCTCCATTCCAGGCGGAGGCAGTCCATCATGGCTTCTACCTGGAAACGTATTTGATTATTGAAGCTACACCTATACTAATGTTACTGTAATGTGGCAGTGGCTAGGACACCAGACTCCCATGCGAGAGGTCCGGGTTTGAAACCGTGCAGTGTCATGTACCAATGAGTTATTCGTATTTTCCGAAGACTTATATGTACATTTACCGACTGCTTTAACGGTGAAGGAAAACATCGTGAGGAAACCTGCACACTGAAATGACCGCGTGTAAAATGGGGTAGGCACAAAAGATCCTCAAGGGTCGAAGTGCCGCTGGGTTATTCCCGGCCCCCTATCATAAGTTAAGATACAAAGCCCGTGTGCTCCATCATCGGCCTCATACTCATACTCATACAATTTATTGCTTTTCATGTGTTACAATTGGTCTTAAAATGTATATCATCATCGTTTGAAAGTTCAATCTTCAAGCTTCATATCTTCCAACGACGTCTTCACATCCAAACGAGACACAGATAGCGTGATCGACGCTGCTGCGCAGGTTTAGTCGTAAATAAAATAAAAATTAACCTTGGAGTCGCGCGGCCCGTGGCTGCCCCACTTGACGAGCGCCACGGCGAGCAGCGCGGAGCCCCACGCGTGCTGTTTGCGCGGCGGCGCCTCGCGCAGGCGCAGCGCGTGCGGTCCGCACGCCGCCCACCCCGAGTCCACCAGCAGCTCCGTACTCCAGTGCCGGGACCCCACCACCAGGCGCGCCACTGACGACGTGTATGCTTCTTCTGTGAAAAGAATATGATGTGGATAGTACTATAGTTAGACACGAGGTTCTTACCACGAAAGCTTAAAAAGTTATGATGTGGATAAGTTGTAATAGTTGTAAAAGCCTCGCCATATTAGGGAATTAAATGGAACAATTATTATTTTTCAACGCATTTCTCTCATAGTTTTAATAGTTGCCTACGATCTGTTTTTATTTTTCTGTTTTCTACCTAAGATTGATATAATGTTAAGTGACATAATTAAATTTATAATTGGCAAATGTTCAAGTAATATTTTATTCTTTTTATAAGTTCTGAAAATAGCTGTAAATTTAAGTAAATAAATAAAACACCATAACACTGACTATTAAAGTAGCAATGACGCCTTCTCGACAGGGTTTTTTTATACCTGGTCATCATCATCAGCAGCAGCCTACTCTAGTCCACTGCTGGACATAGGCCTCTCCCAGGGCGCGCCTGTGCTATCCATGGGAGGAAATGCCATAATCGCCACGCTAGGCCTGCGGGTTGGCGATCGCAGTAGCCGGGTCGCTTGCCCCGATGACGCTGCTGCCCGTCACCGTGCTTCTGGTAATTTATCCAGCCAGAATTTGAGTGGTTATACCGCCACTAGTCGGTCGCCAGGGACTCGTTCGTTAATCGGCAGGATGCACCACGTGCAGGTGAGTTTGACATTTGGAGGTCTAGATGTTGGTGACCCCCCTTACATACCTGGTCATGGTACACATTAATACAGATGCTGGGAAATAAGAAAACTAGGCGGACACACTCCCGTGTGTCTAGATTTGTTAATTGTTGTCTACAGGCCTTTAAAAAGCCTAGCCTGTGGCTCGGTCTACAATGGATATTCTATAAAAGATAAAAGATTAAAGTTATATCTTCTTAACAAATGTTTCTATTCACTGCAGGAGGTTTTTGAAGATAAAAACAATACATAACTATAAAATCAATTATGTATAACTTATAATGACATTTAATTCAATTTATCCCGTTAGCATTTATTACTATTATAATCTCTTATTTTATATTGCGGTGCCCTACTCAGGGTTTCATGTATGATCATATAATATATATATTTTTAAGACCAATTGTTACACATGAAAAGCAATAAATGGTATGAGTATGGTAATTTCCACCGAGGCTAATAAAATAAATCACTTTCCAAGCTCTGTACGCTCTGCACTCACCTCTGGTATCCAACAGCTGATCCAGTTTGACCTTGACCGCGCCGCAGCCGGCCGCTAGAGCGCGCTCGTCGCCGAGCCGCGCGTGCATGGTCACTGCGCGCAACTCCGCGCAACCTTGCACTACGCATGACGAGAATACGCGCGACAGCCATTGGGTTCGTGGGGCTGAAAGATTGAATCATCTTCAATGTTACTGATTAAATTGTCAAGATTCGATAATAGGTAGTTTAGTAGTGGTAGATCCTAAAGTGAAGGATCGCCTGGGGTGGTACCACCCTCTTATCTATTTCTGCCGTGAAGCAGAGATGCTTGCATTTCTGTGTTTCGGTTTGAAGGGTAAGAGAGCCAGCGTAATTTCCGGCACATGAGGCATTCCATCTTAGTCCTCAAGGTTAGCAGCGCATCAAAAACCCTCTAATATTAATACAGTGAGGTGAGATGTCTATGGGCGACGGTGACCACTTACCATCAGGTGGCCCGTTTGCTCATCTGTTCTCCTTAAAAAGGTAATTCCAGTATAAGCTCAAAGCTTGAGGTTGTCGGAATCAAGGACCTGTCATGCCTACCTGGTTATCATAACCAGTAAGAAAATGGAAATTCAATAAGAACAACGGGTTTGATGCATACTGCTGCATTCTCTTGAACCTCGAGGGGTTAATGATGACCTGGTATGTTATTAACCAAGTCAAACAACATAAGCAAAATTTAATAAATTCGGATGAAAGATTTTCGACTTATACGTAATTTTTGTGGCGCCCCGTGGCGCTCAAGTGGAACAGCCGACGCTGTCTACGCTGGGCCGCGCGACTCTAAGGTTAATGTTAAGGCATTATTTAAAAAAAAATCTATGATTAGATTCAAATAATATACTGTTTCACAGGTTTTTACTGTATTTTATTAATTACGACCCAATTAATAAATAATTCGTAATTAATCGTCGGTCGTAATTAATAAAATACAGTAAAAATCTGTGAAACAGTATATTATTTGAACCTAATCATGTACTACGAGTTTCACCAAGTACCAACAACCGCAAGTATTAACCATAAAACTTCTAATTCAATTTGAATGAAGCGTTTTCACTTATCCTGTATTAAATAAACCAGTACTTACATTCCTTCGTCACGTCTTTGAGCTGCAAAGGCCTGGAGCTGTCAATTCTGTCCCTAGCGGACTGGTACCATTTAAATACATCATCATGGTTGTACGTGGCGGCGAACGTGCTGATTATCAGGTACAAGTTGAGGACTCCTTTCTCTAACTGCAACAATCCAGAAACGTAAGTTTTGTCTATGGTTACTGTTGCTACTCCCACTCATTCACATATTTTGGATAAAATAAACATTCGGCGAAACGGTATTTGACATAAATATTTTTTTTGCATCAATCAACTTTCATGGACATGAAGATGGATTTGAAATCCGTTTATCGATATCTCAACTAACATCAGCTATATTAATGGTTAAAGTTAGTAGTGGGGGGATGCTCCGTCCCTTTCTAGCAAAACAGTCCTTATTACGTAGCCAAGGACCTGCTTGTATGGCGCTACATAATAGTGACGTCACAAAAATCTATTGCCGTCTCTTTCTACCGTCTGATTTTTGATTACCTGTAGCTATTTTATTTTTCAACGGATTTTAATTCTGTTTTCACATTTGACCATCAATTTATGTCTATTTTCTTATTTTTTTGAAATGTATTTAATATTTAATACTTGTCAAATACGTTCCATCAACGACAACCTAAGACAGATTGTCTTAACTGTACAATGAAAGACAAACTAGTTACGCACTCTATCCCACCTAAAACTAGTTATGCACTCTATCCCACTTAAAACTAGTTATGCACTCTATCCCACCTAAAACTAGTTATGCACTCTATCCCACCTAAAACTAGTTATGCACTATATCCCACCTAAGACTAATTATGCACACTATCCCACCTAAAACTAGTTAGGCACTCTATCCCATCTTAAACTAGTTATGCACTCTATCCCACCTAAAAAGCGTAGCAAGCATTAACTTTTGGACCAATATAGTAGCATTCGTACGCGTACACACAGGCACAGTGTTACTATATACACTTACCATAAGGTGGCGCGTTTGTCTATTTGTTTTAGCAAATTTATTTAAAAAAAGGTAAGATCAAGTGTTCAGTCAAAGCTGAAAAAGGTATGCACATGACAAAACAGATGATTACATACAGTCTTATTTATATATATATCTTTAACCCCGTTACGATCACGGAGGTATGATAACGTTACCTTAGCATCCAGCTTGAGTTTGTTGAGGAACATCAGCTTGTCAGTGTCAGTAGTGAGCTGGTACTGGTCCATTTGGAAGGCGACGTACACTTGCGGCCGGCCCGTCACCTCCACACCGTTGTCTGTAAGGTGGATCGAAGCGGCGCTGAACCGAGAGTTCACCTAAAAAGAACATAATGTTTATCTCGGATTCTAAGCATTTTTTTTCGCATCATACGATAAAATACAATAACAAATGGTCGTTTATATCTATGTATATAGGTCATACCTTTCTTAGTTTTTTCTTAGCCTCAAGATTACAGTGCAATAAAATTCCAGCATTAAAAACGCTTAGACGTGTCTCTAAAATGGTTTGGAAGGAAGTTATACAACTGTTTCTGGAATGTATTTTCTAGTTTTAAGGAACTTTTAGAATTAAGGCGCTACCTGAGCTAAACTAGCGCCGCAAATCGAGAAAAAATCATATCAATTAATTAAGGCATTTTTTAAAATAGTTTTGTATTCTCATTTCGTTTATTCGTTATTTTTTTACTAAGAGGATACTAAAATATTACTAAAAAAATCCTCTTCATTCGTAGAATAATCCTGTAAACCATTTTATTTTTAAATGCCTAAATTAAATATGTTTATTTCGATTGACGGCACTAGTGTCACTCATGCAGCCCCTTGGAAGTAATTATTGAATAAAGTTTATAACTAACCTGTTATTACATGTTAGTATTATTATTAGTTGAAGAAAGTACTATTTCTAACAATATGCCTGATACATATATTCCTAAAATCCTTTTGATTATCATCAGCAGCCTACTCTAGTCCACTGCTGGACATAGGCCTCTCCCAGGGCGCGCCATTGAGCCCGATCTTCGGCTCTTCTCATCCAGTCGCTGCCAGCCAGATGATAGATGTTGGTGACCCCCCTTACATCCCCCTTTTGATTAACTTGTTCCAAATTCCTTTTAGGTTTAGAATATAGTTACACTAATGCAATGTTATAAATTGTCATATGCTTGCACGGAAAGTGCGACGGACTCCCGACTTCCAAGATACAGGTTTTGACCTAGTTTGTAAGTCGGAGGTCCTATTATTGTGCCTTGTAATAGGTAAATGAATGAACATTTTCATATAGTCGACCACAAGTTATAGTATACCAACTGTCAAAGACCTTCGAATAAATCTCAGCCTGCGCAATATAATACATTTCAGATTCTCAAATTTTGAGGTTTTGGGTAGGTGACCTGTGGTCGACTGTACCTATTATTTGTAAAAAAGTCATTCATAGCCTATAATGGATGTTCTATTTTCTTACTTGTAAATTCTGCAGGGACATCTTGAAATTGGTTTTGGTTCTGTTATCAGTACAATTTATTGCTGTGGTGTCTACTTTTAAGCTAAATATCTGAAAACAAAATAATTATACATTATAAAAAAATACTGTTGACTCAAGTAAATAAAAACCAGGCAAAGATATATGCATACATAGGTATGACTTTATAAAACGCTTCGTACCATCGCCCAAAAAAATAAATGACCAATTTTGAACGCTGGATCAAACCCTAGCGAAACTTACGCCACTTCCGGAAAAAAATAATTTCTATTGAACTAAGGTACAGGGTGGACCAAAAGTCCGTTAACATTTAAAATGGTTATAAAAAATACAAATGCTACTTTAGTGAAAAACTGTTTATTTAATAATAAAGTAGACAAATTAGGATTTCACTTTTTAAAAATAACATCATTCAAATGTGACCCTTGTTCATCCTGGCACACCTGTAACCGGGAACGGAAATTTTGCATGACCGCCCGACAAGTGGTTGGTGAAATGTTCTGCATTTCCTCGCGTATATTTTCTTTTAATTCCTCAATAGACACTGGGTTGCTGATGTAAACTTTACTTTTGAGATATCCCCAAAGGTAAAAGTCCATTGGAGTTAAATCCGGGCTGCGGGGTGGCCAGTGAATGTCACCTCTTTTGGATATGACTTTTTGGCCAAAAATTTCACGAAGTGCTGCTATAGAGTCATTGGAGGTGTGACATGTTGCCCCATCTTGTTGGAACCAAGAGCTTCGATTAAAGCCTGAGAAGTCCTGTAATGCTGGAGCAAAAAAATTCTGTAGCATCACAATGTATCGCTCTGTATTAACGGTGACGGCGCGGTTTCTCTGATCTTCATAAAAATATGGACCAATGATTCCGCTGGCTGACAATGCGGCCCATACAGTAACCTTGGGCGAGTGTAAAGGTTTTTGGTGCTTCAAGTCCGGGTTAGTGTCACTCCAGTATCTGCAATTTTGTCGATTGACATGTCCATTTAGGTGGAAGTGTGCCTCGTCTGAGAAAAAGATGTTATTGAAGCTCGTAAACCTCTCAAGCACTTCGTTAGCAAACTGCAGTCTCTGAGCAGGGTCATTTGGCTTTAAAGCCTGTACAATTTGAATTTTGTAAGGATGTAAATGTAAATCTTTGTGTAGAATGCGATTTAGAGATGTTCTGGGCACATCTAAAGCACTAGACCGCTTTCGAGTAGAGAGACCAGGTTGTTCTCGAACAGACGCTCGTACACGCTCTATGTTTACTGGATCGCGCGATGTCCTAGGTCGGCCGGATCGTGGTTGACTTAAAGTTGAACCTGTCGTTTCGAACTTCTGTACCCAGTTTTTAATCGTTTGAATTGTTGGTGCTTGATTTCTGTTCCGTATATTGTAATGATTACAAAATTTCCGTTTAGCTTCGGTCGTAGAATCGTTGTTTCGATAGTACTCGCGTACGCAAAATGCGCGTTGCGCTCCGCTGAATGACGCCATGGTACTAAATCCCTATTAGTAGCTCTCGCTTGTAGTAACACCCCCCGCGCCAATACCCCGCCCGCGCCGACGCAGCGACCTATTCAAATGTTAACGGACTTTTGGTCCACCCTGTATTTGTATACGGTGCTCAGTCAAACTCAAGGTTTGCCAGCGTGCTATGGAGCGTAGTATACTAAACGTGAAAAGGACGGATCGCGTCAGGAACACGACCCTGCGCTCCAAAACACGCATTGATGCAATCACCAAAGCATCTGTATTGAAGTGGGACTGGGCAGGCCACGTATGCCGCATGCATCCGGAAAGGTGGGCAAAGATCGCCATGCACTGGGAGTCTGGGTGCCACAAGACGGACAGCGGCGCCGAGGCAGGCCCAGGCGTAGGTGGAAGGACGATATCGACCACTTCCAAAAAGGATGGTATAAGGACGCCGGGGATAGAGAAAAGTGGAAGGGAGGAGGGGAGACCTTTGCCCAGCAGTGGGACAGTCTAGTGGTTTATAAAATTATTCCACAAATAAAGAGAAATTTTTAATTATATTTTAGTAGCTTTGTAGTGAAATAATAAGAAGTAAAAAGCGTAATTGCTAAAAGTGGCCACTTGTATTAGCTTCTTAATGGGTTCTAAAATGGTCAGGTATTTTGGGTCGAAGTTCTTTGAATTTTGAATACCTTTGGCACAACAGGCGATAATCTCGGTATTATCGTATCCATGTGGTCTTCACACTCCAGTCCCAGAATAGCTGGTGAGGTTTTGTGCTTTTTATGCTTCTGTACCAAGTTGTACAGATTGTCGTGAAATTGTACTGTAGTGTTGCTGACTGCTGTGTGGATTTTCTGCAAAATAATAAGTCATATATTTATTAATTCATGTTTATTATGGTCGAGTGATATAGAACAATAATAAAAGATAATTCAGAATTTATTTAAATTAACTGTTCGGCTCAAAAATCGGTCGATTTTTTAATATTTTTTGGATCTTTTTATATAAGGTAATAAGATTCAGTGTAGCTACTGATCTGTAACACAGTTCACACCTGTCATGAGGTTCCTAGAAATAACTGGATCCAAATTACCTCGACATTTAATGGGCCATCGGCCTTCACCATCCCCACCATGTATAGTACCAGTAACAAACTGCTTTCTAGCTCCCCATGATCCTGGCTTCCACAAGAACCATGAGTAACAAAGTTTAAGTAGCATAAAAACGAAAGAAAAAAATACTAGCCCACTCACTTACTTCAACATTCAACGGCCCGTCAGCCTTGACGGTTCCCTCCACTAGCAGACTGCACCCCGCCTCTCCAAGACTCTCCGCCCCCCTTAGCACCCTACACCCGGCGCCCACCAGGTTGGCCGAGAACACTAGCGCTCGCGCCGGCCCACCCGCCGCGCCGTCCGCGTGCACCTCTGACGCAGTCACGTGGAGCGACCACGGCTCTGGATTACTGTTGTGTATGGTGACTGATGCATCGAATATGTGGACTCCCATGAACTGGTAGTGGAAAGAACTTTTCTTGTACTAGATATTTCAGTTTAGTTGAAACAATTTAATATTTATTTAGTTATATGACCTAAAAAATTGCTCCCTGAAACTGCTATTGCCAAACTAGTAAACATTATAAATTAGTATTTAGCACATTTATGTACCATATTAAAAAAAAAATTTTGCTGATTCTAATTCACATCTTAAAATGATACAACCAGTTGAAATGCAAGTACAAAACTGATTTATTATGACAACAAACTACCTACATAATTGTTTTATGAATTACCCTCAACTCAAACTTATTCTTATTCTTTATAAGTTTTGGAATTTTAAAAGTATGTACAATTTTAACATACACAATTATACAGTTCATTCTTTAATTAAACATAGTTACCTGTGCAAACATTATCAAACTCGGAGGCACCTTCTTATCTCTAAAATCCAACAGCTTCCTTTGACTTGTTCTACTTAAATCAAAATTCTGAATGCCGAGTTTCGTCGGATCCTCATCCCCGTCTCTAGAACTCGATGAGTTCTGCTTGGACAGCAACGGTTTGAGGATCGTCTCGACAACGACACTTCGTTTCTCTGCCACATTGTTGGTGACTTCGAAGCCTTTGATGACAACGGACACCAGCTTGTTGATGTCAGAGTTGAAGAAGCTGCTACGGAATGATACTTCGTCGATATGCTGTGAAGAAATGTGTCTTTTTTATGAAAAGAGCATGTGCATAAGTAGTGGTGGACATAAGTGAATGAACAATACACTAGCTTAGATATCATCAGCATAGCATAGCATAAGCTTAATGCTGCCTGCTCATTCATCATCATCATCATCAGCCTATTAATGACCCCATTGTTGGGGCACAGGCCTTCCCTGCCTGGCCCGCTCATTAATCAATAATAATAATAATAAGTGTTGGCTCCGGCCCCACTAATGCTTTAACAACGGGCTGCAAGGCTCAAGAAAACATTAGTTTTAAACCCATCATAATAATAAAAGTTAAAAGTAAATGTAACACCCATAAGAAGCTCAACTACAATTAGTTCTTTCCTACACAAAGTAAGAATAATTGTGTTAGGTGTACAGAGAGAGAGAGAGAAAGAAAAAGAGAAAGAGAGAGAGAGAGAGAGAGAGTGCTGAGATTCACAGTTATCTAATGTTAATTTAATTAACATACATTACATCTTCACTAAACGAAACATCATAGGTTCTCACCAGTGATCGGAGTAGGTAGAGCTGTTTTTGGTACTTGCCACATACGGTCATAATATGGATAAGTATGCCCAATAATCCCGGGATTTCCGGGATTGAATAAATATATTATTTAGATTTTTAACGTTATATTTGTTTTGATACACATTTAAGATTGGAGGCGAAATATTTTTTTTAAGATTCATGGCGCTAGTGTACCTATGGTAGTGTTTTAACTTCTTCGTAAGTTCACAATTTAAAAAAAATCGTAATCCACCGAGTAAGGGCGAGGTTTATAAAAGTAATTTACAACATTTGCTCGATAACTTGAAACGGGATCCCGAAATCATATCCATATTATTATAACCTTTGAGGACATTGACCCGAAAGAGCTCTACCTACTCCGATCACAGGTTCTCACATACAGTCTTGTACATGAATGAGTCCCACAGGAATTGGCGTCAATTCTTGGATGACTTCATAAAGCTAAAACTAAACGACTGTCTTGCTCACTTAAGTTACATGCTAGATTGCGTAAAAGTGAGGATGACGTTTCGTTTAGCAATGTTTTAATTTAGAGAGTGACACCACAAAATTGGGGCCACTATCTTAACACACTAAATTCTCAAGATGATCCCTCCACCAAAGTAAATTATTATTTAGTAATTCAGGGTTTGTTAGGTTCTCAATTAATCTGGCACGGCAAATACTTACAATAAAGTACCCATCTTTTGACAAGCTCACGTCCTTAAGAATCAACTTGGGCACAGCTATTCGGCCAATCTTCAGCTTTATGTGGTACTTCCTCATAAACAGCCATGCCAGCAGTGTCGGCAGCAGCCTAAAAATACCCCATACGACGGTAAACAATAAACAAACAACTGATAACCAGTGACATCATCTGAATTGAATAATATTTACCATGAGACACACGAGTAAATGGCCAGGAATATGAAACACAATATCAGTATCACATTCATTTTTAGTTATTTATATCATTTTCCTGTAATGTAATCTAAACCCGAATTAACGGAGTAAATTAAACAGGTACGGTCATTTTCAGTTTTCTAACCTCAGTTCGGATCGGAAATAATTAGAAACAAACAAAACAAAATGTCACCGGAAAATCATAATGGAAAAAAATATTTTCGAAGTTTCTGGCCTGGCTTCCTGACTGGAAACAAACAAAAATCGACAAGCGTTGGCTTTAATTCCATAACCTGATTCTGTAATTAATACACCTCCAAACGAAACGTCTTTCTGATCTGATCTGCACCCGTACCATGCGCCTGTTTTTTGACACTTTCTGAGCGTCCCAAACGTCAAAATGCCATATAATTTGACATTTGGCACGCTCAGAAAACGTCTAAAATACCCCGTATAATAATAATATTAATCAGAAATGGGAGAAAACCTAATAAGTGAATTTGAATAATAATAATAAATAATAATATAAATGGTAGCTCCCCTTTTTATGTTTAGGAGCCGGGAATAATCCCAGCGGCACTTCGACCCTTCAGGATCTTTTATGCCTACCCCATTTTACACACTGATCATCTTAATGTGCAGGTTTCCTCACGATGTTTTCCTTCACCATTGGAGCAGCCGGTAAATGTAAGTAAGAAGGTTATGTTGGTTATGTGGAGTGTTCATGCTGTCATGGCGTGTTGATCCTAATTTATTGTTTAAAAATGGTTTACAGTGGTCATTTTTTCGTGAAACTAGTGAATTTTACTTAAAAATCGTCTGTGTTAAATGAACGTTATATAAGACAGTGAAATTACTACAGACGGTGTACCCGGCAACCTAACCTCCAATAGCACTTGGAATATAAGACACTAGGCATTATCTCCCATAATCTAGGCATTCGAAACAGACGCCAAAACGTTCGAGTGATTTTCAATATTCTAACACGGTCGTTGGCCAAATTGCAGTGTGTACACTAGCAGGGGCCAAACATTAAAGGAAAAAATGTATGTAAGTAAGGCTTCGAAAATGCACAGAAATCAAATATTATATGAAAAATGCGAAAAAATCATTGGTACATGGTTTCGAACCCGGTCCTTCCGCACGGGAGTCCGGTGTCCTCATGAAAGAACTCATTCTTCCGTGGGTGTCTTAGCCACAGTGCCACCGACGAGCTCCCACTTTAACAAGTAATTTTAAACTCGCTTCGCTCGCTGTCACCCTAGCCTTCTAACCTACCTAATCCATCACTTGTGTCGGAGCTACCCCCAAAATTGCGAGCTCGCTACGCTCACTCCCGCCCTTGCATTCCATCAAATGTGCCGGATCTATGCCGAAATTTGTGTTATGTTGTTGTTTTCACACATAAAGTATGCGGCACAGCGTCCCTGTGCCTCTTCCATTTTATACAACAGCAGCAAATTTGCTCGCCAACCAAAAATAGATTATATGAAGTAATATCTAAAAGTCCTTGTCGCCAGCATAGGTACCATTTGGAAAATTAAAATAAAATCGCATTTGTAGTTCTTCACAACTTCATATGTTTTGCTAATAGAATTGTACCCAGTTCAAAAAAACCATAGACATATAGATAATTTTAAAAAATATATTTAAATTCTTGTTTCGCTTTTCGCGCTTTGAGAGTTTCTCCCGCGCTTTTGTCGCGTCCACACCAGCTTTTTTCGTTGTCTTGCAAATTGTTTTACAGTAGTGCTTTTCAAGTAAGAATGGTGTTTTTTATTCGAAGAACGTCTACAAAATGTGATTAATGTGTGGGACAGTGAAGTAAAGTCAAATAAGACGCTGCAGCCCGATCCGTACTTGGCTGGATTTTGAAGAGCCATACTGCGTCCGGGACGCCTTCTTCTTTGGTTCGGATGGTGCAGAAGCGTGGAAGATTCTCCCAGATAGCATTGAAATGTGTCACACCAGCATTTTAATGAAGACTTGCAAGAGTTGTTTACATCAGACATGGCTGTATGGGCTCAGTTCCCTTTGCCTTAAAAATACAAACAACAATTTCGCGCTTTGAATTTAAGTAGTAAAATCGTGATAAAACTTTGTTGAGTTTTTTGTTACAAATTATCCATATTACACAGATTAGGTACAGTTTTTACAATTCAGAAGTGAGATAGAACGTCAATTCAAACTTTTAAGTACTGATATGTAAAACGCTAATATGATGCTGACACAGTGGTCAACGATTAAAACTACAAAAAAGTTTATTTTTTATGGATTCATTTACTTTTCATTCGAGTATTCTTTCTCAATTAGGTACTTTACTTACCCTGTCAGCAGTCAAGAGTCAGTATTGTGACTTATGATTGAGATCCAATGGCCTAAACCTATCCTTCACCTTCAAAAAGTAACTGTAGGTTAGGGTTTTTTGTAAAAATAGGTAGGTATCTAAGTTTTTTTGTTTTTACATACGACAGACCCTATGTAAAAAAGGATATTATAAAATAAATGACTGTAAAGTGTTAAATGATAAAATTTTGCTCCAGCTCTGCACAATGTGTATTTGCACTTGCTTAAATTAGATGTTAATTTCAAATTATTTTAGAAAATTAAAATTAATGTACTTATCAAATATTTTTTTTAGTTTTATTGTTTATTTATTTTATTATTGTATATTGTATTGTTTGATGGGTTTTTTGCCTAAATAAAAGAATTATATTATTATTATTTATTTCACAAGATGTGCTGCAGACTGTTTCTTGTGCCGCTTCTTTTCTTTCAGCTATAGCATCTTACGAAGCACTGCAGTGGTAGTTTAAAAAAGGCCTTTTGTGCCACCTAGCGACACTGACCATTTTCCTAGTTTATTTGTCTCCAGAACATCGGATTTATAAAAAAATATCACCAATGTATAATGTTTATATTTGTTCTAATACAGTCAACATACATAGTAACAATACCTATTTTATTACCTACTTGAAGTGATACAGTAAACTAATTTTGTAACAATAACTTAATATTCTTAATTAGTATTTCACGGCCAAGATCTCTTAGCTGAGTAACCCTCATACTTCTTTCTGGTCTTCAAACCGGACACTATCGTGGAACTCTTGGGGAAAGCGGACATACCATTGAATAGTGTATCTTTATCTGAAACAGTAACATTAAATAACTAAATACATTGGTTATGTGGTTATCAAATTGTATAATTCGTCCTTTCACAAACGGCGTCAGTTTACAAACGCTCGCTGTTTTGTTGTTTTAAAAGGGGAATTATAAATCAAGCTAAATTACATGTCAGAGCGAAACCGACACGAATGGGTTAGGTTGAAGGCTAGGGCGGCAAACAGGCGTAGCGAGCTGCGCCTTTTTGCTGCCGAGTCTTCGTTAAGTTATTTTTTTATAACCCAGAAAAAACTGTTTGCATATCATATGCTTGCCTGGGGGTGAGAAAATGCAGAGGTATTTTCTAATTTGCCTTCGGCATTTTACAAAAGTGTACGTTTGTAAACTTGCGACAATAAATACAATTTGCCGACGACATTTAAATAAGTCCAAATAGACCATAATCTCATAAGAACTTAGTTAGCTGTCCTAAGGACTTGACTTTTTTGCCATGTCTTGTATGACAATTTGATCAGCTGTTGCAATGTTAATAACATTAGCAATTTTTAATAAGATACTTACCTGGATGAAATCTGATATAGTCCTGTTGAACATGCAAATTTTTGGGCAAGTCCATCTTCTTCAATGCCTCAAATGGAGTTGTTGTGTCTACAGGTGTGTTATAAAAGTCATTAAGATCATCTGAAAACCATAAATGAACAACTTAAAAAGTTGACAAACATCATCTTTCTGAAACACATTTGCATTTATCATATCTTTGAGCACAATTTGGTAGACCCAGCCACATATACATAGATCCATTGAGATCTTATGTAAGTATATAATAAAGAAAATAAATAATTATAGATTGAATACATACCAACACACTCTATAGTATGTAACAGAGAATTAGGAACACTATAACCGGTTTCCTCGTAACAAGCTTTGAGAACAGCAAACTTTGCTTCTAATGTTTCAAATTCTGCATCTGATTTCAATCCATTACTAGTGCAAATCTTTAGAATTATCTCGTTAATATTTGCCGGTGGATCCCAAGCTTTGTTAGAACGGAGGAATCTGTAAATAATACAATTAGAAATTTTGTTACTTATTTTTTAGCCTTTCTATTTAAATTTACCAATTTAGTAGCTGTTATTTAAAAACTGCCTTAATTAATTCTATATTGTACTGGTTCATAAAGTTACAGGTATGTTTTCATGCAGAAGATTTTGTGCTATGCACTTTTTGTGTGTGTGATTGGAGAATGACAGATGTCGCAATATATAACAACTGTTCTTGATGAAGAACAGTTATATATAGCGACAGCCAAGCTGCTCTTAAGGCATAAGGCTGAGATGGTGGCTTCCTAAAATTAGAGACAGAACGAGAGTAGTGGATGTGATCCTTGAAATGGGAGTGAACTTTGAAATGGAGATGGACTGGTCACATGATCAGATCCAGAAGGGACAAGTAGACAAGAAATATCACAGAGTGGTACCCGCGAGACTGGAAACGTAAAAGAGGCCGACCAGCCCAAGAGATGGAGAGGAGCGGCCCAGCATAGAGAAAAGTGGAAGGTCTTGGAGGAAGCCTAAGTTCAGGGACAACCTGCCGATGTCAAACCTTGTTGATAAGTTAATTCATATGTGAATAAAGGCTATTTTTATTTTTTAATAAGTATATTATGAGTCTATGTAAGTACTCTGGTAGGTATAATTACAGGTCACTGTAAACCTGACACCTGGCATTACTAGGACTCAGTGCTGAAGCATCTTGTCCAGAATGCGGTGAAGAAGAAACCAGGCAACACTTTCTTGCCGAGTGTGTGGTGTACTCCAAACCAAGGTGGGAATCTTTTGGCAGGGACAGTATAGGAGAAGAAGAGTTACAAGATCTGAACTATGGAGACATCCTGAGATTCTGCAAAGACACTGGAAGATGGAATGGAGGAGACCAGTCGGAACATCTGTAACCGATGTTCCGCAGAAGGAACTGGGTGATTTAGCTCTACACAGAACTGATCACCCGCCTGGTGACCCGGCAGCGACCCTCCAAACAGTAAAAAAAAATTACCCTCGAGCAGCCAAAGACTCTGCAGCTGCTTGTAGTTTCTTGTCTTCTTTTGGAAATTTCTTGTGTTTGCACCTCACAAATACATCCTGAAAATGATATTAAAACATTGTGTATTGATTTTCACAAATTGGAATTCAGGAATGAAATGAACTAAAACCTGAAGAAAACATTACAGAACTAACCTGAAGATTTGTGCGTGATATTGGCAATAATACATTCCTCAGCATTTTGGGTTAATATATAAATATATTTCAGTTAAACTATTAAAACCTAGGTATAATTGTTAATATCCCAACCAAATAATATCACATAGATAACCTTACTTCCATCACATAGGTACCTAGGTATTGTTCAATCTGTCATTGTCAGTCAATTTTGTTCCGATTTACACAAACACGACAAAAATATACATATTTCACCTTATATTTACACTTATTGAACAAGATTATTTTCTTATAACTTGACTTTTACAAATGTTATTGGCATCGCCAAATCTAAAGCTAAAATAGAATACGATAATGTTGAGAATGTTTTTCGATAGAATCAATGAGGCACGTAAAACGGAACGCAAATATGTTTCTGGACGAAATTAGTTCAAAACTTTGCCGATCGCGGCAGCACTGTCGGCTTGGGTTGTTGTTTCCTATCCGCCATTTTCCAGTCGCCATTGAAAGGTGAAAACTTGGCTAAATGTCGGTGATGATTTTAAGATTTTGAGTGGTTTCTTTAAGATTTGAACTGTTTTTAGTGTTGTGAAATGAAAATGAAGTGCCCCGGACTACCATGACGCATCAAAATCACCAAACAAACGGTGCAAGTCTCGAGGATTGCCACACAAACTTCTTCGCCTTGGTAAGTCACTTTTACATTGATGAAAGAACTCGTATGTACTTTTCTTTCGAAATCATTTCGATTTACTTTGTACGTAGGTGTTTGCGCTGTTGTTTTGAGGTGTCGTGTCTAATACCGACTAAGCAATGCTTTAAAAATGAGTCCACGACATCCAAGTAGTTCGGTTGAGTTATCATTGGTGGCCTCTGGTATACAAAATTCACCTTATTGCGATACTGCTATTGAATCGATCTATTGCGTTAAAGATTTTGTTTGGGACAATTTGCGTTTAGCGGCTAATGACGCTCGGCCGTTAGTCATCCTGGCATCGCTCTCGTCGCTGTACGGAGTCATGTTGTGTTGCTAACTCACAAAATGTCAACGCATTCGGTTAGCGAGGCCACAAGAAGCCACCGGCCCATAGAGGTCATTTTGAATTCACCTGGCCGTAACGCGGACCGTAATGCGTTCGCGAGACTAGTTTCGCCAGGTCGAGGAAATAACTTTCTTATTACATTTTGAGTCGCCTCGTCCAGCATTGCGACATAATTCGAGATAATAGGGTTGTTTATATGCGAGAGGAGAGTGCTAAAATAATCAGTCGGGTCATTCATTATCGTAGTAGAAGTCGCTTTGCGTAATGTTCATAGCTGGCGCGAATTTTATCAGATTGTGTTCGGGTGAGGATTAGCGGCTGGCGGGGCGGGGCGCGGGCCGGAGGGGGCCGTCCTCGGCACTCGGCAGAACAGCTCGGCGCCACTTCCACCTGACGCGTTGCCACATCTCCGCCACTCCGCGCTGCGGCGGCGCGCGCCTGCCGCCTGCCTGCACCCGTCGCCTTCTCCCTCTGCGCTCCGCCTATCTCGCCGCGATACAAATTACCGATTTCTTGCCCTGCCTGCTTATTGTCTAATTATTTATGCGTCGTTTGCCAGCACCGCGGCATTTGTCGCGTGGAATTTTCTCAACGGTCGCTGACGCATCGGGCTACTAGGTTGTCACTGTGCGAGTTCAATACACTCGCTTTTTTAGTCGATCGTACCAATTCGTATTGTATGCTCTTTGAGGTCTAAGAAATGATTTCGACATAGGGTATAGGAGATCTCATCGTTTTAATTCTGTCAGTAGCTCAGGTATTTACTCGTTTTCTTAGCTCCCGGTTGCGGCGTATATACCCGGTCCCGGTATGCTCGGCATTTGAGCGGCGACATCACTGATGTCGTAGGGTCGGTGCGCGCACGTCGGTCGAGCGGCACGGCCGGCTGCGCGCGCAGGCGTCTTGCGCTCATTCAACCGTTCATGAATGGTTGTAATGATTGTAACTTTCCCATAAGCGGGCCTCCGCCCAGGCCCTATTGCGTTGCCTGTAGGTACTCAGTACTGAGTGACTAATTTGTACTTGTCTTTGTTCTTTCGCCTACTTACATGTTCATTGTTGTTGTCGGATCAATTAATAATGAGGTATTATTCAGCAGGTGTCATTCAGTCGTGTAAAGTCATTTCCAGCATTTACCTGATTATGATGTTGTACAGTGTTCATTTTTCAATAATTATCCGGAAAATTATAAATTATATTTTTCGTTTTTCGAAACATTAAAATAAGTTAATTCCAAATTTAACAGAAAGCTCATACTCGATTTATTAAGAGAATTCACCTCAATTCCTCATATTAACCCAGAAATATAGAGTTTCAGCAAAATAACAAACGATGAAATAGAAGTCTAGCGCGGTATAGGCACAGTAACCTCTCGTTTCATTTAAACTTCGCGCCGTCTCTTGATCTTTTTAACGATCTTGATATAATTATCGGTTGATAATTGTCAAGGCATAAATATCACGATAATTATCAACGAACCCTGCTGTTGTTTCTAATGTTCGTTCCGTAATGCCGCCGCTGTCACGTCACGACTCCCATTTTCCTCACGAATCGTCATGGTTCATTCATTTTCACTCACCATTCTATTTATTACTACGTTATTGTTCATTGACTTCCGAAATTCACTCCTTACTTATTCATGGTATCTGACGAACTCGTTACGAGCGCCGCCCCTTATCTCCTTCCAGGCTTCCACGCTATGCATACAGAACACGACTTCAATTTTGTACTGAATGTGCTCATTTCCTCGGTTTTATTAAAACCTTGGGCTAGGTCGTATAGTGCTATAAGAAGGCGTAATAGTTCTATAACTATGCTCTATAGCAGAGTTGTTGATTACTGCTTATATGATTGTTTTCGAATGTAATGCTACATATATATTCAAGGTTTGTAGCCTTCTACAGTCCCTCATTTATTTTCAAGTAAGAAATGAGCCACCTGTTTACAAACATTCTATGGAATCTTACCACTGCTTTAGAATTCAGTTTATTATTTTTGTTTATGAAATGTCTCATGCAGGTAGAATTCACACCTTAAAACCTTCATTATACATACATAAATACATATCGCATTGATATCAGATTACATTATAAACTGTATCTAACACAAGATGCCCGTAGACTCACAAGTCGGTAAATAAACAATTATTTTAGAGAGCTCTACTCAGTGCTTGTTGCCAAGGTTGTTGAAAAAACGGCTACCTGGCCGACATCTGTACCTTACGTGAATAAAACCATCCTAAAGGAATATGGACTTTATGATGGCGTAGAAAAATTCGTTTGAAGTTATCATTTCCAGGCAAGGTGACTATGGTGACCTCTCAGTACTTCGTGTTTTATCAGTCATAAAAATGTTTCTAGACTGTTCTTATGTACAAAATGAGATGAGAGCAGACCGTCATTCATTATTAGGTATCACACTGTGACAATGAGTAGGGGATAGAGTTTAAGAGGGGAAACCCGGAGTACTCACGTCTATTTTTCGGTGTTGGCCGGTATCGATTGGCGCAGAGATGGATCCTTTTCCTCTGATATCGTAATCCCAGCTAGTAATCCTCGATAGCCAGGACTCAGTCCTTTTGCGATTCTATTTTTTTTATCACAATTTCTGTGCACCTCAACGCGGTCCCGGACCGACGGCAGCTCGTCGGAGTCCAGGAAGAGAATGTAGTTGGGAGTTGATATTAACGGAATGTGGGGAAATGACTACTCATTGTCACAACACATTCACACATAAATCAGGTCAAAATCTGATGTTTAATTTTGTCCGATTACCTAATTAGCATACAATTACAGTGATGATTGTGTTTCGACTCAGGTTTGTTATGTCGCGGGAGTCTCAGTCTGTTAGCTGATAACTTATCGCTGTGTCACTTGCTATCAGGGTCTGAGCGAGAACGGTGGCTAACGTTATCGCTATCAGTCACTATAATACCGCCCGCATAATTACCACTCTACCGAGCTATTTGTTTTTGTACAAATCGATTAATTACTGCCAACCACGCTACCTCAAGATATAGTCCACAATATTGGATTGATTATGATACAGGGATGGTTAATCTACTGTCTCACATTTTTCTTGACATTTTATTCTTCCTCTTAACCCCTTTATCACGACTGCGATAAAGAAATCTATACATACCTACCTTTTACATAGCTGGATTTATAAAAGGTGAGATCGCATCGCACTTAGGGAATGCAATATCCATTCGATTTTACTATCCGGATTATTTGAATTAAAAAACTATATTATCCGGATTATTTGTGGAATCAATAGAAAACCTTAAAAATTACCTTTAAACATAGTAAAAAGAACAAAAGTTTTTGAACTTACATGAATGAGTTCAAAGGCTTATTGCCATGAATATGATATCATAATGTAGTTTTGTATATTTTACGAACATTTGGTCTTTTATTTAATGACATAATGATACATTAGGAGTAAGCTTCTGTTAAAATATGTATTCGGATTATCCGGATAACAAAGTGGACAGATATCCGGATAATTTTGCTATCCGGATACCTGGATTGCATGCCCTAATCGCAATACAATCGCCTTAACATGAAACATAACTAAGTACTCTATATCGACCACTTCCAAAAAGGATGGTATAAGGACGGCGAGGATAGGGAAAAATGGAAAGGAGGAGGGGAGGCCTTTGCCCAGCAGTGGGACAGTCTATAGCTTATAACAAAAATGTACTCTATAAACTTGAAGTAATCGATCGAAAAAAAAACTAATTTATTACTATATCAAACTCTGTGGTTGTAGCAGTTATTTATATTGCAACAAATGGTCGAATATCACATCATAGCTACTGAGGAGCTCGTAGCCTAGTTGCGAGCACGGTCTGAAAGTGATCGTGCAGGTTAAGCGACGTTGGCGCGGTCTGTACCTGAATGGGTGACCGCTAGTGGCATATTTCATCTGAGCTCCTCCGTGCCTCGGAAAGCACGTTAAGCAGTCGGTCCCTGTTGTTGTCGTTCGACTGCAGTCGTTAAGCCATGTCAGAGGCCTACGGGCGGCCTGAACAACTCTGACAAATAGGTTGGCCACTAACCATACGATAAGCAAGCAAGCAAGCTACTGATAAAGCGGACATTCGCGGTGGTGTTATCGGTGCGTCTCTCATAAACTGTAATTTTTCCGAAGGCGTTGTGATCTATGGCGCTTATTCACCTCTTTCCAACGAATGAAAAGCGGCCTGGCTGGCTTCTTACTCTTTGATATGATGACACTGAGAACCTTTTAACTGTTTTGACTTGACAGTGTTTATGGCAACAAACATCATGGTAATAAAAATACTTCAACATACTTACCAATACATACATCCTAAATCATTTACAAAATATTTCACACGAATACACACATAAACACACACGCACACACACCTCTTACTTTTTACCTTCTTTAAGCCCAGAGAGGATCTTTAATACAACTTATATTATTTTACTTACCTTAATATTATTATTTTGTTTTTTGTTTCTATTTTTGATTTAATTGATAGTTAAATGTTTGACTGATAAAATATTTTAATACACTTCTGTAAACAAATTGCGTTTAGATAATGGCTGAATTGTACGAGTCTTGGAGGAGGGGCACTGTAACACAGGTTACACCTAGTTCGGCAACAGTGGCGTAAAATAGTTTTAGTGACATACCCTAATATAGTTTATTTAACAAAACTGTAAAACTTTAAAAAAAAAATTTTTTTTTTTTGATTAATGTACTAGATAGAAGTCTAAAGACATTTAAAATGAAAATAGATACGATGAAACTCCGTATCGAGGTCGAACAGTCCTTGAGAAGTTGAAAAGCTCGTTGAAAGCTCGTCCTTCGCCTACATTTCGTCCTTAATCAACTTGAAACCATTTTATGTAACTATTCCAGGTATATACGAGTACTATTTAATATTTGTTTGATAGTGTCTAAAGGGTTATATTATAATTATACCCCGTTTTTGGCTTTAGATACTATCAAACAAATATTGAATTGAATTGTACAAAAACAGGGTTATATCTGTTTTTGACTATCATGTTTAGGCCTCCCCTTGAACAAGGGGGGTACGGGCCATGATACACCGGGCGGGCCCTGTGCTGATTGGTGGATTTCACACGCCTTCGAAAACTTTTTAATTTCCTCAGATATGCAGGTTTCCTCGCGATGTTTTCCTTCACCGTTAGAGCAGTCGGTAAATGTACGTAAATCTTCGAGAAAATCGGAAAAACTTATTGGTACGTGGCATTGCAAGGTTTCGAACCCGGACTTGGGAGTCCGGCGTCCTAACCACTAGGCCACCGACATACGTTTGAATTGCAAGCTACTGCTACTGGTAGATGTTTTTCACGAATCTCTATAAAATTGAGAGTCGAAGAATGTTCAAAAATAAAATGGATTTTATTGAAGCTTTCTGCCACATTTGGCATTGGCATTCCAAAGAAGTAGATTATGCAACAAAAGTAATATCGTAAAAGATGCAGCTCCAGCCTCTGACAGAGCAACAAAGTTGTCCTTTTCCTCTTGTTTTATTATGAGCCACACATTCTGGGTCAAGGTTCTGTTTTGATGAGTGTCTCGAGAAAAAATACTGCTTTCTTATTCCTCGTTTTATTCGACTGACAGCTGCACTCAATAACCTCTTCGTACGTTAATGTACATTAAGGTTGCTTGTTTCTTTGACCTAGTTTCATTCTAGAATATTTAGATTGAACAGTCTTGTACTTTTCTGAATTAAGATAATTTCCCTTCAAATTGCAATTAAGGTCTTCGACTAGATTAGTGATAGCTACGTGACACGCCGCGGCCCCCACCGCGGTCACTTCAATGTGGGTCATGATAACCGAAGAGTGCTCGCTCGCTACCCGCATGTTCCACATTTTGATGTTCGCTTCGGATTTGGATTCTATAAATGTACTTCTATGTCCTTAGCTTCTTTTTGTCGTTCTATTAGATGCTGGCTTTCGGAAAGTAGTACTAAAACGTTGTCCATGAAATTCAGGGAGAGTTTAGGACAGTTGAGGAAAGTTGAGGAGCTCGTAGCCTAGTTGCGAGCACGGTCCGAAAGTGATCATGCAGGTTAAGCGACGTTGGCGCGGTCGGTATCTGGATGGCATATTTCATCTGAGCTCCTCCGTGCTCGGAGATCACGTAAAACAGTCGGCCCCGGTTGTTGTCGTTCGACAGCAGTCGTTAAGCCATGTCAGAGGCCTACGGACGGCCTGAAAAACTCTGACAAATAGGTTGGCCACTAACCATACGATAAGCAAGCAAGCAAGTGAGAGTTTCCTTTTCAGAACTAGAACTTTCCATGCCTTTGGCCTTCTTTTACTTGTAAATTAAATAACTTACGCACAATTTAATATTTCCATATTTAATGAAAAATCGTTCGCTACAAACAAGTCTTTTAGCCTTGTGTTCCACTTTCGCTTTTAACGGCAAAAAGGTTGCTTATTTCCACAAGTAATCGTCCTACATAAGGAACAGAATTCTTTAGGCGTTGTTAACAAAGAAATGGGTGAAATAAAACTGCCAAAGTGAAGGAGATCGTGACTGGCCTATATAATGTTTATAAATAAACAACTGTGCATTGTATTGTATAGATTTCAGCAATTGTGTTGGAATTTTTAAACAGTACTTAATTAAGCATTGTATAACTGTCACGTCCTTGATCCCCGACGGGGCAGACAGAGGAACCACCTTCATCATTGGTAGTTCCCACTTTTCGTCGTAAGATTTGGTGAACTTAGGTATGATAGTAAAAGAACTCGTATTCCTTTCGTTGTGTGACAGATTTTTAAAATCTCAGTTTAGAGGTTTTGGTACACGACAAGGTGACCATGTCAGCCTCGTTAGGGTCACTAAGGAAAGGGAAGGGAAGCTCAAGTATTATCAGAGTCGGTCCTCACTTTGAGAGCCAACTTAGCAAACAACAGTAAGTGTTTCAGTATTTTTTTATAATATGATTTAAAATATCTAATCTTGATTATAAATTAAGTGACCAAAATTAAAAATTCTCATATAAGTCCGTTATATTAGAACTATACTATATAGGTTAGAAATTGTTGGCAATTTCCATTAATCCTATTGGATACGCCTTGTGAATTTTAAAGTCCTTTACAAGTATTCTAGAAGTCCAATTTTTAATTTAATTTAATATATTTATTAGGTAAACACAACAGATTACAACCAGAAAAATTACAGAAAAATCAACATAAAGTTATGAGCTAGGTCGTAACCCTTAACGTGTAAACACGGCATGGTTAGGAAGTACACGTCCGTTCGCTTCGAGATCTCAAGAAGACAATTACGCTGCATTATTTTATGTGCTCTAAAACTATGAGCTTCATTCTTACGTCCGGTTGCAACCGTGATCGCTCAAATCATAAACCTATAAAACTCTTATTTCCACACGTTACATAATGTTGTTTACTTTAAGTTTTACATGTTTGACCTCATTTCTTATAAGTAAGTGATGTGACAATCGTATTAATTGTAAAAGTATGCACTTCTAAATAGCTAGCTAACATTTGGACCGTGTTTTGAAGTTTAGAAATTAGAATGTTGGCGTAAAATATTGCGTAATGCCATATTGTTTTGTAAGTGGCAAGCTGGGGCCTCTCAATGTGGCAGAGTCGGAAACTCGGCCAAATGCAGCCGTCTGAGGGCTTGCGATTAAATTTAAAACGCTTTCACCCGACGCAGCCCCCCTTCACCTCCCCCACCGCGAAGGTGCGAACTCGTTGTAATCAGATATTTATGCGCACTAATTTCTACAGTACCATTCTGATTTTAGACAGATTATCCAGATTTTTTTGACCCTCGACTAAAATGAAGGGATGTTATACCTAAGTTTGACACTTGTATGTCTGTCTCTGTTTTTCTGTGGCATCATATTTCGACAACGGATGATCCGATTTGGACACGGTTTTCTCTATTTAGCGCTTTTTTTCGGGAGCGTGCTTGGCCATGTCCTATTTAAATCGGTCCGGTGGTTTCCATCTTGGAGTATCTTTGATGACAGTTGGGATCTCTGGAACGGTTCCGAGTTTGAGCTCAAATGTAAGAGAATCTCCACAATTGCAAGTCATTCTAAAAATACTAGACGTCTTGTAATGACAGATCTGAAAACATGAAAGTACCAGTAAAAATACTTGCAAAATACGACACAATTGTACTGTTTTAAATACGTAAGATTTATTATATGTTTTCCTTCTCTTGAACTATGTATGTATGTATGTGTGTATTACTTCTACATAATGTTTTGTATTATTCAATGAATTTATCCTTAGTCTCATATCCGTGTTGAATGACTAAGCAACAAATATCTAGATCATCCAGGAACAGTTTACATAAAGTAGGTAGGTATAATAAAGATTAATGACTACCCTTGATATAATCTTCTGTATTGTACGTACCCACTTAACAGTCAGTTGCACGAAACGTTCATGAAGTTAAGTCTTCATTAATACATGCTATCCCTTTCTACGCCATAACTAGAGATGACGCAAGAATTAAGGGAACCTTAACACTTGCTTGCTTGCTTATCGTATGGTTAGTGGCCAACCTATTTGTCAGAGTTGTTCAGGCCGCCCGTAGGCATCTGACATGGCTTAACGACTGCTGTCGAACGACAACAACCGGGACCGACTGCTTAACGTGCTTTCCGAGGCACGGAGGAGCTCAGATGCAATATGCCACTAGCGGTCACCCATCCAGGTACCGACCGCGCCAACGTCGCTTAACCTGCACGATCACTTTCGGACCGTGCTCGCAACTAGGCTACGAGCTCCTCACCTTAACACTAAGCGCGTATCTTGCAACTTACGGCAACAACGGTCTTACCGAATGTTATAGCTTTCGCAGCCGTACTTGTCTTGTACCAGTTGCTAAATGGAGCATGGATTGTTTACATGTCACCATAAAATCTACCATAGATTATGGCACACTGTAATTGTAACGGCCAAGCGGGAAGGTAATAAAATCTTATAATTTTTGAAAATTCTATTTCTATAGCGTATATAAATCATTGTTTATCTATATATTAGTAAATATAATATTATTGACATTGTATACATTTTTATGGCATTCTCTTTATCTTTTCTGTTTTCTTCTCAAAATCTGTATAAACATTATTAACTTGTGAATTCGGTGTATATGCCTGTAAAGGTAAAGTTTAGTGTGACATGTTTATCCAACTATATCTGCAATATTTTTAATTCTTATCTAAACTTTTACACAATAAATCTTATCTTATATATAGATACATTCATTTATGTTTCTTTGTTTGTGCTGGTAAGTTGTTGTGCGCACGCCCGGGAAGGTTTTTGAGCGAAGCCGCCGCCGGGGCGTAGCTAATAATTTTTATAAATTACCGTTCTTATAACCTAGTAAAAGTTCTTTGTAATAGTACTCGTAACACCACATTACTATGTAAATAAGAATGTAAATATTGGGAATCGGATTAATCACGAAATTTATAAATATCATCCACAGCTTGTTTAGTATGCAATTCAATTTACTATTACTTAAAATGTAGGGCAATTCCCTAAAACTCTAGACGTAAGGTCGGTATCAGGTTCGTTGACCGCCGTCAGCGCGCGCCCGTACCGTTACCCGTATAGCGCTGCGTACCGTACCGCCTTACCTTCATACTTCATACTCGCGCTACCCTTGTCCAGGGTAAGATATTCTGGAGTCTGACTTTGAATAATGGCAGACAACAGTCGACAATTTCTCCCGCTGCGATGCTAGTGTAGCTGGAGGTCATGGGGTGACAGCCAGTACTTTTTTGTATACTCTTACTCATACCATTTATTGCTTTTCATTGGTCTTAAAAAAATATTATATGATCATACATGAAACCCTGAGTAGGGCACCGCAATATAAAATAAGAAATTATAATAGTAATAAATGCTAACGAGATAAATTAAATTAAATATCATTATAAGTTATAATTGTTTTTATAATCAAAAAACTCCTGCAGTGAATAGAAATATTTGTTAAGAAGATATAACTTTAATCTTTTATTGAATATTGAGTCTTTTAATTCAATGTCGATGGAAATATTGCAAGCATATTATTGGCACGACACAGTTTTTAGTCATATTTTATTTTCTAGAACCCTTTTTACATTGACAGTCAAAACATAACCTAATTTAACAGACCTCCTACTACACCAGCGCCACCAGCTTTGAGCTCAGAATCCCTGCTGTTTCCTTGTAACTTTGATGTCATACATACTTTGTTCTTCGTATTTTTCTATTATCTAAGCCCCTACTTGAAATGTATTGATTTACAACCTGGTTTTAATTGAATGCATACGTATTAGTCATTTCACATTTCCATTTCTTGTCTGTGTTGTTCTCATTATATCTCGTGGGCTATAAATAAACTCTTCGTCTTGTATTGACTGCTTACATACTCCTTTTACACGGTTCAATAACTCTCCGAACAATTGTTAAGTAATTCCATTCGATTACTACGGAACCATAAAAGTGTGCAAACAATAGGCCAGCCACAATTTGAGACGATTTACTGTTGACAGGTAGCTGTTGAAACAAGAAACTGATTCTAGTCTTTACATGATGTTGATGTCATGCAGAAAATTGTCGCAAAAAAATACTTGAAAGCAAGAATAACCCACTCTTATTCTTCAAGTTGCAGTATAAGTTGGGAAGCATGTTTAATAATATAAAATAAACATCATAAGCTTTAATTTAAATTCTAATTCTGGAATCTGAATATTTGATTGACACATAACATTGTAAAGTGGTTAATGTGTGTACCTATGTGATCTCCACACCACAGGCAACGCCTAGTGTGGAGGTTATAGTATAATGTGAAATGTTAATTAATATGTAGTAAAGGATTATTTTTTTTTCAATTTTCAACGTTTAAAAGCAGGAGTAAGTGGGAAGTTCTAACATACTTCAAAGCAGGAATAAGTCGAAAGTTTTAAATTACTTGAAAGCAGGAATAAGTGGGAAGTTTTAAATTACTTGAAAGCAGGAATGAGTGGGAAGTTTTAAATTACTTGAAAGCAGGAATGAGTGGGAAGTTTTAAATTACTTGAAAGCAGGAATGAGTGGGATGTTTTAAATTACTTGAAAGCAGGAATAAGTGGGAAGTTTAAAAGCTGTGCATATTTCATTAAAATTAAACACTTGGCTTTCATAGTCGTATATCTCCTTCCTTACATTGATGTGGGTCGTGATCATTCTATGGAATTAATCACACACGACTCTTGGCAGATTAAATGCAGCAGTTTCTCTATCTAGGTTTGAAAATACCTAATAATCTTATTGAATGATTGGAATGTACATAATTATCTGCGTTTCTTCCAGTAAATCATTCGTTTTGTTTTCGTGTACGCTCGAGTATTACACTTCAACGTTTTGCCAAGTTTCATTGTTCTTAATTGTTTTGAATTAATAAACGTACCTAGTTCTGCAACGCGCGGTGCGCCAGCGCCGACGTCGCGGCGTCGTGGCCTCTAAATGATGGCGCGTGCCTCCAGACGCGTTTGCCGCATAACAATTTTCTGTTGTGTTTGTTCTATGTTAATTTGAAACGTCTAAACTTGATGGATTTGCAGTCTTTTTATAATTTATTTATTAAGCATATAGTAGTTATTGAGCGTGAGTGGCCTAGTGGCTAGGACGCCGGACTCCCTTGCAGGAGGTCCGGGTTCGAAACCTTGCCGTGTACCAATGAGTTTTTCGATTTTTTTTTGAAAACTTACGTACATTTACCGACTGCTCTAACGGTGAAGGAAAACATCGTGAAGGAACCTGCATGTTTGAGGAAATGAAACGTTTCCGAAGGTGTGTGAAATCCACCAATCAGCACTGGGCCCGGTGGATCATGCATGGCCCGTAGCCCTAAATTATTAATATTTCCGTTATTTATATGTTCCGGTAGTGTATCATTAGGGAGTGATCCCTGGCACTCAGGGGATGCCTGACAATCAGCGCCGCAGTGCTAAAAGCGCTCCGGACCAGGCTGAGGCAGTCCCCTTTTTCCGGTGCTGCACACCACCTTCATCAAACTTAGTTACCTTTGCTTATTTATTTGTTTTTGTAATATATTTGTTTAATATTATTTTTGTCTTCTGTACCTAGTTGTTTGGATGTGTGTGTCGGAAATAAATAACCTTTCTTTCTTTTCCCTTTGGTCAAGGGGAGGTCTGTGCCCCAACAGTGGGGACATTAATAGGTTGATGATGATGATAGTAGTTATTAATATTATAACAAAGATATAAACAAACACACGTTCTCGCCCTTGGCGACAGGCAAGCATTGTAGTCTGACAAGAATGTAAATCTTGTTTCAAATCACCGTCGCACTCGGTTTTCCTACTTATTCTCTATCCTTGTCTTTTCTGTCATATGAATAAATTGAGAAATGAAACAGAATGTGGAGCATTAGTTACCATCACAAGCATTATCCTCGGACTGTATTGTTGTTATAAGCTTGCAATGGAACTGGATTTCTTTGGAAGATGTTTTTTCGCGTAACACCTCCACAATCTGGACTTTTGAGGTCACAGATATCAGAGTTACATTCGACACTGATAACCACTGTTGGTACGATTTAAATAACAATTTATTTGTTAATGTTTCTATCTCATTCGTTCTTGTTGTTTTATCTATTGGTTAGAATAAGATATGTGGAGTGGTAAGTGAAGTCGTTTGTGACCGCCCACTCTCTGAAGTCGTAAGGTAGTTGGAGTCGGAAGTAGTCGGAATGTACGTGTACTTGTAAAGTAAGAAATGACAATGGAAATTTTATAATAGTAATGTTGTGTGAGTGAATAATGTTCAACTATTGTGATAATATTTATTTGTTACACGTTTGTAAAACCTGCTGCGAATACTGAAGCTACCACTGCTACTATAAGCTACTCACACTCCACACAACATAATAACGGGAGTTAACATTGTAGAACTAAAACTTGAGATTGAGAACTTGCAAAGTTTTTTGTAAACTCAGCTTTCGAAACGCCAGGTATAATTTTTCTCACCGCAACGCAGGTCACGTTTATCTATTTGTCAAACACATATCTTAGTTTTTCGCCCGCCGCCCCATCGCATTTCTTTCTGCTTTATTACTGAGGTTTGATGTTTATGAGTTGTAAACATTTACAACATTCTTGAATTTAGCATTAACAATGCACCATAGAGTACCAGGCATTTTTATAAGGGCCTCTCCCTTCCGAAGTCGTAAAAAGTTTAAATGACTGAAGTACCTTTTGTACAGGTATTTTATAAGATTGTTTTCTTCACAGACAAAGTTCGCGATAACGGCCAACAGTGGCAGTATTAGGCAGCGTAACATAAAATTATGTGACACGCGTATGCGCAATCCATAATAGTGATGACGTTCACGGAAGTGGACATCAGGCGTTTGTAGTCACGCACAGTGATGGTGCGTGTGATTTCTTACGAGAAGTGTTCTGTTGGAGTCTTGAAACAAATAATAATTATAATAAAATTGAGGGCAGAAATTTTAAAAGATAACAAATCGCTTTCCTTTGCATTTCTCAATTTCGAAGTACGAAATTGCGATTTACTATATTCCGAAAGTACAGAAGTACGATTTACGTGAGTTAGAAAGTATGCTATAACGAATGATTTAATTTAGAACGTTTGCCATCGCAATGTACGTCAGTTCAGTGTATCGAATAATGGGTTTGTTTACAATAATTTATAATGTATTTATCTTGCTACGCAGTTAGATCACAAGCAGCCTTGATTGCTTTACTACCCCGATTACACCTAGTGACGTCACAATACAAAAATGCAGTAGCGAAGTGCACGGCCGGGGGCGGGCGGCGCAGTCAGTCGCCGCACGCGCAGCTCACCGTCACATCATCCTCGATTGTTTACCCCGCTAGTAACGTAACCACGCGACGTTGCCGCCCCGCGTTCGCCTCCTCTCACTTTCGCGATTGCCTCCGCCTCGCTCGCACCCTCTATTTCCGTCCTGCTCCCTCGACTAGCGGTGCTCGACTTTTTTGGACATGCAGTTTTTTCCGTTCTTGGATATTATCGTTTTACGGAATCATTACTGTTTACTAGACAACTGTAATTTGTAAACATTTTGTACTAGGGGCGGTCCTAAAATTGCTAGTCAACGGCTTGTTATCAAACTCATTGTTTTACTTTTATTATTCCTCGGAGACAAATTTTATTACAAACTCCTTGGCCAAATATCACTGACTATTTTTTAATTAATTGTAAAAAAGTACATGTCTGTCACTTTTCAATCGCTACGATGGAGGTAACGCGGGAAGCATTTCGTGCTATGATTTTAAACGAGGGTTAACATATAAGGAATCACATGAAAATTTTATCAGTGCTTTTGATGAATTCGCTTCATCACTTGCCACCATCACCTATTGGTTTCGTCAGTTTAAGCGTGGTCGGAGCGACCTAAGAGATGACCTTAGACCGGGGCGACCACTAACGGCAGTCACTCAAGTAAACGTCATCAGGGTAGAGTGGCTCATAAAGGAATGTCGCAACGTTATCAAGTGAGAGATTCAAGATGAACTGAAGATTGGATCACAGGCAGTTTCCATCATCTTACATGACCATCTTAAAGTTAGGACGGTTGAATCGCGATGGATAGCCCACTCTCTCACAGAAGAGTACAAAGTCCGACGTGTAGACTGGTGCCAGTTTATGCTAGATAAATTCGACGGAGGTAGCTCACAACAGGTGACCTACATTTTGACTTCCGATGAATCTTGGATATACAACTGCGACCCGCTTATGAAACAGCAATCGACAGAATGGGTCTTTGAATAAGACGATTTACCCACTAAGGTTGTTCACGGTCGGAACGTCAACAAAAAAAATATTGTATTTTTTTACGTCGTCGTGGGCCTGTAGCCGTAATTCCACTAGAAGATCGAGGCACAGTTAATAGCTAATGGTATAGCGAGGTTTGCTTGCCGCAAGCCTTCCAGGAGCTGAGTGACGATCGTCTGAGGAGCGGAATGCGTGGTATAATTTTTCACCAAGACAAGCCCGCTCACACAGCCGCCAGAACCATGGACTTTTTAACCCATCCAGGCGTGCAATTGCTACCACATCCCCCTACAGTCCTGACTTGGCTCCGTGTGATTTCTTTATTTTCCCCACGTTGAAGAAATCTCTGCGAGGAAGGAAAATTTATGATTTCGGACGAAGCAGTAGACCAATTTAGGCGACTTTTTTCGACCTTCCGCAAGAACAGTTTTTCACATAGTTTGAAAGCTGGTTCAGTCGAATGCATAAGTGCATTGATGCCGCCGGGGTTTACTTTGAAGAGTTGTAAATAAACATTTGTAATATTTCTTATATTTTATATTTGACTAAACATTAATAGACCGCCCCTCTTATGTGCACAGTAACTTACAATAATTTAATTTCGTAGAGTATTAGACCATTAAACCTAAAGTAGCCATACTTACATGCAAAATTTTGTGGGTCACGCAAAAAAATGACACTGTTTCGAGTAGTATTCTAAGACTGGCTTGTGTGACGGTTTTATGTCCAAGATTGGTAATCTAAAGAATACCAAAGCTAGTAGATCTTATTCGTACAGCATCGCTTATTCAATTAAAACAATGAAAAAGAAATATTCCACAACCTTAAAGTACCTACTTAATCAACTAAAAAGATACAAGTTAAGTTTTAACTTTATTTATTGAGAACAAAATTCAAACCTTCATTTGACTGCAACTTTCTCGAACTCTAAGCTGTACCCTCATTTGACTTCCAACTTTTCAAAGGCTCCGCACTAAGTGACATAACTCTGCTCTGGAGCCGGTTACTGCCGGAATTTTCCGGAAAAGGCCCAGCTTTCGCCAGCTTCATCCGGGTGTTATCTCCGGGCTGAGCGACCATCCGTCGCTCGTTTTGCATTTTAAATTCATACTCTTATAGCCGCGGATTTTTCCCGGGAAACTTACGCTTCGGAGCTCTTTGGCGATGGGTATCTTTGCGTAATATCCTGCTTTAGTGGTTGACATAGTGAAGCTTTTGAATTTTCAGCACAAACTAAGTTTTCTATCTTCGCCACATTGGAAAGGCAATTTGTAATCTTGAAAATTATCTGGCAAAATGACATAGTTAGGCGCTTTTCTTGTTTCGTGTTTGATATTGGTTTTGTTTGAGTAGGTACGAAACCATACCAACTAACTAAATTGTTTGAACATAATAATGAGAAGTGTATTAGCAAATGTTTGCCTGTAACAAATATTATTGAAAAATAGAGGCAGCCAGTTAAACATCTGTAGATCAGGTTTGGTGGTTCCTGAGTTACGAAAATTAACTGCTTGTTCAAGCGAGGATTGATAAGTGAAAACGAGCCTCCAAGAAACCACAACGCAGCAGAAGAGATCACGACTTCGTGCGCTCAGCGACCCAGATGCAGCTAAAAAAGTGCAAACCGTGCTGCATCTGCACATTACACGAATATAACACTAAGTGAAACGTATCGTTTTGTGTGTTTAATATGAATTTGTATATATAGTAATAAATTTTGTAAATAAATCAGATTCGAACGACCGTTTTGTCGCATTCATCACTCTGCACTTCAACGCCCCTGACACAGGATACCAGGGAGGGACCAGCCTGACGCAGGATACCAGGCCTACGCTATTTAAGAAGCGTCTCCACCCGCCATCCTCTCACTGTGGCCAAGACTCCTTTAGCCATCAGATGATCAGTCTTGTGCGCCCGCTTGACTGGCAGTGATAAAACCCCAACTCCTCACCTGAACATCCTATCAACGTCGAACGTCTGTTGCCTTAGGTCGCACGGTGACAGACTTCCCGTACGGTATGGTACTATTTATGTATGGTATATTGTATGATAGGGCTAGGGCTGTAAGGACTTAGGGTCTTAAGTTTCTGCCTTATCCTTTCATATAATAATTCATATACAGAAGCTTGGCTTGACATCACATCTACACGTAAAGAAAACATTCAACACTTCAACATTTAACAAAATCACATTCATATCATGGCGCTAATGAAATTGTTACTATTGTAAAACTGAAAGATGATGTTAATTTTAATGACGGCAAGTCTACACGTCACACAATAGAAAGTGAAGCGGGCCTGCGCCGGCGCATCAGGCGTTAGAAAGCGGTCGGCCCCCGTCAGCCGAACGTTCACGAAACCAGACTTGGCGCATTCTTTTACGTTGTACTTGCCAACGTGAGTTCAGATGGTTGCGAGTTGATTTACTACATGGGGTGCGATAGTTGATGGAATCAGAAGGTACTTTGCGGAAATCCTTTAATAACCATTAAAATTGGTTAATTTTTATTAAAAAGTCGCGGGTCCTTCCCTCAATATTTTTCCACATGTTGCAATTCTTAGTACCTACATCTAAGTTGTTCCTCTTCCAATAACAGGGTAGTTGACACTTTTTTGAAAAATATGTTAAAATGTTTAAATCATATCATTCTTTACTTTTTTTATTTCCTCAAAATAAAGTCGCTAAATAGTCTTAAAACAGCATTTAAAATGTAATCATTTAAAATTCCCGCGAAAACGCTGGTCGCCATGATAGTTTTGACGTGACGTCACTATCGATAAAATAAGCAAACAAAACAGAACTGATCGCACTATATTCGTTGTGTTGTTTTTTAGTCGATAGTGACGTCACACTTGACAGCATCGTTGCGGATAGCGTTCAGGTCACGTGTTATACAGATTAAAAGAGGGCGATTTTTAAACTTAAATTATTAATTTAAAATCGTGATTTCATGATCGGAAATCAATATATTTCTTTTTCGCATTACTTGAACTATGATATCATACTCTCATAATTTATTGATTTTTATGGCAAGTAGCCTATTCATAAATTAGTAGTCTATTCATACTTTTAGCCTACCCCGCAGAGATTAACTTATGTCCAATGTCTCACTTTACAAACTAACCAATCTACATTCATGAGCGTGCAAATATTTATTCACAACAAACTTCGTGTTCCGCCCTAATCATCCCTTCGCCGATATTATAACCACGCGCGCGACCAATAACCCTCATTCCGCAGTTAACACTAAACTCGTTTGGCTCTCCCCTTATCGCGTTAGGCCTGCGACGCGCGACCCCACGCGTCTGAGTCTGCCAGGTGTGTAGACCCCTTTCCGCTGCAGATGTTAACCTCGCGAATAGAAGTCCAGTGACCCCTTAATACCTTGTTTGTAACCAAACTTTAAGTCGAAAATTGTTTCAGAAAATTCTTCATAAAGTTTGTCAATCAACGTTGGGTATTAATATTGTGCACTGCTGCCTATAACAGACAAAAACTTCCTATTTTCCTAAATATTTGTATAGAATATATTTAACGATTCTTCGCAGAATTCTGCCAATATCAAATACATTTTATTTAGTAGATATTTGCAGTACCTACTAATGACTCGTCATTGTTTATTTATTTACAGACTAGCTGTTGCCCGCGACTTCGTTCGCGTCATATAGCCTATGTCACCCGGGGATAGTGTAGCTTCCCAACGGTGAAAGAATTTTTCAAATCGGTCCAGTAGTTTTGGAGCCTATTCAATGCAAACAAACAAACAAAAAATCAAACCTTTCCTCTTTATAATATTGGTATAGATAAACTTACGCCTAATTCTCCAATTGCTTGCACAAACAGTAATATACGGACAGGCTTTCCATTCCACGTCTGTATGTCGGCACGGTCCAGACGATGGCGAGCGTTGGGTACTTGACCCGACATCAATTTGCATATTCGAACCAAGGTCGATGCAGCACCTGCTTTGTACTCATATACGTTAAATTTAATTAAGTCTTCTCTCTTTAGACTTAGAATAGTCATGAATAAAAGTAAAAACTCTTTTGATCTCTAAGATAGAGAGACTTTATGCACGCAAAACACGCCTCGTCATGATGACACTCCATTTTTACGAAGCCTCTGTATCCTATATTGTAAACCTTTCATGTTTTGTTGGTACGTCTTTTATGGGGGCCTAATGTGCCGCAATAATTCGTGCAAGAACAGCACGAAGTGTGCGGTCGCTTCCGGGTGGAATATTCGCGAAACCCTCTGCTTTTGCACCTTTCCGACTCGGGACGCTTGCCAAATGCACTTTTGGAACAATTCTAAGGTCTGCATCACTGATCTTTGTCTACTGCCGATGTAGGTTTATCACTGGTTCACTTGTTTACTCTTAAACAGACTAGGTATCTTCCTTTCTCGTCTTAGTCGTATAAAAAAATATCTATATCTTTCGTCGTATAACCTAGGTTTCGTCTCTTTGTATAAACTAGGTTTACCAAGTTCTCCATATCGTCCGTGGTCTAAACATTGTCCATTCATTTCCGTAATCTGATACTCTGAACAGAGACCTGTGCTGATCTAATGCCCTTATATGTGATTTAGACAGCTCCTTTTTTTCTTTAATTATGGTTCCTGCTAATGCCGCGTTAGAATCTTGAAAATCTATCGAACGTTTTGGCGTCTATTTTGAACGTCGAGATTATGGGAGAGTCGTGTGCATCAGGAATGCCTAGTGTCTTGCAATCCAAATGCAATTGGAGGTTAGGTTGCCGAATTCACACCACCTGGACCACTCTTATTATTGACCGTGCTGAAAGTTATTCCACTTGGTTGAATCATTTGACTTTCTCATTCAGCCAGGCGACATGCAGCATAGTGTAATAAGTCCTTAAGAAATGTTTTCTCATTCCAGACGGAGCTGTATGGCATAAAATGGCGTAAGCTCGTATGGGGGGAGACGAGCGGCGGCGGCGGCGAGGGGGAGGAGGGCGGGGCGCCCCTCGGGGACCCAGTGATCAGCAGCTACGCGCGCTGCCTCGCCGGCGACATCCTGTGCGTGTGGCGCAGGGTGCCGCAGCCGCAGGGGAACGACATCTACGAGATGAGTGCGCCCGCGCCGCCGCCGCCTCTCTCCCTCCGCGCCGCTAAGGAGTTGTGGATCTTCTGGTACGGCGAAGAGCCAGACTTGAACGGATTGGTGGCACCGGAGTTGATTGCGAGCCGTGAGTATTGTTTGATATTTGTTTTATGATAGATGGATAGAAGCAGTTATTTCGTTGTCTCTTCTGGCTTTCCTGATACCGCGCTAGTTTGAAAATCTATCAATTCAAAATGGAGGCTCTTTCTTATATGGGAACTATTATCGATTGTTTAAATCTGTAGAAAAGGAATACGTATAAATTGATCTCTTGTGTAAAATTGTAACGGAGTTCCACTGAGACCAGAATCCAAAGTATTACTTGTAATATAATAATATGGAAGATAAACTGAAGACCATGACGACATCAATTCATTTCCCTTCAAGAATGACAGCCTTGACAGTAAACGAGTACAAAAACACATTAACTCAAGTTAACGCGTCGTTAACTAAATCCGAGTAGCTGTACTGTACCGCGGATAACAATTATACGAAAGATTAAGTCTCGCGGATCTCGCGGCGTCATTCTGGGACAAAGAGATGTTCGGAGCAATTCCGGAAAAGTAGGGATGAGCTAATACTGACACCTCTATCTTGTGATAAGGGGAATAACTCAGCGGCACTTCGACCCTTGATAATCTTTTGTGCCTACCCCATTTTACACACTGATCATCCCAGTGTGCAGGTTTCCTCACGATGTTTTCCTTCACCGTTAGAGCAGTCGGTAAAAGTACGTAAGTTCGAATCTTCGAAAAATACGAAAAACTCATTGGTACACGGCACTGCACGGTTTCGAACCCGGACCTCCCGCATTGGAGTCCGGTGTCCTAACCACTGCCACCGACGCTCTTAGTCGTCAAGATTTTATATAACCTATTTTGCAAAGATTCCTTGTGCAATACGCCGAAAGGAGGCTTCAAGTCACCCCACTTCTGCTTCTGTTTTTGACACTTCATAATCACAAATTATTTGCTTTCGACTATAACTCAAAAAACCAGCAAACAATTAAGGATCCATTTACGGGATTGGAGACTGAAATGTTTAGAGCTGATGATGATCATGTAGAGTCTACATTGTAGACTATGACTAGAGTGGGCTTGCCCACTGCTGTACATAGACCTCTCCTAGATTCGTCATTGAGCCCGGATTTCGAATCTCATCTCTAGTCACACCCACTTCTCACCCAGTTTTAGAACTCCTAATGAAATAATCAATTGTAGGTAGAACCATTGCATGTGATGTTACGCAACGCTCTCACGTCCATAATCCTCGAGGGGTGACAGAGGAACCACCTTCAATCACAGGTAGTACACAACGTCGGCGGTTAAAACTATCATAGCAGTCATAGCTAAGCTTGAGACCACATTATTTTGGTATGCAATTCGTACATCACTAGGGAAAAGTAGGGGTTATTAATGCAATGAAAGGCGCTCAAGTATCGCCAAGTGTGGGATTACGTAGAGCTGGACGGTCAGCGGGAATTACCGCAGTCATGACCGCCGTTTGTGTCTCCTGTTGCTTCAGACGGGGATTTTTGTTGTGTTTTTGTCAAAATTATTGTTATTCGACTGTTGGGAGTCTTATAAGACGAGGAAAGGTTTTTTACTCGGCCACGCGTTATTTTGATTACAAGTTCATTTATTACCAGATTACCTGTTTAAATCATTAGCTTAGATGGCCTTTTCGCCATGTTTCCTACTATAATAAAAGTTATGAACATTATTATATATTTGTAATCTCTAGCAGTAATAGTGGGAATTCCATTTTGGATGAAGTTTTAAACAACGATCAGAAGTTTGTGTACGCGCAACCGTGATAAACTCGTGAAACTACCTCTACTTAGCAACCACTATTCGAATATAATATAATAACTATAAACAAACTAACTACTAACTTATAATAAACTATAATAAATAACCCTGTCTTAATTAGGTATGTAACAATACCAATATTAAATTATGTACCTAACAAAAGCAAAACTTACGCGTACTATGTTTAATGATATTGTTACATGCTGACTACATGAAAGTATATTCTAACTGTAAAAAAAATTCGAGAAATCTACTGAAGTTCAGTCAGTATACGAAACAGTGCAAAACATCCTAAACGGAGAATAATAATCTTAACTTACAATCACGAATTTTATGGCAAAGTTACTTTATTACTATCGTAAAACGTATGGTATGTCAAACTACGCTATTAAAACGCTGTCTTCATAAATCGTTCTGCGATTTTTAACGAGTCTTTAGCGGCTACGATAGAATAAGGAGTTGAATCAAAAGACTCAGCTTAAAAGAACATTAGAAAATGTAACCTTCGAAGTTCACAACAGAATATGAGAAAAAACCGCACTAATAACTTTCAGTAGCCAGTGCAAACGAGTCCGCCGCGCCGCCCCGCCCGCCCAATATGCGGCGGGGAGCGGGACGTGTCATCAGCCTCTAGGGCGGGACTGCGGCCCGCCGAGCTACGTGTTTGTTTTTATTCTTTACTCCTTTCTGTGCTTTGAGCGCAGATACTACAATATAGGTGCTGCAGTCTGTAGCAACTACCCTCATTTCGCTTTATTGCGCTCTGCCTATTATTATTATTTAACACTTTAATACAAAAAAATAGTACATGAGGCGAGCTTAATGCTATGCGGCATTTTCTACCAGTTAATCATTGGGTCATACAGATATTGCAAGGCAGGTGCATATAAATTAAATAGAAGATAATTACTAATTATTATTTACTTTAACTATAAAATACTTACTCGTATAATATATAAAAATATACCTACACGTAATTTTAAGTACATAAATACGAATACTTACATATACACAGACACAAATACATATAAAAATACACATATTATTTATGAAAAAGAGAAATAAACCAGATAAATACATGAACACCGAAACTTATAAAACATGCATGTGATAACAAGCATAGCATCGAATACCTTATTGGCTGGAACGTCGCAGATATTCACGGACAAACTTTTTGAACAGGAACTTGTAACATCAGACATCTTCTGACATCTTCGGTAATTCTGGCTCTCAGATGTAAAACTACTGAGACATTTGCTAAGTACGCCGCAACAATAGACACGATGAGGTACTCCAAGACTGATATTAGAACTACTGGATATTTATTATATCTTATTCCAAATCATTTAAAATACATAGAATGAAGGGCTTGTTCACTTTCTTGAACTTCCTATGGAAATAGCTACTTTGACTATGAGTTAGACCAATAAAATAATTCCAGAACTGCCTGTCTACAGCCCCAAATCCGGGTCACACTGAACTAGTTGCGAATTACTCCCAAACATTTTGCGTAGGTGGCGAGATTTATGGAACTAGCATTAGTTACTAGCGAACGTTATGTAAACGGTCAAAGGTCGTGAGATTTGATATGATTTATATTCTGTCCAGAAGTCGTATGTTTTTGTGCTATTCTTGGATAAATATTAAATTATCTTTCAGTAGAGTCGTTTCTTTTGTGATCTTTCTTTCTGTTATAGTTCTTCTGTTAAATTGGTACAGAGATAACTTTGCTACAAGTATAAATAATAATGAACAAACACATGTTCTCAAAAACTAACAACAATACCTTTAGTTTTAAAGAAATCCTTTGATACGATAAGATTTATTGTGTAAAAGTTTAGGTAAGAATTACAAATATTGCAGATATAGTTGCATAAACATGTCACACTAAACTTTACCTTTACAGGCATATACACCGAATTCACAAATTAATAAGAACACATTTATACAGATTTTAAGAAGAAACAATAAAGAAACAGAGAATGTTAGTAAAATTTATAGAATGTCAATAATATTAAATTTACAAAATACAATCAATTATCGTTCATCGTCCAAGAATTCCTTGACGCTATAAAAACATCTTTCCACAAGCCATGTGCGTGAACTCCTTCTCAACAAACGCCATCAAATAGATGAAACACCATTATCGTAATAGGGTTCAAATTCAAATACGATTGTCATTCACTGGAGACAAGATCACAATCCGTCAAAGAGTTAAGAGATCAACAGGTGGTTAAGCGTCTTCTCCCAGGAGGATTACGACTGAGTTCACAGTGATATGCAGTTTTGTTGACAGAAGTTTGGCGGTATGGAGTTGTTCTACTCTTAATAATGACTGTATTTCAGGAGTCCAATGCCACTGTTTTACGTTTGTCGTTCTTCTCCAACTTTAACTACAAATCGTATTCTAACACCTGGCACACAATCGATTCTTGGCAAAATGTGGCGTTAATCAAACGGTCCGTGACTACTAGGGACAAGTGGTATACGAAAAAGGAGTCGCTGCAATTGAAAATTGAGTTTCCACTGTTTCAGTAGAATCGGTGTGTCTTGATCAATTCATTATAGTTATCTTATGATACCCCTATCAATCCCAGCGGCACTTTGACCCTTGAGGATCTTTTGTGCCTACCCCATTTTACACACTGGTCATCTCAGTGTGCAGGTTTCCTCACGATGTTTTCCTTAAATGTACGTAAGTCTTTAAAAAAATACGAAATTGGTACATGGCACTGCATGGTTTCGAACCCGGACCTCCCGCACGGGAGTCCGGTGTCCTAGCCACTAGGCCACCGACGCTCTCTATTCATTACAGTTCAGCACTTGCTACTGATCCACATTAGAACACCTGTTGTAATGTTTCCCTTGGGAATGCTCCAGTTATGCATAAAATTAAATAAATTAATCGATTCACAAGAATATTCAACCGATCATGATAGCTGTCATTATGTTTATTGATGATTGGTGTTTTATTAATGTTCTGCTCGTTGAATCGAGTATAATGCAGCCTGTTATCAACACTCGTATTTTATTTTATATTGAAAAGACTTCAGAAGCATTTAATCAAGGTTTACTGAAGTGCCAACAGAACTTATCGCGCGCCACTACGATACAGTACCTACTCACATCGGCGTAGAACGCGCTATCGAAATTTTCCTAGGTCTTCGTATATATACGAGTTCCAAACATTCACAGTTGGAACAGCACATCTGGTCACCAGGCACAACACCCCGCCTGGTGGAAGATCTTCCCTTTTTCCTTTCATACAGCTGACGTTACGTCATCCATGTCCTTATCATAGCGCGTTCCTACATAACTAAGCACTTCCTAAACCTCCTTCTATATTCCCCTATCCACACTTCTAAATTTTATGACCAATCCTTTCACTGTCCATGCTATCCGTCTCTGGAATTCTTTTATATTTTCAAGGCACAGATTAAGGCCCACTATCTATCCCAATGACTCCTTCTTCCTTCCTTACTTTTCCATAAATTTGGTTTCTAGTTATATTTTAATATTATGTATGTGTGTGTATATGTAGATATTTTATGTATAAGTATATATACAGTGTTGCATAAGTTCGTTCGTTATTCAGCATCATAATCCTTTATTATTGACTTTTGGCCTCATCATCAGTTACCATCAAATGAGATTGAGGTAAAACGCAAGCTTGGGAAAAAAACTAATAAAAATTTTAAAAATTAAAATACACTTTACTGGATACTACTACAGTCCAAGAATTGTATGAGTAGTGCGTGTATTCCTACCCACCACGCCTCTACTCGTATTTCAATGACGGCACCCGTAGCACATGAGACAAAAAATCGCCAATTTGTCTGCTCCGCTGCCAACCCATTCACGATGACTAATACGAGTTCATTGTTACCGAATAGTTTTCTGAAGAAGTTTTCCTCGTTTCCTTCTGTCTCTAAACCACTAACCGTGGCGTGAAATTGAACTAGTCAATGAGATAATTTTTAGAATGACATTAACCGCCACCTTTTGGCCACAAAAAGGTTGTGGATATACGAGTACCATATTATTGAAAAGGAGTCGTATGCGCACGTTTCAGACGCCCGTGCGGGGCAAGTTCATGCGAGTGCGGTCGACTCCCGAAATAGATCGTGACATAAATTAACATTAAACTACCTTTATTTTCGACGCGTATTGTTTTGGAATCGTATATTTTCCTAGTGACGTTCAGTTTTTCATTGACATGCTCGTGTTATGAAACGAAACGCCTGTTTGTATAAAAATACAAGTCCACTGCTGGACATAGGCCTCTCCCAGGGCGCGCCATTAGCCCGATCTTCGGCTCTTCTCATCCAGTCGCTGCCAGCCACTTTGCGCAGATCGTCGTTCCATCTAGCAGGGGACCGTCCCACACTACGTTTGCCCAAACGCGGTCTCCACTCC